>CM026404.1:50484822-50603931 GCA_014843695.1 Archivesica marissinica | reverse complement strand
AGTTAATTGTTCCTATAGGTTCTCTAGATACATGTATCTTCTGCCTAGGTGTGTGACAAGTTAATTGTTCCTATAGGTTCTCTAGATACATGTATCTCCTGCCTAGGTTTGTGACAAGTTAATTGTTCCTATAGGTTCTCTAGATACATGTATCTCCTGCCTAGGTGTGTGACAAGTTAATTGTATGTTCTCTAGATACATGTATCTCCTGCCTAGGTGTGTGACAAGTTAATTGTTCCTGTTCTCTAGATACATGTATCTTCTGCCTAGGTGTGTGACAAGTTAATTGTTCCTATAGTTCTCTAGATACATGTATCTTCTGCCTAGGTGTGTGACAAGTTAATTGTTCCTATAGGTTCTCTAGATACATGTATCTCCTGCCTAGGTTGTGACAAGTTAATTGTTCCTATAGGTTCTCTAGATACATGTATCTCCTGCCTAGGTGTGTGACAAGTTAATTGTTCCTATAGGTTCTCTAGATACATGTATCTCCTGCCTAGGTGTGTGACAAGTTAATTGTATGTTCTCTAGATACATGTATCTCCTGCCTAGGTGTGTGACAAGTTAATTGTATGTTCTCTAGATACATGTATCTTCTGCCTAGGTGTGTGACAAGTTAATTGTTCCTATAGGTTCTCTAGATACATGTATCTTCTGCCTAGGTGTGTGACAAGTTAATTGTTCCTATAGGTTCTCTAGATACATGTATCTCCTGCCTAGGTGTGTGACAAGTTAATTGTTCCTATAGGTTCTCTAGATACATGTATCTTCTGCCTAGGTGTGTGACAAGTTAATTGTTCCTATAGGTTCTCTAGATACATGTATCTTCTGCCTAGGTGTGTGACAAGTTAATTGTTCCTATATGTTCTCTAGATACATGTATCTCCTGCCTAGGTTTGTGACAAGTTAATTGTTCCTATAGGTTCTCTAGATACATGTATCTCCTGCCTAGGTGTGTGACAAGTTAATTGTTCCTATAGGTTCTCTAGATACATGTATCTCCTGCCTAGGTGTGTGACAAGTTAATTGTTCCTATATGTTCTCTAGATACATGTATCTCCTGCCTAGGTGTGTGACAAGTTAATTGTTATGTTCTCTAGATACATGTATCTTCTGCCTAGGTGTGTGACAAGTTAATTGTTCCTATAGGTTCTCTAGATACATGTATCTTCTGCCTAGGTGTGTGACAAGTTAATTGTTCCTATAGGTTCTCTAGATACATGTATCTTCTGCCTAGGTGTGTGACAAGTTAATTGTTCCTATATGTTCTCTAGATACATGTATCTCCTGCCTAGGTGTGTGACAAGTTAATTGTTCCTATAGGTTCTCTAGATACATGTATCTTCTGCCTAGGTGTGTGACAAGTTAATTGTTCCTATATGTTCTCTAGATACATGTATCTCCTGCCTAGGTTTGTGACAAGTTAATTGTTCCTATAGGTTCTCTAGATACATGTATCTCCTGCCTAGGTGTGTGACAAGTTAATTGTTCCTATAGGTTCTCTAGATACATGTATCTCCTGCCTAGGTGTGTGACAAGTTAATTGTATGTTCTCTAGATACATGTATCTTCTGCCTAGGTGTGTGACAAGTTAATTGTTCCTATAGGTTCTCTAGATACATGTATCTTCTGCCTAGGTGTGTGACAAGTTAATTGTTCCTATAGGTTCTCTAGATACATGTATCTCCTGCCTAGGTGTGTGACAAGTTAATTGTTCCTATAGGTTCTCTAGATACATGTATCTCCTGCCTAGGTGTGTGACAAGTTAATTGTTCCTATAGTTCTCTAGATACATGTATCTCCTGCCTAGGTTGTGACAAGTTAATTGTTCCTATAGGTTCTCTAGATACATGTATCTTCTGCCTAGGTGTGTGACAAGTTAATTGTTCCTATAGGTTCTCTAGATACATGTATCTCCTGCCTAGGTTTGTGACAAGTTAATTGTTCCTATAGTTCTCTAGATACATGTCCTCCTAGGTGTGTGACAAGTTAATTGTATGTTCTCTAGATACATGTATCTCCTGCCTAGGTGTGTGACAAGTTAATTGTATGTTCTCTAGATACATGTATCTTCTGCCTAGGTGTGTGACAAGTTAATTGTTCCTATATGTTCTCTAGATACATGTATCTTCTGCCTAGGTGTGTGACAAGTTAATTGTTCCTATAGGTTCTCTAGATACATGTATCTCCTGCCTAGGTGTGTGACAAGTTAATTGTTCCTATAGGTTCTCTAGATACATGTATCTCCTGCCTAGGTGTGTGACAAGTTAATTGTTCCTATAGGTTCTCTAGATACATGTATCTCCTGCCTAGGTGTGTGACAAGTTAATTGTATGTTCTCTAGATACATGTATCTTCTGCCTAGGTGTGTGACAAGTTAATTGTTCCTATAGGTTCTCTAGATACATGTATCTTCTGCCTAGGTGTGTGACAAGTTAATTGTTCCTATAGGTTCTCTAGATACATGTATCTCCTGCCTAGGTGTGTGACAAGTTAATTGTATGTTCTCTAGATACATGTATCTCCTGCCTAGGTGTGTGACAAGTTAATTGTATGTTCTCTAGATACATGTATCTTCTGCCTAGGTGTGTGACAAGTTAATTGTTCCTATAGGTTCTCTAGATACATGTATCTTCTGCCTAGGTGTGTGACAAGTTAATTGTTCCTATAGGTTCTCTAGATACATGTATCTTCTGCCTAGGTGTGTGACAAGTTAATTGTTCCTATAGGTTCTCTAGATACATGTATCTTCTGCCTAGGTGTGTGACAAGTTAATTGTTCCTATAGGTTCTCTAGATACATGTATCTCCTGCCTAGGTGTGTGACAAGTTAATTGTTCCTATAGGTTCTCTAGATACATGTATCTCCTGCCTAGGTGTGTGACAAGTTAATTGTATGTTCTCTAGATACATGTATCTTCTGCCTAGGTGTGTGACAAGTTAATTGTTCCTATAGGTTCTCTAGATACATGTATCTCCTGCCTAGGTGTGTGACAAGTTAATTGTTCCTATAGGTTCTCTAGATACATGTATCTCCTGCCTAGGTGTGTGACAAGTTAATTGTTCCTATAGGTTCTCTAGATACATGTATCTCCTGCCTAGGTGTGTGACAAGTTAATTGTTCCTATATGTTCTCTAGATACATGTATCTTCTGCCTAGGTGTGTGACAAGTTAATTGTTCCTATAGGTTCTCTAGATACATGTATCTTCTGCCTAGGTGTGTGACAAGTTAATTGTTCCTATAGGTTCTCTAGATACATGTATCTTCTGCCTAGGTGTGTGACAAGTTAATTGTTCCTATAGGTTCTCTAGATACATGTATCTCCTGCCTAGGTGTGTGACAGTTAATTGTATGTTCTCTAGATACATGTATCTTCTGCCTAGGTTTGTGACAAGTTAATTGTTCCTATAGGTTCTCTAGATACATGTATCTTCTGCCTAGGTGTGTGACAAGTTAATTGTTCCTATAGGTTCTCTAGATACATGTATCTCCTGCCTAGGTGTGTGACAAGTTAATTGTTCCTATAGGTTCTCTAGATACATGTATCTCCTGCCTAGGTGTGTGACAAGTTAATTGTTCCTATATGTTCTCTAGATACATGTATCTCCTGCCTAGGTTTGTGACAAGTTAATTGTTCCTATAGGTTCTCTAGATACATGTATCTTCTGCCTAGGTGTGTGACAAGTTAATTGTTCCTATATGTTCTCTAGATACATGTATCTCCTGCCTAGGTTTGTGACAAGTTAATTGTTCCTATAGGTTCTCTAGATACATGTATCTCCTGCCTAGGTGTGTGACAAGTTAATTGTATGTTCTCTAGATACATGTATCTCCTGCCTAGGTGTGTGACACGTTAATTGTATGTTCTCTAGATACATGTATCTTCTGCCTAGGTGTGTGACAAGTTAATTGTTCCTATATGTTCTCTAGATACATGTATCTTCTGCCTAGGTGTGTGACCAGTTAATTGTTCCTATAGGTTCTCTAGATACACGTATCTCCTGCCTAGGTTTGTGACAAGTTAATTGTTCCTATAGGTTCTCTAGATACATGTATCTCCTGCCTAGGTGTGTGACAAGTTAATTGTATGTTCTCTAGATACATGTATCTTCTGCCTAGGTGTGTGACAAGTTAATTGTTCCTATAGGTTCTCTAGATACATGTATCTTCTGCCTAGGTTTGTGACAAGTTAATTGTTCCTATAGGTTCTCTAGATACATGTATCTCCTGCCTAGGTGTGTGACAAGTTAATTGTATGTTCTCTAGATACATGTATCTTCTGCCTAGGTGTGTGACAAGTTAATTGTTCCTATAGGTTCTCTAGATACATGTATCTTCTGCCTAGGTTTGTGACAAGTTAATTGTTCCTATAGGTTCTCTAGATACATGTATCTCCTGCCTAGGTGTGTGACAAGTTAATTGTTCCTATAGGTTCTCTAGATACATGTATCTTCTGCCTAGGTGTGTGACAAGTTAATTGTTCCTATAGGTTCTCTAGATACATGTATCTTCTGCCTAGGTTTGTGACAAGTTAATTGTTCCTATAGGTTCTCTAGATACATGTATCTCCTGCCTAGGTGTGTGACAAGTTAATTGTTCCTATAGGTTCTCTAGATACATGTATCTTCTGCCTAGGTGTGTGACAAGTTAATTGTTCCTATAGGTTCTCTAGATACATGTATCTCCTGCCTAGGTGTGTGACAAGTTAATTGTTCCTATAGGTTCTCTAGATACATGTATCTCCTGCCTAGGTGTGTGACAAGTTAATTGTTCCTATATGTTCTCTAGATACATGTATCTTCTGCCTAGGTGTGTGACAAGTTAATTGTTCCTATAGGTTCTCTAGATACATGTATCTTCTGCCTAGGTGTGTGACAAGTTAATTGTTCCTATAGGTTCTCTAGATACATGTATCTCCTGCCTAGGTGTGTGACAAGTTAATTGTTCCTATATGTTCTCTAGATACATGTATCTTCTGCCTAGGTGTGTGACAAGTTAATTGTTCCTATAGGTTCTCTAGATACATGTATCTTCTGCCTAGGTGTGTGACAAGTTAATTGTTCCTATAGGTTCTCTAGATACATGTATCTTCTGCCTAGGTGTGTGACAAGTTAATTGTTCCTATATGTTCTCTAGATACATGTATCTTCTGCCTAGGTTTGTGACAAGTTAATTGTTCCTATAGGTTCTCTAGATACATGTATCTTCTGCCTAGGTGTGTGACAAGTTAATTGTTCCTATAGGTTCTCTAGATACATGTATCTCCTGCCTAGGTTTGTGACAAGTTAATTGTTCCTATAGGTTCTCTAGATACATGTATCTTCTGCCTAGGTGTGTGACAAGTTAATTGTTCCTATATGTTCTCTAGATACATGTATCTCCTGCCTAGGTTTGTGACAAGTTAATTGTTCCTATAGGTTCTCTAGATACATGTATCTCCTGCCTAGGTGTGTGACAAGTTAATTGTTCCTATAGGTTCTCTAGATACATGTATCTCCTGCCTAGGTGTGTGACAAGTTAATTGTATGTTCTCTAGATACATGTATCTTCTGCCTAGGTGTGTGACAAGTTAATTGTTCCTATAGGTTCTCTAGATACATGTATCTTCTGCCTAGGTGTGTGACAAGTTAATTGTTCCTATAGGTTCTCTAGATACATGTATCTCCTGCCTAGGTGTGTGACAAGTTAATTGTTCCTATAGGTTCTCTAGATACATGTATCTTCTGCCTAGGTGTGTGACAAGTTAATTGTTCCTATAGGTTCTCTAGATACATGTATCTCCTGCCTAGGTGTGTGACAAGTTAATTGTTCCTATAGGTTCTCTAGATACATGTATCTTCTGCCTAGGTGTGTGACAAGTTAATTGTTCCTATAGGTTCTCTAGATACATGTATCTTCTGCCTAGGTGTGTGACAAGTTAATTGTTCCTATAGGTTCTCTAGATACATGTATCTCCTGCCTAGGTGTGTGACAAGTTAATTGTTCCTATAGGTTCTCTAGATACATGTATCTCCTGCCTAGGTGTGTGACAAGTTAATTGTTCCTATAGGTTCTCTAGATACATGTATCTCCTGCCTAGGTGTGTGACAAGTTAATTGTTCCTATAGGTTCTCTAGATACATGTATCTCCTGCCTAGGTGTGTGACAAGTTAATTGTATGTTCTCTAGATACATGTATCTTCTGCCTAGGTGTGTGACAAGTTAATTGTTCCTATAGGTTCTCTAGATACATGTATCTTCTGCCTAGGTGTGTGACAAGTTAATTGTTCCTATAGGTTCTCTAGATACATGTATCTTCTGCCTAGGTGTGTGACAAGTTAATTGTTCCTATAGGTTCTCTAGATACATGTATCTCCTGCCTAGGTGTGTGACAAGTTAATTGTTCCTATAGGTTCTCTAGATACATGTATCTCCTGCCTAGGTGTGTGACAAGTTAATTGTTCCTATATGTTCTCTAGATACATGTATCTCTGCCTAGGTGTGTGACAAGTTAATTGTTCCTATAGGTTCTCTAGATACATGTATCTCTCCTAGGTGTGTGACAAGTTAATTGTTCCTATAGGTTCTCTAGATACATGTATCTTCTGCCTAGGTGTGTGACAAGTTAATTGTTCCTATATGTTCTCTAGATACATGTATCTTCTGCCTAGGTGTGTGACAAGTTAATTGTTCCTATAGGTTCTCTAGATACATGTATCTTCTGCCTAGGTGTGTGACAAGTTAATTGTTCCTATAGGTTCTCTAGATACATGTATCTCCTGCCTAGGTTTGTGACAAGTTAATTGTTCCTATAGGTTCTCTAGATACATGTATCTCCTGCCTAGGTGTGTGACAAGTTAATTGTTCCTATAGGTTCTCTAGATACATGTATCTTCTGCCTAGGTGTGTGACAAGTTAATTGTTCCTATAGGTTCTCTAGATACATGTATCTCCTGCCTAGGTGTGTGACAAGTTAATTGTTCCTATAGGTTCTCTAGATACATGTATCTCCTGCCTAGGTGTGTGACAAGTTAATTGTTCCTATAGGTTCTCTAGATACATGTATCTTCTGCCTAGGTGTGTGACAAGTTAATTGTTCCTATAGGTTCTCTAGATACATGTATCTCCTGCCTAGGTGTGTGACAAGTTAATTGTATGTTCTCTAGATACATGTATCTTCTGCCTAGGTGTGTGACAAGTTAATTGTTCCTATAGGTTCTCTAGATACATGTATCTCCTGCCTAGGTGTGTGACAAGTTAATTGTTCCTATAGGTTCTCTAGATACATGTATCTCCTGCCTAGGTGTGTGACAAGTTAATTGTTCCTATAGGTTCTCTAGATACATGTATCTCCTGCCTAGGTGTGTGACAAGTTAATTGTTCCTATATGTTCTCTAGATACATGTATCTTCTGCCTAGGTGTGTGACAAGTTAATTGTTCCTATAGGTTCTCTAGATACATGTATCTTCTGCCTAGGTGTGTGACAAGTTAATTGTTCCTATAGGTTCTCTAGATACATGTATCTTCTGCCTAGGTGTGTGACAAGTTAATTGTTCCTATATGTTCTCTAGATACATGTATCTTCTGCCTAGGTTTGTGACAAGTTAATTGTTCCTATAGGTTCTCTAGATACATGTATCTTCTGCCTAGGTGTGTGACAAGTTAATTGTTCCTATAGGTTCTCTAGATACATGTATCTCCTGCCTAGGTGTGTGACAAGTTAATTGTTCCTATAGGTTCTCTAGATACATGTATCTTCTGCCTAGGTGTGTGACAAGTTAATTGTTCCTATAGGTTCTCTAGATACATGTATCTCCTGCCTAGGTGTGTGACAAGTTAATTGTTCCTATAGGTTCTCTAGATACATGTATCCCTGCCTAGGTGTGTGACAAGTTAATTGTTCCTATAGGTTCTCTAGATACATGTATCTTCTGCCTAGGTGTGTGACAAGTTAATTGTTCCTATAGGTTCTCTAGATACATGTATCTCCTGCCTAGGTGTGTGACAAGTTAATTGTATGTTCTCTAGATACATGTATCTTCTGCCTAGGTGTGTGACAAGTTAATTGTTCCTATAGGTTCTCTAGATACATGTATCTTCTGCCTAGGTGTGTGACAAGTTAATTGTTCCTATAGGTTCTCTAGATACATGTATCTCCTGCCTAGGTTTGTGACAAGTTAATTGTTCCTATAGGTTCTCTAGATACATGTATCTCCTGCCTAGGTGTGTGACAAGTTAATTGTATGTTCTCTAGATACATGTATCTCCTGCCTAGGTGTGTGACAAGTTAATTGTTCCTATATGTTCTCTAGATACATGTATCTTCTGCCTAGGTGTGTGACAAGTTAATTGTTCCTATAGGTTCTCTAGATACATGTATCTCCTGCCTAGGTTTGTGACAAGTTAATTGTTCCTATATGTTCTCTAGATACATGTATCTCCTGCCTAGGTTTGTGACAAGTTAATTGTTCCTATAGATTCTCTAGATACATGTATCTCCTGCCTAGGTTTGTGACCAGTTAATCCTACTGAATTGGTAACTGTAATCCTAATAAGATAGAAGCAATGAACTCCATTAGCTATGAAATACATCAGAATGTTATCTGTGGCCCATTTCATTTGACATTGTATGAAAATAATGAATGAATGTTATATCTTGAGTCACTGCACAATTAGTAGAGGCAGAACTGAGAGTGGCCTGGATAACGAATCAAAATCATTTGTGAAAGAGAGGTACATCCACCCCAGATATCTTGTATATAGGGTTGTACACCTGGCCAGGATGGATGTATAAACATATTTTTCCAGAATCCGCCAATTTTAACACATTTTCATAATTTTGCTGGTGCAAGTTTTCAACCTAAAATAATAAATAACCACTCAGAATGACGCTGTTATGTCCACTACAATTATTATGTCAAACATTTATGGATTTTTTAAAAAGGGTCACAGGAGCTTGAAAGTTCAAGCGTGATAATCCCTAAATATCACGGATTTTTAAAAAATATCCCCTAAACACAATGTTGTACCATAAACTAAACCTGTTTTACACTTGATTCACACAGTATCCATCATGGCAGTTTCTTAAAAAAAGATGAATCTGATATGGGCATTAGGGTACGAGTAGTGGAGGATCCATACAGGACCATTTTGCTCAAATTGGTAAAAAAATACGTTTAATTAGTCTATTATAGCTGTGGGGAGGAGAAACTCGGTATTCATGATAGAGATATATAAAAGTTGAAGATGTTCATGAAATAAAAAAATAAAATATTCCAAACAATTATGGATTGTTTCTAATGGTCACAGGGGGCTGAAAGGTCACTTGAGCTTGCAAATCCCAAAAATTCACCGATTTTTCAAATTTAACCCACAATCACAATGTTGTACTGTAAAATAAACCTGCTTTACACTTGATTCATACAGTATCCATATCAAGGTTTTTGAAAATTAAGTGAACCAGATATGGCATTTTGGATACGAATAGTGGGGCTTCTAAGCATACAATGTTTGCTAATCTTGACCAAAAATGTTGATTATAGGTGGATGGAGGAGAAACTCCTACCAAACGGTAAGTATTCATCATAGAGTAATATATAACCACTCAAATTGAAGAGCTTAATGTCCTCAACAAGATGAAATCTCCAGTCAGGGGTCACAATGATCAAAATTCACTGTACACTCTCCCAGTTTAGCATTAACCTATATAATTAAAAATACAGTATTTTAATTTAAAAGAAATCATTTTTCATGATTGATTCATAGAGACTAAAATGCAATGTATCAAGGGAAGCATTAGTGAACAAATGAACATGTTATTGTTACCGGGGTACGAACAATGATTGCTTTGGAGAGGTCAACTATGCTTAAGACCGATATAAATATTTTACGCGGACCTTCTTCAACTACCATAAATTGACAAGTCCATGTGCAGGGATCATTCTAGAGGGCGAAATTGTCGCCCTAGGGACCCTGACTTCGCCCTGTGGGGGCCCAACTTCTTTTTTTGTGTTGGTTTTTACGATTTTCAAACAAAATGTTGTCTAGTAAGATACACTGGCCCATTATAAAGCACTCCTATTCAAATGTTGTATTTAATGGTTGTACTGTGCATTTTAACCCTATTTTGCAGAAGTATATTAAAGAACACCATTTAATGAAGCGATCACGGCCTTTCTCACTTCTCCCAAAAATTCTGACCTAGAATGAACCCTGCATATGTGTTCATCTCTCTACTCTGAAGTACATTCTAGATAAAAATTAGTTTGTGTTAACAACTCAACAAATTGAGCATTGTTTGTAGAAAGTATATTATGATTTGTTGCAGTAAGTGCTAGTGAAACAGTTCAAGTTCATGCTGTACAATGGTGTTACTATCTGCAGCAACCTTCTTATAAGAGTTCTCGGTCGGCTTTCTGCTTATCCTATGACATTGGAACATTCAATTGTATATTGAACTAATAGTTTTGGTTATGTTCTGAGGAAGTTTTCAACAATAGTATACCCTGTTATCCACAATATGTGAAGCCGATTCATGAACAAGAGTGTCACACTTTTGCCAGGCAGTTAAAAGTTCAGTCTTCACTTTCACTGTTGTCACATCATTGGATATAAGCACCAAATGGTTGGAATTCAGAGATAAGCTTTGATGCACTTTCGGCCAGAGTAGCTGCATCTCTGTGATCCCAACCACCCTTTATGTTCTCCAGTTGATTACAAAGCATTGGATGGGTATCATGGGATAGTTGAGTTTTCACTGTAAGTTAAGCACCACTGTTCCCTAATTGAATCTCGCTGTCTTATGCTTACGATGCATCCATTTACATCGGCTATTTTGTCAATATGCTCAGGAGCTTTGTCCATCGCCACTTGACAATATGGCCTGCTTGATCTTTTGATCGAGAACCACCCTGCCAAGAACTCTCGGTGTCGGTACTTTCTAGCTGGTTCAGGTCTGCCACGTAATCTGAACCCCAACAAGCATAAGTGGTGTAGTTATAGAGTGCAAACAATTGGTAGCATATTTGCAAATCTACAAGGTATAGTTCCCAGTTTCCTTCCCGATCAGCACTAATGAATCCCATGAGGATTGAGACCATCTTGCAATGTTTCTATACTTTATTGCTCCAGTTATCACACTTGGAAGAATCATATTCTTCCAGTAACCATGCACTGCTACTTGTTGTATCAACTTCCAGTAACCATGCACTGCTACTTGTATCAACTTCCAGTAACCATGCAATGCTACTTGTTGTATCAACTTCCAGTAACCATGCACTGCTACCTGTTGTATCAACTTCCAGTAACCATGCAATGCTACTTGTTGTATCAACTTCCAGTAACCATGCACTGCTACCTGTTGTATCAACTTCCAGTAACCATGCACCGCTACCTGTTGTATCAACTTCCAGTAACCATGCACTGCTACTTGTTGTATCAACTTCCAGTAACCATGCACTGCTACCTGTTGTATCAACTTCCAGTAACCATGCACTGCTACCTGTTGTATCAACTTCCAGTAACCATGCACTGCTACTTGTTGTATCAACTTCCAGTAACCATGCAATGCTACTTGTTGTATCAACTTCCAGTAACCATGCACTGCTACTGTTGTATCAACTTCCAGTAACCATGCACTGCTACTTGTATCAACTTCCAGTAACCATGCAATGCTACTTGTATCAACTTCCAGTAACCATGCACTGCTACTTGTTGTATCAACTTCCAGTAACCATGCACTGCTACTTGTTGTATCAACTTCCAGTAACCATGCAATGCTACTTGTTGTATCAACTTCCAGTAACCATGCACTGCTACTTGTTGTATCAACTTCCAGTAACCATGCACCGCTACTTGTTGTATCAACTTCCAGTAACCATGCACTGCTACTTGTTGTATCAACTTCCAGTAACCATGCACTGCTACTTGTTGTATCAACTTCCAGTAACCATGCACTGCTACTTGTTGTATCAACTTCCAGTAACCATGCACTGCTACTTGTATCAACTTCCAGTAACCATGCACCGCTACTTGTTGTGTCAACTTCCAGTAACCATGCACTGCTACTTGTTGTATCAACTTCCAGTAACCATGCACTGCTACTTGTTGTATCAACTTCCAGTAACCATGCACTGCTACTTGTTGTATCAACTTCCAGTAACCATGCACTGCTACTTGTTGTATCAACTTCCAGTAACCATGCACTGCTACTTGTTGTATCAACTTCCAGTAACCATGCACTGCTACTTGTTTCAACTTCCAGTAACCATGCACCGCTACTTGTTGTATCAACTTCCAGTAACCATGCACTGCTACTTGTTGTATCAACTTCCAGTAACCATGCACTGCTACTTGTTGTATCAACTTCCAGTAACCATGCACTGCTACTTGTTGTATCAACTTCCAGTAACCATGCACTGCTACTTGTTGATCAACTTCCAGTAACCATGCACTGCTACTTGTTGTATCAACTTCCAGTAACCATGCACTGCTACTTGTTGTATCAACTTCCAGTAACCATGCACTGCTACTTGTTGTATCAACTTCCAGTAACCATGCACTGCTACTTGTTGTATCAACTTCCAGTAACCATGCACTGCTACTTGTTGTATCAACTTCCAGTAACCATGCACTGCTACTTGTTGTATCAACTTCCAGTAACCATGCACTGCTACTTGTTGTATCAACTTCCAGTAACCATGCACTGCTACCTGTTGTGTCAATTAGTATTTCAAATGACTTTGTCACCTCTTCAGCTTTATGGTTTACAAAGTCTGATATGACTTACTCAACATGTTCCTCGAGTTCTTCACCAAATACTTTCCCATTTTCCTTCACCCAGAACAGAAACATTGGCAACAGTATCCACCAAAGAGTTTTGAGAGTTAGTTTGTGACAATGCACAGCCTTGCTGTAGGCATTATGCTTCATATTGGGAGTCATATTTTCCCCAAACATACCACCTTCAACCAATATATCACTCAGAACGGATGCTTCTAGGTGCTACCCTATGATCTTCATAAAGTTATTTGTAGCATGGAAACATTCAGTACATCTTTCTTTATCCAAGCAAATTCCTTTGTTTGCAACACAGTGCATGGTCAAAGGTTATAACTGTAAAGTGCAGTCCCAGCTTTTCAGACATCATATTGAATCTTGCTAGGAATGCGTCTAATGTAAAACAAAAATATTTTAGAGGTTGAATTTTAAAAGAATGCTTTGGGCGGGGGGTACAGGCTCGATAAATCCATTTCTGGAGATTTCGAATTGTTGATTTGAAACTCTTCATTTTAATTGGTCATTTATTATTATCGATTGCGAAACAAGTTTTTACAACTTATATTAATCACTCTCGAGACCTCATTCCTGATGATCCATCGTCACGAAGAGGCAACGTGGAATTTAAATGCCTTGCCTATGGGCACAATCGTAACGGCTTCAGTGGGGCTCTAACTCCGGACCTTTGCATCTGAAGCGAATGCGGCGCTACCACTGCTCGAGCGCTCATTTAATTCTGGCATCACGTGACCAGTGCATGACGTCCAGAGGATTTCTAACATAGAAGCTGATACAGAGTCTAAATACATGTTTCTACGTTAAGTTTCCGACAGAAAAAATCTGCTTAAGAAAATGATTTCTGCACTAAATAATGATGGTGTATACTGTCAACCATCGATTTAAACAACACAGTGATATATTTTCTTGTTGCTTTGCATGTAAAACCATGTCCACAAACATGCAAATCACTCATTTAAGTAGTGTCTTTTCTGAATGTTTAACTGTTTATGATCGTCCTTTTATAAATATATTTGGTGTTTCTTGAATATTGTGCACGACATTCTGGTTGGATGATTTTTGACGGATTTATGGCCATTTGAACATTTTTATAATACAAACTTTTCCATTCTTCAGCTCCAAAACGTCACAATAAAAATACATACTTTTTATGTAGTATTATAATGGCTTCATACCGGTATATTGCACTTCCATGCCCTTTTTACTCTCCTGAAGCGTTATGTTATTTTCAAAAGCAATCTCTAGTTTTAATTTCTCTCAAAACCTCATTCCATCGCCATGAGGGAGAGAAGAGGCAATGTGGAATTTAAAGAGCCTTGTCCAAGGGCACAAACATAACTGCTACAGCTGGACAAGAACTCCAGGCCTGTCACACCTGAAGAGAACGTGCTACCACAGCGCTGTCACGGCTTCCACCAGGTTTCTGGGTTTGCTGGATATATATACTTCATGGCTTCCACCAGGTTTCTGGGTTTGCTGGTTGTATATACTTCATGGCTTCCACCAGGATTCTGGGTTTGCTGGTTGTATATACTTCATGGCTTCCACCAGGATTCTGGGTTTGCTGGTTGAATATACTTTACGGCTTCCACCAGGTTTCTGGGTTTATATATACTTCACGCCTTCCAGAAGGTTTCTGGATGTATATACTTCATGGCTTCCACCAGGTTTCTGGGTCTGCTGGATGTATATACTTCATGACTTCCACCAGGTTTCTGGGTTTGCTGGATGTATATACTTCACGGTTTCCACCAGGTTTCTGGGTCTGCTGGTTGTATATACTTCATGGCTTCCACCAGGATTCTGGGTTTGCTGGTTGTATATACTTCATGGCTTCCACCAGGTTTCTGGGTTTGCTGGATGTACATACTTCATGGCTTCCACCAGGTTTCTGGATGTATATACTTCATGGCTTCCACCAGGTTTCTGGATGTATATACTTCATGGCTTCCACCAGGTTTCTGGATGTATATACTTCATGGCTTCCACCAGGTTTCTGGGTTTGCTGGATGTATATACTTCACGGCTTCCACCAGGTTTCTGGATTTATATACTTCATGGCTTCCACCAGGTTTCTGGATGTATATACTTCATGGCTTCCACCAGGTTTCTGGGTTTGCTGGATGTATATACTTCACGGCTTCCACCAGGTTTCAGGGTTTGCTGGATGTATATACTTCATGGCTTCCACCAGGTTTCTGGGTTTGCTGGATGTATATACTTCACAGCTTCCACCAGGTTTCAGGGTTTGCTGGTTGTATATACTTCATGGCTTCCACCAGGTTTCTGGGTTTGCTGGATGTATATACGTCATGGCTTCCACCAGGTTTCTGGGTGTGCTGGATGTATATACTTCACGGCTTCCACCAGGTTTCTGGGTTTGCTGGTTGTATATACTTCACGGCTTCCACCAGGTTTCTGGGTTTGCTGGATGTATATACTTCACGGCTTCCACCAGGTTTCTGGATGTATATACTTCACAGCTTCCACCAGATTTCTGGGTTTGCTGGCTGTATATACTTCACAGCTTCCACCAGGTTTCTGGGTTTGCTGGATGTATATACTTCACGGCTTCCACCAGGATTCTGGGTTTGCTGGATGTATATACTTCACGGCTTCCACCAGGTTTCTGGGTTTGCTGGATGTATATACTTCACGGCTTCCACCAGGTTTCTGGGTTTGCTGGATGTATATACTTCACGGCTTCCACCAGGTTTCTGGGTTTGCTGGATGTATATACTTCACGGCTTCCACTGGGTTTGCTGGATGTATATACTTCACGGCTTCCACCAGGTTTCTGGGTTTGCTGGATGTATATACTTCACGGCTTCCACCAGGTTTCTGGATGTATATACTTCATGGCTTCCACCAGGTTTCTGGGTTTGCTGGATGTATATACTTCATGGCTTCCACCAGGTTTCTGGGTTTGCTGGATGTATATACTTCATGGCTTCCACCAGGTTTCTGGGTTTGCTGGTTGTATATACTTCACAGCTTCCACCAGGTTTCTGGGTTTGCTGGATATATATACTTCATGGCTTCCACCAGGTTTCTGGGTTTGCTGGATATATATACTTCAGTTTCCACCAGGTTTCTGGGTTTGCTGGATGTATATACTTAATGGCTTCCACCAGGTTTCTGGGTTTGCTGGTTGTATATACTTCACGGCTTCCACCAGGTTTCTGGGTTTGCTGGATGTATATACTTCACGGCTTCCACCAGGTTTCTGGGTTTGCTGGATGTATATACTTCACAGCTTCCACCAGGTTTCTGGGTTTATATATACTTCACGGCTTCCACCAGGTTTCTGGGTTTGCTGGTTCTATATACTTCATAGCTTCCACCAGGTTTCTGGGTTTATATATACTTCACGGCTTCCACCAGGTTTCTGGGTTTATATATACTTCACGGCTTCCACCAGGTTTCTGGGTTTATATATACTTCACGGCTTCCACTAGGTTTCTGGGTTTATATATACTTCACGGCTTCCACCAGGTTTCTGGGTTTATATATACTTCACAGCTTCCACCAGGTTTCTGGGTTTATATATACTTCACGGCTTCCACCAGGTTTCTGGGTTTATATATACTTCACGGCTTCCACCAGGTTTCTGGGTTTATATATACTTCACGGCTTCCACCAGGTTTCTGGGTTTGTTGGTTGTATATACTTCATGGCTTCCACCAGGTTTCTGGGTTTGCTGGATGTATATACTTCATGGCTTCCACCAGGTTTCTGGGTTTGCTGGTTGTATATACTTCACGGCTTCCACCAGGTTTCTGGGTTTGCTGGATGTATATACTTCATGGCTTCCACCAGGTTTCTGGATGTATATACTTCATGGCTTCCACCAGGTTTCTGGGTTTGCTGGATGTATATACTTCACGGCTTCCACCAGGTTTCTGGGTTTGCTGGTTGTATATACTTTATGGCTTCCACCAGGTTTCTGGGTTTATATATACTTCACGGCTTCCACCAGGTTTCTGGATGTATATACTTCATGGCTTCCACCAGGTTTCTGGGTTTGCTGGATGTATATACTTCATGGCTTCCACCAGGTTTCTGGGTTTGCTGGATGTATATACTTCACAGCTTCCACCAGGTTTCTGGGTCTGCTGGTTGTATATACTTCATGGCTTCCACCAGGATTCTGGGTTTGCTGGTTGTATATACTTTACGGCTTCCACCAGGTTTCTGGGTTTATATATACTTCACGCCTTCCAGAAGGTTTCTGGATGTATATACTTCATGGCTTCCACCAGGTTTCTGGGTTTGCTGGATGTATATACTTCATGGCTTCCACCAGGTTTCTGGGTTTGCTGGATGTATATACTTCACGGCTTCCACCAGGTTTCTGGGTTTGCTGGTTGTATATACTTCATGGCTTCCACCAGGTTTCTGGGTTTGCTGGATGTATATACTTCATGGCTTCCACCAGGTTTCTGGGTTTCTGGATGTATATACTTCATGGCTTCCACCAGGTTTCTGGATGTATATACTTCATGGCTTCCACCAGGTTTGCTGGATGTATATACTTCATGGCTTCCACCAGGTTTCTGGATGTATATACTTCATGGCTTCCACCAGGTTTCTGGGTTTGCTGGATGTATATACTTCACGGCTTCCACCAGGTTTCTGGATGTATATACTTCATGGCTTCCACCAGGTTTCTGGGTTTGCTGGATGTATATACTTCACGGCTTCCACCAGGTTTCTGGGTTTGCTGGATGTATATACTTCATGGCTTCCACCAGGTTTCTGGGTTTGCTGGATGTATATACTTCATGGCTTCCACTGGGTTTGCTGGATGTATATACTTCACGGCTTCCACCAGGTTTCTGGGTTTGCTGGATGTATATACTTCACGGCTTCCACTGGGTTTGCTGGATGTATATACTTCATGGCTTCCACCAGGTTTCTGGGTTTGCTGGATGTATATACTTCACGGCTTCCACCAGGTTTCTGGGTTTGCTGGATGTATATACTTCACGGCTTCCACCAGGTTTCTGGGTTTGCTGGATGTATATACTTCACGTTGGTTTTGGTTTTTTGGCTTCCACCAGGTTTCTGGGTTTGCTGGTTATATACTTCATTGTTGGTTTTGGGCTTCCACGGTTTCTGGTTATATACTTCAGGCTGGTTTGGTTGTTCCACCAGGTTTCTGGGTTTATATACTTCACGGCTTCCACCAGGTTTCTGGGTTTATATATACTTCACGGCTTCCACCAGGTTTCTGGGTTATATATACTTCACGGCTTCCACCAGGTTTCTGGGTTTGCTGGATGTATATACTTCATGGCTTCCACCAGGTTTCTGGGTTTGCTGGATGTATATACTTCATGGCTTCCACCAGGTTTCTGGTTTGCTGGTGTATATACTTCAGGCTTCCACCAGGTTTCTGGTTGTCGGCTTCCACCAGGTTTCTGGGTTTGCTGGATGTATATACTTCATGGCTTCCACCAGGTTTCTGGGTTTGCTGGATGTATATACTTCATGGCTTCCACCAGGATTCTGGGTTTGCTGGTTGTATATACTTTACGGCTTCCACCAGGTTTCTGGTTTATATATACTTCACGCCTTCCAGAGGTTTCTGGATGTATATACTTCATGGCTTCCACCAGGTTTCTGGGTCTGCTGGTTGTATATACTTCATGGCTTCCACCAGGATTCTGGGTTTGCTGGTTGTATATACTTCATGGCTTCCACCAGGTTTCTGGGTTTGCTGGATGTACATACTTCATGGCTTCCACCAGGTTTCTGGATGTATATACTTCATGGCTTCCACCAGGTTTCTGGATGTATATACTTCATGGCTTCCACCAGGTTTCTGGATGTATATACTTCATGGCTTCCACCAGGTTTCTGGGTTTGCTGGATGTATATACTTCACGGCTTCCACCAGGTTTCTGGATTTATATACGTCATGGCTTCCACCAGGTTTCTGGATGTATATACTTCATGGCTTCCACCAGGTTTCTGGATGTATATACTTCACGGCTTCCACCAGGTTTCAGGGTTTGCTGGATGTATATACTTCATGGCTTCCACCAGGTTTCTGGGTTTGCTGGATGTATATACTTCACAGCTTCCACCAGGTTTCTGGGTTTGCTGGTTGTATATACTTCATGGCTTCCACCAGGTTTCTGGGTTTATATATACTTCATGGCTTCCACCAGGTTTCTGGGTTGTATATACTTCATGGCTTCCACCAGGTTTCTGGGTTTGCTGGTTCTATATACTTCATAGCTTCCACCAGGTTTCTGGGTTTATATATACTTCACGGCTTCCACCAGGTTTCTGGGTTTGCTGGTTCTATATACTTCATAGCTTCCACCAGGTTTCTGGGTTTATATATACTTCACAGCTTCCACCAGGTTTCTGGGTTTATATATACTTCACGGCTTCCACCAGGTTTCTGGGTTTATATATACTTCACGGCTTCCACTAGGTTTCTGGGTTTATATATACTTCACAGCTTCCACCAGGTTTCTGGGTTTATATATACTTCACGGCTTCCACCAGGTTTCTGGGTTTATATATACTTCACGGCTTCCACCAGGTTTCTGGGTTTATATATACTTCACAGCTTCCACCAGGTTTCTGGGTTTATATATACTTCACGGCTTCCACCAGGTTTCTGGGTTTATATATACTTCACGGCTTCCACCAGGTTTCTGGGTTTATATATACTTCACGGCTTCCACCAGGTTTCTGGGTTTGTTGGTTGTATATACTTCATGGCTTCCACCAGGTTTCTGGATGTATATACTTCACGGCTTCCACCAGGTTTGCTGGTTGTATATACTTCACGGCTTCCACCAGGTTTCTGGATGTATATACTTCATGGCTTCCACCAGGTTTCTGGGTTTGCTGGATGTATATACTTCACGGCTTCCACCAGGTTTCTGGATGTATATACTTCATGGCTTCCACCAGGTTTCTGGGTTTGCTGGATGTATATACTTCACGGCTTCCACCAGGTTTCTGGGTTTGCTGGTTGTATATACTTTACGGCTTCCACCAGGTTTCTGGGTTTATATATACTTCACGCCTTCCAGCAGGTTTCTGGGTTTATATATACTTCACGGCTTCCACCAGGTTTCTGGATGTATATACTTCATGGCTTCCACCAGGTTTCTGGGTTTGCTGGATGTATATACTTCATGGCTTCCACCAGGTTTGCTGGATGTATATACTTCACGGCTTCCACCAGGTTTCTGGGTCTGCTGGTTGTATATACTTCATGGCTTCCACCAGGATTCTGGGTTTGCTGGTTGTATATACTTCATGGCTTCCACCAGGTTTCTGGGTTTGCTGGATGTACATACTTCATGGCTTCCACCAGGTTTCTGGATGTATATACTTCATGGCTTCCACCAGGTTTCTGGATGTATATACTTCATGGCTTCCACCAGGTTTCTGGTTTTGCTGGATGTACATACTTCATGGCTTCCACCAGGTTTCTGGATGTATATACTTCATGGCTTCCATCAGGTTTTGCTGGATGTATATACATCATGGCTTCCACCAGGTTTCTGGATGTATATACTTCATGGCTTCCACCAGGTTCTGGGTTTGCTGGATGTATATACTTCACGGCTTCCACCAGGTTTCTGGATGTATATACTTCATGGCTTCCACCAGGTTTCTGGGTTTGCTGGATGTATATACTTCACGGCTTCCACCAGGTTTCTGGATGTATATACTTCATGGCTTCCACCAGGTTTCTGGGTTTGCTGGATGTATATACCTCACGGCTTCCACCAGGTTTCTGGGTTTGCTGGATGTATATACTTCATGGCTTCCACCAGGTTTCTGGGTTTGCTGGATGTATATACTTCATGGCTTCCACTGGGTTTGCTGGATGTATATACTTCACGGCTACCACCAGGTTTCTGGGTTTGCTGGATGTATATACTTCACGGCTTCCACTGGGTTTGCTGGATGTATATACTTCATGGCTTCCACCAGGTTTCTGGGTTTGCTGGATGTATATACTTCACGGCTTCCACCAGGTTTCTGGGTTTGCTGGATGTATATACTTCACGGCTTCCACCAGGTTTCTGGGTTTGCTGGATGTATATACTTCACGGCTTCCACTGGGTTTGCTGGATGTATATACTTCACGGCTTCCACCAGGTTTCTGGGTTTGCTGGATGTATATACTTCACGGCTTCCACTGGGTTTGCTGGATGTATATACTTCATGGCTTCCACCAGGTTTCTGGGTTTGCTGGATGTATATACTTCACGGCTTCCACCAGGTTTCTGGGTTTGCTGGATGTATATACTTCACGGCTTCCACCAGGTTTCTGGGTTTGCTGGATGTATATACTTCATGGCTTCCACCAGGTTTCTGGGTTTGCTGGATGTATATACTTCATGGCTTCCACCAGGTTTCTGGGTTTGCTGGATGTATATACTTCACGGCTTCCACCAGGTTTCTGGGTTTGCTGGTTGTATATACTTCATGGCTTCCACCAGGTTTCTGGGTTTGCTGGATGTATATACTTCACAGCTTCCACCAGGTTTCTGGGTTTGCTGGATGTATATACTTTACGGCTTCCACCAGGTTTCTGGGTTTGCTGGATGTATATACTTCACGGCTTCCACCAGGTTTCTGGGTTTGCTGGATGTATATACTTCATGGCTTCCACCAGGTTTCTGGGTTTGCTGGATGTATATACTTCACGGCTTCCACCAGGTTTCTGGGTTTGCTGGATGTATATACTTCATGGCTTCCACCAGGTTTCTGGGTGTGCTGGATGTATATACTTCACGGCTTCCACCAGGTTTCTGGGTTTGCTGGATGTATATACTTCATGGCTTCCACCAGGTTTCTGGGTTTGCTGGATGTATATACTTCACGGCTTCCACCAGGTTTCTGGGTTTGCTGGATGTATATACGTCATGGCTTCCACCAGGTTTCTGGGTGTGCTGGATGTATATACTTCACGGCTTCCACCAGGTTTCTGGGTTTGCTGGATGTATATACTTCACGGCTTCCACCAGGTTTCTGGGTTTGTTGGATGTATATACTTCATGGCTTCCACCAGGTTTCTGGGTTTGCTGGATGTATATACGTCACGGCTTCCACCAGGTTTCTGGGTTTGCTGGATGTATATACTTCACGGCTTCCACCAGGTTTCTGGGTTTGCGGGTTGTATATACTTATACATAGTTATTCCTATTTTACTTGTTCACATTCCGATTGTTAAATGCCCGGTGCTGTTACATGCCCAGTGCTGTTACATGCCCGGTGCTGTTACATGCCCAGTGCTGTTACATGCCCGGCGCTGTTACATGCCCGGTGCTGTTACATGCCCGGTGCTGCTACATGCCCGGTGCTGTTACATGCCCAGTGCTGTTACATGCCCGGTGCTGTTACATGCCCGGTGCTGTTACATGCCCGGTGCTGTTACATGCCCGGTGCTGTTACATGCCCGGTGCTGTTACATGCTACATGCCCGGTGCGGTTACATGCCCGGTGCTGTTACATGCCCGGTGCTGCTACATGCTACATGGCCGGTGCTGTTACATGCCCGGTGTATAGCAGTTTTTAGTTGAAACATTTCCAAAATACTGAAACAATGCTTTCTAATACTGAAATTTGTATTTTCTTATATTTAATATAGTATAATCAAAAGTCAAGATACATAAAATCGGTTAGAATAGCTAACATTTTCACAAATGAGTTTATAGTCCCAGTAATACTAACACTGCTGGACAAGGGATCAAACTCAATTGTATTAATGCGCAATAACTGGTACTATCTCGCTGAATGCTGCCTAAATGCATCACATACTAGGCCTAATCTAGCTAAAATTTCTAAATGCTGCCTAAATGCATCACATACTGGGCCTATCTAGCTGAATGCTGCCTAAATGCATCACATACTAGGCCTATCTAGCTGAATGCTGCCTAAATGCATCACATAATGGGCCTATCTCGCTGAATGCTGCCTAAATGCATCACATACTAGGCCTATCTAGCTAAATGCTGCCTAAATGCATCACATACTGGGCCTATCTAGCTGAATGCTGCCTAAATGCATCACATACTAGGCCTATCTAGCTAAATGCTGCCTAAATGTATCACATACTGGGCCTATCTAGCTGAATGCTGCCTAAATGCATCACATACTAGGCCTATCTAGCTGAATGCTGCCTAAATGCAACACATACTAGGCCTATCTAGCTGAATGCTGCCTAAATGCAACACATACTAGGCCTATCTAGCTGAATGCTACCTAAATGCATCACATACTAGGCCTATCTAGCTGAATGCTGCCTAAATGCATCACATACTGGGCATATCTAGCTGAATGCATCACATACTGGGCATATCTAGCTGAATGCTGCCTAAATGCATCACATACTAGGCCTATCTAGCTGAATGCTGCCTAAATGCATCACATACTAGGCCTATCTAGCTGAATGCTGCCTAAATGCATCACATACTAGGCCTATCTAGCTGAATGCTGCCTAAATGCATCACATACTAGGCATATCTAGCTGAATGCTGCCTAAATGCAACACATACTAGGCATATCTAGCTGAATGCTGCCTAAATGCATCACATACTAGGCCTATCTAGCTGAATACTGCATGCATATGTTACATTATAATGATACACACCAATTTATCACAAG
The DNA here is from genome assembly GCA_014843695.1 of Archivesica marissinica. NCBI lineage: Eukaryota > Metazoa > Mollusca > Bivalvia > Venerida > Vesicomyidae > Archivesica > Archivesica marissinica. The sequence continues at coordinate 50,580,505 of CM026404.1, read as the reverse complement.
CATCATCAAATGTCCAATTTTTGCAATGACTAGAATAATACCTGTTAACATATATATGTGCGTTTTACGCTTATTTATCGTCGCTACCGGTTACCCATATGAGCGACGCCTCCTGAAGAGATTAGTCATTTTATATTTGTGTACAATAGTGCAATGATACAGACAGAGACCCATTCCAGAGTCTCCTCTGGTTCTTTTATGTGCATGGTGTAAAGCACCGACACAAGACCTTGGTTTAAAGTCCCATCTGAAAGACTGTTAATTTTATTAGGGTCAGACGGGGGATCGAATCCCCGGGGAATAACATATATTATTAATACATGCACATTTAGGATCACAAACTAACACAAGTGTACTACCTTGAACGCTCTCCACGTACATTCATTCTCCCGCTTCCACTATCATTCCCTTTCCACCATTTTACCAACTATTAAAAAGCATTGTACATCGGTCATTCCTACCCAATGTTGCCAGAATCTGACTGGTGGTTTGTGAGAAGATGTTTGAGAAGAATTTGTTTTGATGACCCCTACTTGACCTCCCAGGCAAAATCCGGGTGGCAGTTTGTGAGATTTTTAAAGTTATTTTAACAATTTTGTCATCCCCCACCTACCAAAGTATCATGACCATAAATGGTGGCTATAGACCAATTGGTTACTGAGGAGAAGTTGTTTGAAAATGTTCACGGAAGAAGGACAGACACATTGCGGTAACAATAGCTCACATGAAATGTATCAAATTTGTGGAAATAATTACTGTTTTCTGGATTATTTAAAACAAAACTGTTTGCACACGGTTAATTCTAATGTCAAAACTTCACTACGGTTAACACCAATGTATCTTTGATTCTCTGCAGTTTCCAATAATTATTATAAACATCAATAATTTTGATGAATGCAGATACAAAGTGTTGGCAACGTCGAAACATACAAAAAGGCATGGACAGTGCAGGCAGGCATTCTATAGAAGGGCAAGAACATCTGTACTGTTGCTACACGTAGCTTCCGTGCTGTCACTCTCAACATTCAGACTGGTTACCTTCCCGTCTTGTACAACCATGGCAAATCTGAAATCATATTTTTTTAAAAGTAATTTGCAGTTGAAAGAGTATGGTCTTTAAAGTGTGGGAAGAACCCAGAGCAAACCCACTTGTCCGCTCTGGCGACCACCATATCATTTCCCATATTACCCACATCATGGATCGAACCTGGATTGCATTGGTGAGAGGCTAACTAACAACTACGCTGATTGTACATCCCATATATAAGTGAAGTATTGAATACCATTAATTTTATCTCCAAATTAGCTCCTACATGAACAATTAACTTTTAAAATATCGTTACCAAATTCGCCGATGCAAAAGTCAGGATATTAGAGTGCATCTAATGCTCTACTAGGGTTCATATTTCCCATGATTTCAGCAACAAATCACATTATTTTCACAATAAGCTCACGGAAAGCTAAGCTCATTTGCCGGTTATAAAGTTTGGCATAGGTCCCAGTTTCTGCTGTCTCTTTGAATTTCGGCATTGCTGCAAAATGCAGACGAATATTTTTAAAAATACACTGTTTCAGTTCCAGAAAGGAGATTCAAACTTAAATGTGTTAATTATTACCAGGTGCTTTGAAAATATTTCTATCAGAAAATACAGTCTATATACCTCCATAGAATATTGCAGAAAACGGTTGATATATCTGCAAACTGAATGTGAAAATCATGATGCCCATTGGGTATATAGCCATGCTCTATTTATGACATTCGGGTAGGAAGTTGTGCAATAAATATTTGGATTACTTCAGGAAACGTCGACACATCTACAGGTGAGCGATGTTCTATCTTCCCCTAATGTCAAACCCCTCGAGGGGATGTAGACATGTTGTGCGTCTAAAACCACACAGAAGTTAAAAGTATGAGTAGTTAAATGTATACATATAAGAAAGTAATGAAAAATAAGTTGGGTTAAGAGATTAAAAGCAGCTGCGCAGAACAACTAGGGACTGGCATGATCAATAAAGCAAACTGTCGTATTGAATTGCTCTATGGTAGGGAGATGGACAATGTCAGGAGGGAGATGGTTCCAATGATAGATTGTTCTTGGAAAAAAGGAAAACTTGTAGTAGTCTGTAGTTGCTGTAATTAACCTATAGTTTAAGGAATGGCAATGACATGCGGAACGGGAGAGGGAAACTAGGTAATTTTCAATGGTGATAGCAACCAGATCACTATGAATTTTATACATAAGGGATAACCTACTGTCAATACGCCGTTGATCTATAGTCTGCGTAGATTTAGGGAATGTAGCATGTCTGTAACACTAGAGGTTATGGGTAAGGTAGAGTAACACAAACAGTCATTTGCCAATGAATTGCCAATTGTATTATGTACATAGTGAATACAGTTGTGAAGTGTTACTAACTGTTTTATGTACACAGTGAATACAGTTGTGAAGTGTTACTAACTGTTTTATGTACACAGTGAATACAGTTGTGAAGTGTTACTAACTGTTTTATGTACATAGTGAATATAGTTGTGAAGTGTTACTAACTGTTTTATGTACACAGTGAATACAGTTGTGAAGTGTTACTAACTGTTTTATGTACATAGTGAATATAGTTGTGAAGTGTTACTAACTGTTTTATGTACATAGTGAATATAGTTGTGAAGTGTTACTAACTGTTTTATGCACTCTCTTAATATGTTATTGGGTTTATGTTTAGATTATTTAATTTATTTTATTTAACACGATTAAACATACATTAAGACATTGCTAAATGAAGTGATGTCTTTGAAATGTTGTTTCAGATTGCGTATATATTGACCACAATTTGCCTGGCAAGTCAAAAACACAGACAGATACGTAGTCCAGTGGTCAACACGATGGACTGGGATACCAGGGATCGCAGGTTCGATCCCCGATCTGATCCTAATAAAATTAAGTCTTTCAATTGGGACTTTAACCCGAGGTCACGTGTCGGTACTTTACACTGTGCACGTAAAAAACCCAGAAGAGAGTCTGGAATGGGTCTCTGTCTGTATCATTGCACTATCCTCTAACAATCTAAAATGACTAATCTCTTCCACTTGACTAGCTGGCCCCGACGTTAACCACTTGACTAGCAGGCCCCGACGTTAACCACTTGACTAGCAGGCCCCGACATTAACCACTTGACTAGCAGGCCCCGACGTTAACCACTTGACTAGCAGGCCCCGACGTTAACCACTTGACTAGCAGGCCACGACGTTAACCACTTGACTAGCAGGCCCCGACGTTAACCACTTGACTAGCAGGCCACGACATTAACCACTTGACTAGCAGGCCACGAAGTTAACCACTTGACTGGCATGCCATGATGTTAACCACTTGACTAGCAGGCCACGACGTTAACCACTTGACTGGCGGGCCACGACGTTAACCACTTGACTAGCTGTCCACGACATTGACCACTTGACTAGCAGGCCACGACGCTAACCACTTGACTAGCAGGCCATGACGCTAACCACTTGACTAGCAGGCCACGACATTAACCACTTGACTAGCAGTCCACGACATTAACCACTTGACTAGCAGGCCATGACGCTAACCACTTGACTAGCAGGCCACGACGTTAACCACTTGACTAGCAGGACACGACGTTAACCAACTGACTAGCAGGCCACGACGTTAACCACTTGGCCGCGTAGAGCCCAGTTTACAGAATAACTACATATGAACTGAATCTAATGCAAAGTGCACACACCTTTGGCTTCGTATATTTCCAAGTGCTTTGGTGAGATCAAGGTGCAAGTCTACAGCCTACAAAAAGAAAGTAGAAATAGTTACACTATATTACATACATTTGTCAGGCTCGCCTCCTCCCTTCATCAACAGTATTGATCCTTATTCAGTACTGTTAATTTGGCAAAATACTGTTTACTTTGTTTTTGTCTGCCATAATATGCGGAACACAATACAATAACGTAATACACACAAATATGTAAAGGGTGTGTAAAAAGTTTGTTCCAGTTCCAAAATCAATTAAACTTAAATATAAAATATTGATCACAAACTATTGAATTTTACCCTGTGTATTTAGTAATAATGTTCCTCATTGTAAAGGAATTTTAAGACTTTTCAAACACGGAAGAAAACAAACTGTACACAGTAAGATTATTATTATACCAGATTTCTTGAGCGCCCTTTTCATGTAAAAATACACGTTCAAGGGCGCTAGATGCCACCTGTCAATTCAAAATTTGAATTGGACTGTCTATGGAACAAGAAGGTGCGCACATTTTGACATTAATGATATGGGGCTAACTAACAGACAAATTGCGGAAGCGTATGTGTAAATCTGAGCGTTGGGTTCGTAAATGGAAAAGTAGATACGGATTCGGTTACATTAGTAATTTCAGACGGTCAGGGCGGCATATGAAAGTATGGCTAAGGAATCGATTGTGAAGTCCAAGGCTTGGAAATACACTAGGAAACTTGAAAAATATTTAAAAAGCATGGTTGAAAGCATTTGCCATAAAACTGTTCATAATTATCTGCGGAACACCAAGAAATGGAAACCTATTCAAACACAAACATCTCAATTGCTGACAAAATTACAAAATAAGCTGGTGGTATAATACTCATGGATGGTACAACAAGCTGGTGGTATAATACTCATGGACGGTACAACAAGCTGGTGGTATAATACTCATGGACGGTACAACAAGCTGGTGGTATAATACTCATGGACGGTACAACAAGCTGGTGGTATAATACTCATGGACGGGACAACAAGCTGGTGGTATAATACTCCTGGACGGTACAACAAGCTGGTGGTATAATACTCCTGGACGGTACAACAAGCTGGTGGTATAATACTCATGGACGGGACAACAAGCTGGTGGTATAATACTCGTCTTATGGGAGAGCATGGACAGGACAACAAGCTGGTGGTATAATACTCATGGACGGTACAACAAGCTGGTGGTATAATACTCGTTGACGAGACAACAAGCTGGTGGTATAATACTCATGGACGGTACAACAAGCTGGTGGTATAATACTCGTTGACGAGACAACAAGCTGGTGGTATAATACTCATGGACGGTACAACAAGCTGGTGGTATAATACTCATGGATGGTACAACAAGCTGGTGGTATAATACTCGTTGACGGGACAACAAGCTGGTGGTATAATACTCATGGATGGTACAACAAGCTGGTGGTATAATACTCGTTGACGAGACAACAAGCTGGTGGTATAATACTCATGGACGGGACAACAAGCTGGTGGTATAATACTCATGGACAGGACAACAAGCTGGTGGTATAATACTCATGGATGGTACAACAAGCTGGTGGTATAATACTCGTTGACGGGACAACAAGCTGGTGGTATAATACTCATGGATGGTACAACAAGCTGGTGGTATAATACTCGTGGACGGGACAACAAGCTGGTGGTATAATACTCGTGGACGGGACAACAAGCTGGTGGTATAATACTCGTGGACGGGACAACAAGCTGGTGGTATAATACTCCTCTTATGGGAGAGCATGGACGGTAGTGACCAAATGTGAGCATATCTTGGAATATGACAACCCAATGATCATAGCTATGACATTTTATGATGATTAGACCAGTGGTTCAGGAGGAGATTGAAGCAGTAGATCAGGAGGAGATTGAAGCAGTGGTTCAGGAGGAGATTGAATCAGTGGTTCAGGAGGAGATTGAAGCAGTGGTTCAGGAGGAGATTGAAGCAGTGGTTCAGGAGGAGATTGAATCAGTGGATCATGGGGATATTGTAGCCGTGGTTCAGGAGATTGTAGCAGTGGTTCAGGAGGTGATTGAAGCAGTGTTCATGAGGAGATTGAAGCAGTGGTTCATGGGGAGATTGAATCAGTGGTTCATGGGGAGATTGAATCAGTGGTTCATAAGGAGATGGAATCAGTGGTTCATGAGGAGATGGAAGCAGTGGTTCATGAGGAGATTGAAGCAGTGGTTCATGGGGAGATGGAATCAGTGGTTCAGGAGGAAATTGAAGCAGTGGTTCATGGGGAGATTGAATCAGTGGTTCATGGGGAGATTGAAGCAGTGGTTCATGGGGAGATTGAATCAGTGGTTCATGAGGAGATGGAAGCAGTGGTTCAGGAGGAGATGTAATCAGTGGTTCAGGAGGAAATTGAAGCAGTGGTTCATGAGGAGATTGAAGCAGTGGTTCAGGAGGTGATTGAATCAGTGGTTCATGAGGAGATTGAAGCAGTGGTTCAGGAGGTGATTAATCAGTGGTTCAGGAGGAGATTGAATCAGTGGTTCATGAGGAGATTGAAGCAGTGGTTCAGGAGGTGATTGAATCAGTGGTTCAGAAGGAGATTGAATCAGTGGTTCAATGAGGAGTTTGAAGCAGTGGTTCATGAGGAGATTGAAGCAGTGGTTCATGAGGAGATGGAAGCAGTGGTTCAGGAGGAGATGGAATCAGTGGTTCAGGAGGAAATTGAAGCAGTGGTTCATGGGGAGATTGAATCAGTGGTTCATGGGGAGATTGAATCAGTGGTTCATGGGGAGATTGAATCAGTGGTTCAGGAGGAAATTGAATCAGTGGTTCATGGGGAGATTGAATCAGTGGTTCATGGGGAGATTGAATCAGTGGTTCATGAGGAGATTGAATCAGTGGTTCATGGGGAGATTGAATCAGTGGTTCATGGGGAGATTGAATCAGTGGTTCATGAGGAGATTGAAGCAGTGGTTCAGGAGGTGATTAATCAGTGGTTCAGGAGGAGATTGAATCAGTGGTTCATGAGGAGATTGAAGCAGTGGTTCAGGAGGTGATTGAATCAGTGGTTCAGGAGGAGATTGAATCAGTGGTTCAATGAGGAGATTGAAGCAGTGGTTCATGAGGAGATTGAAGCAGTGGTTCATGAGGAGATGGAAGCAGTGGTTCAGGAGGAGATGGAATCAGTGGTTCAGGAGGAGATGGAATCAGTGGTTCAGGAGGAAATTGAAGCAGTGGTTCATGGGGAGATTGAATCAGTGGTTCATGGGGAGATTGAATCAGTGGTTCAGGAGGAAATTGAATCAGTGGTTCATGGCGAGATTAAATCAGTGGTTCATGGGGAGATGGAATCAGTGGTTCAGGAGGAAATTGAAGCAGTGGTTCATGGGGAGATTGAATCAGTGGTTCATGGGGAAATTGAATCAGTGGTTCAGGAGGAAATTGAAGCAGTGGTTCATGGGGAGATTGAATCAGTGGTTCATGGGGAGATTGAATCAGTGGTTCATGGGGAGATTGAATCAGTGGTTCATGAGGAGATTGAATCAGTGGTTCATGGGTAGATTGAATCAGTGGTTCATGGGGAGATTGAATCAGTGGTTCATGAGGAGATTGAATCAGTGGTTCATGGGAGATTGAATCAGTGGTTCATGGGGAGATTGAATCAGTGGTTCATGTGGAGATGGAAGCAGTGGTTCATGAGGAGATGGAAGCAGTGGTTCAGGAGGAGATTGAATCAGTGGTTCATGAGGAGATTGAAGCAGTGGTTCAGGAGGTGATTGAATCAGTGGTTCAGGAGGAGATTGAATCAGTGGTTCAATGAGGAGATTGAAGCAGTGGTTCATGAGGAGATTGAAGCAGTGGTTCATGCGGAGATGGAAGCAGTGGTTCATGAGGAGATGGAAGCAGTGGTTCAGGAGGAGATGGAATCAGTGGTTCAGGAGGAAATTGAAGCAGTGGTTCATGGGGAGATTGAATCAGTGGTTCATGGGGAGATTGAATCAGTGGTTCATGGGGAGATTGAATCAGTGGTTCAGGAGGAAATTGAATCAGTGGTTCATGGGGAGATTGAATCAGTGGTTCATGGGGAGATTGAATCAGTGGTTCATGGGGAGATTGAATCAGTGGTTAATGGGGAGATTGAATCAGTGGTTCATGAGGAGATTGAAGCAGTGGTTCAGGAGGAGATTGAATCAGTGGTTCAGGAGGAAATTGAAGCAGTGGTTCATGAGGAAATTGAAGCAAAATGTTGACGTACAAAAGCTTGATCACAAATCTTTGAGTTCAAAGCGCTCTGGTGAGCTTAAGATGAATATATGATTTATGCTATTGATTATTGAATGTAGCATATATACCAATAGTTCAAAGGAACCTCCACAAGTCGTACGATAAGTTGACAATGATTATATAATTAGCTATAAATACATCATTTCGTCCGCAATTATAAAGTAAACACACCGCTGTTAGGCTGGACATACTTTTTAGTTTGTGTGAAATTTTCACCGACTATTCGGATACCACTTTCGCATATTCGAATGCCATCTTAATATTCAGTCTCATCGAAGTTTATTGAAACAGAGCCTGTACTTTGTATTGTTACAATGAGAATTATGTTTATATATGTTCATGGAAACACGAGTACATATGAACATAACATCTTACCTTTGTAAATTCTGCCGTTGTATCAGCCAAGAATCTCACCTACAAAGTAATTCAACTTAATTGAGAATGTTAATTATGAAGGACGTTGCTGGAATGGAATTATGATTAATCTATTTCCAGTTCATGTACCACTAAGTTGTACTTCCTCATATATAAATACTAAATTTCAATAACACATGTATAAACTTCGAATAGTTTATACATTTATAATTTAGAATTTTTTTCCGTTACAATTAAGCACATAAACTATTTTATGTCTTTATACAGATAATTACTGCAATTCAATATAGATAATTATTATGCAAACACCTATATTACTTGTCTTCGTAATAGGATAACAGGGGATTTGTGTCAGATTAGTTTAAACATTAATTATTTGTTCTGTTACATATGTGTGTACATCATAAAAGTGTCGGATTAGGACCAAGTAACTTGTCGCAAAGATATATGTTGTGGGCGTTCTTGTCGATGAAGATTCAAAATTCACCCATTGGCTGCCCAATCTGGGCACGGATTAGGACCACGCAACTTGTCACAAAGATATATGTTGTGGGCGTTCTTGTCGATGAAGATTCAAAATTCACCCATTGGCTGCCCAATCTCGACAGGTGTGTGTTCGAACTGCGCATGTGCAGATCCAACCAGCGCTAGTTGAAATGGACGTATGAATTCAATTAATAAAAATTAAACTTTTCTTAAAATTTAAATTGTGAATTGGATCTTTTAATTATAGGTAAGGGTCTCTAACATACTTTTATTCTGTTTGATCTTCTTTAATAAGCATTGACGTGCACTATATTGTATGAATTGATGACAGCTGACTTAAATATTAATTGTATTGCAAACATTTGGTTCTATTCTGATTGCGCGTACTTTATGATGGATCATACAAAATAGGTTTCTGTTGGAACCAAATACCTTGTAGTTATTGAGCAAACCAATCGGGTCTTCTGATATAAACTGGGAGGTAAATTGGTCTAATAGAGAACTATTTTGCTAAAAGGGCATTTGCAACAATTAACATATAGATGCATGAAACCGCACATCAACTGTCTATGTTAATTTAATCGAGACCGGCGAATAATAACTAGAATATTCACAACACATAATAAATATACTGACCAAGCAATAATACGTTTGTAGATAATCTCCTTCAGTGCAAAATAGTTGTTTCTTACATCTAGTACATGTAATATGGATTCACTTACGATTGTATGCATGATTAAATAAATAAAAATTAAACTTTTCATAAAATTTATATTGTGAATTGGATCTTTTAATTATAGCCCGCCCCGCCCCGGTACCTCACGCCAAGCGAGTTCCCCAAACTGCACTGCAACGAACAGACCATACAACAACAAAAAGAGAGTCGTGTCAGCATATCGAAGATGTTTGTAAACATCGGTAAAATCATTTTAGCAAAGTAAGTGTTTGATTTGAATCTGTTGTTACACAACATACAAACCACAGCACTTTCGGTGCTTTCATTGATCAAGTATTTGCCACCGTTGCATGATGGAATAAATCTATGAATTACATGAAAAAGATCGACGATATTTAGGGTTTCAATTAAAACACAATATTTGAAATATCACTGTTCACATTTGTTTGCCAACTGTTGGGTACCTGAAACGACTGATGCATTAATCCTCATATGGTATGATACATGTGTTTAGATGTATGTTGATGAGATGAATGGTAAATGTAGGTGACTGAAAATAAAACACCTACCTTGCCTGTTGCATTGAGATCCTTGCCAAATGCAGCCATTACAAAAGGGTCATTGACCGACACACAGTTAATTGAATCTACTCCCTTGGCTTTGAACTTGTCATAGTCTGACACAAATGTTGGCATATGATTCTACAAGAAAACAAGCAGGTTTCATTATTTTGGAGGTGTAGAAGAGTTATTAAGGTTAGAGGCAAAATTAAGTCAATATAAAATGCAGCGGCCTCCAGCTCCAAGTGGTAGTGACTGTCGACTTGAAATCACGTGCCAATCACCACTGCCAGCGGCATGAACTCGTTCTATGTGCAAGTTATCCATCTGGCTAGCTGCAGGTTGGTGGTTCTACCTGGGTAACTGCTGCGAGGATCACCCGGGGTCTATAGTGTAAGGTATACTATCACAGGTGGTGCCTTAGAGCAGTGTAAGGTATACTATCACAGGTGGTGCCTTAGAGCAGATTGTACTATAGTGTAAGGTATACTATCACAGGTGGTGCCTTAGAGCAGATTGTACTATAGTGTAAGGTATACTATCACAGGTGGTGCCTTAGAGCAGATTGTACTATAGTGTAAGGTATACTATCACAGGTGGTGCCTTAGAGCAGATTGTACTATAGTGTAAGGTATACTATCACAGGTGGTGCCTTAGAGCAGATTGTACTATAGTGTAAGGTATACTATCACAGGTGGTGCCTTAGAGCAGATTGTACTATAGTGTAAGGTATACTATCACAGGTGGTGCCTTAGAGCAGATTGTACTATAGTGTAAGGTATACTATCACAGGTGGTGCCTTAGAGCAGATTGTACTATAGTGTAAGGTATACTATCACAGGTGGTGCCTTAGAGCAGATTGTACTATAGTGTAAGGTATACTATCACAGGTGGTGCCTTAGAGCAGATTGTACTATAGTGTAAGGTATACTATCACAGGTGGTGCCTTAGAGCAGATTGTACTATAGTGTAAGGTATACTATCACAGGTGGTGCCTTAGAGCAGATTGTACTATAGTGTAAGGTATACTATCACAGGTGGTGCCTTAGAGCAGATTGTACTATAGTGTAAGGTATACTATCACAGGTGGTGCCTTAGAGCAGATTGTACTATAGTGTAAGGTATACTATCACAGGTGGTGCCTTAGAGCAGATTGTACTATAGTGTAAGGTATACTATCACAGGTGGTGCCTTAGAGCAGATTGTACTATAGTGTAAGGTATACTATCACAGGTGGTGCCTTAGAGCAGATTGTACTATAGTGTAAGGTATACTATCACAGGTGGTGCCTTAGAGCAGATTGTACTATAGTGTAAGGTATACTATCACAGGTGGTGCCTTAGAGCAGATTGTACTATAGTGTAAGGTATACTATCACAGGTGGTGCCTTAGAGCAGATTGTACTATAGTGTAAGGTATACTATCACAGGTGGTGCCTTAGAGCAGATTGTACTATAGTGTAAGGTATACTATCACAGGTGGTGCCTTAGAGCAGATTGTACTATAGTGTAAGGTATACTATCACAGGTGGTGCCTTAGAGCAGAGTGTACTATAGTGTAAGGTATACTATCACAGGTGGTGCCTTAGAGCAGATTGGCCTTTATTGAAAATCACAGAGAGCTCACAATTATTAAAATCAATCTTAAAAGTTAAATATGAACATCTACACTAACAAAGGTACTTTCAATGACTTTCCATTAAGTCTCTGATTCAATCCAAACTAACTTTGAAACATATGTCAAAGTTTAATGTCATAATTTACGATTTGTCTTTATGTACACATATGAAATTGTGATCACCCCACACATATTAGTATACGTTGGAGGGACCCCCATCAATGTTAGTATATGTTGGAGGGACCCCTACCAATGCTAGTATACCTTACACTCTTGCAGGGACCCCCCACCAATGATAGTATACCCTGCACTCTTGCAGAGATCCTCCCACCTGTGATAGTATACCCTGCACTCTTGCAGAGATCCTCCCACCAATGCTAGTATACCTTACACTCTTGCAGGGATCCTCCCACCAATGCTAGTATACCTTACACTCTAGCAGAGATCCTCCCATCTGTGATAGTATACCTTACACTCTTGCAGAGATCCTCCCACCAATGCTAGTATACCTTACACTCTTGCAGAGATCCTCCCACCTGTGATAGTATACCTTGCACTCTTGCAGAGATCCTCCCACCAATGCTAGTATACCTTACACTCTTGCAGAGATCCTCCCACCAATGCTAGTATACCTTACACTCTGGCAGGGATCCTCCCACCAATGACAGTATACCTTACACTCTTGCAGAGATCCTCCCACCTGCTGTGATAGTATACCTTACACTCTTGCAGAGATCCTCCCACCTGTGATAGTATGCCTTACACTCTAGCAGGGATCCTCCCACCTGTGATAGTATACCTTACACTCTTGCAGAGATCCTCCCACCTGTGATAGTATACCTTGCACTCTTGCAGAGATCCTCCCACCAATGCTAGTATACCTTACACTCTTGCAGAGATCATCCCACCAATGCTAGTATACCTTACACTCTTGCAGAGATCCTGCCACCTGTGATAGTATACCTTACACTCTTGCAGAGATCCTCCCACCAATGCTAGTATACCTTACACTCTGGCAGGGATCCTCCCACCTGTGATAGTATACCTTACACTCTAGCAGAGATCCTCCCACCAATGCTAGTATACCTTACACTCTTGCAGAGATCCTCCCACCAATGCTAGTATACCTTACACTCTTGCAGAGATCCTCCCACCAATGCTAGTATACCTTACACTCTTGCAGGGATCCTCCCACCAATGCTAGTATACCTTACACTCTTGCAGGGATCCTCCCACCAATGCTAGTAGACCTTGCACTCTAGCAGGGATCCTCCCACCAATGCTAGTATACCTTACACTCTGGCAGGGATCCTCCCACCAATGCTAGTATACCTTACACTCTGGCAGGGATCCTCCCACCAATGCTAGTATACCTTACACTCTAGCAGGGATCCTCCCACCAATGCTAGTATACCTTACACTCTGGCAGGGATCCTCCCACCTGTGATAGTATACCTTACACTCTAGCAGGGATCCTCCCACCTGTGATAGTATACCTTACACTCTTGCAGAGATCCTCCCATCTGTGATAGTATACCTTACACTCTTGCAGGGATCCTCCCACCAATGCTAGTATACCTTACACTCTTGCAGAGATCCTCCCACCAATGCTAGTATACCTTACACTCTTGCAGAGATCCTCCCACCAATGCTAGTATACCTTACACTCTTGCAGGGATCCTCCCACCAATGCTAGTATACCTTACACTCTTGCAGGGATCCTCCCACCAATGCTAGTAGACCTTGCACTCTAGCAGGGATCCTCCCACCAATGCTAGTATACCTTACACTCTGGCAGGGATCCTCCCACCAATGCTAGTATACCTTACACTCTGGCAGGGATCCTCCCACCAATGCTAGTATACCTTACACTCTGGCAGGGATCCTCCCACCAATGCTAGTATACCTTACACTCTGGCAGGGATCCTCCCACCTGTGATAGTATACCTTACACTCTAGCAGGGATCCTCCCACCTGTGATAGTATACCTTACACTCTGGCAGGGATCCTCCCACCTGTGATAGTATACCTTACACTCTAGCAGGGATCCTCCCACCTGTGATAGTATACCTTGCACTCTTGCAGAGATCCTCCCACCAATGCTAGTATACCTTACACTCTTGCAGGGATCCTCCCACCAATGCTAGTATACCTTACACTCTTGCAGGGATCCTCCCACCAATGCTAGTAGACCTTGCACTCTAGCAGGGATCCTCCCACCAATGCTAGTATACCTTACACTCTGGCAGGGATCCTCCCACCAATGCTAGTATACCTTACACTCTGGCAGGGATCCTCCCACCAATGCTAGTATACCTTACACTCTGGCAGGGATCCTCCCACCAATGCTAGTATACCTTACACTCTGGCAGGGATCCTCCCACCTGTGATAGTATACCTTACACTCTGGCAGGGATCCTCCCACCTGTGATAGTATACCTTACACTCTAGCAGGGATCCTCCCACCTGTGATAGTATACCTTACACTCTGGCAGGGATCCTCCCACCTGTGATAGTATACCTTACACTCTAGCAGGGATCCTCCCACCTGTGATAGTATACCTTGCACTCTTGCAGAGATCCTCCCACCAATGCTAGTATACCTTACACTCTTGCAGAGATCCTCCCACCAATGCTAGTATACCTTACACTCTTGCAGGGATCCTCCCACCAATGCTAGTATACCTTACACTCTGGCAGGGATCCTCCCACCAATGCTAGTATACCTTACACTCTGGCAGGGATCCTCCCACCAATGCTAGTATACCTTACACTCTAGCAGGGATCCTCCCACCAATGCTAGTATACCTTACACTCTGGCAGGGATCCTCCCACCTGTGATAGTATACCTTACACTCTAGCAGGGATCCTCCCACCTGTGCTAGTATACCTTACACTCTGGCAGGGATCCTCCCACCTGTGATAGTATACCTTACACTCTAGCAGGGATCCTCCCACCTGTGATAGTATACCTTACACTCTAGCAGGGATCCTCCCACCTGTGATAGTATACCTTGCACTCTTGCAGAGATCCTCCCACCAATGCTAGTATACCTTACACTCTTGTAGGGATCCTCCCACCAATGCTAGTATACCTTGCACTCTTGCAGAGATCCTCCCATCTGTGATAGTATACCTTGCACTCTTGCTGGGATCCTCCCATCTGTGATAGTATACCTTGCACTCTTGCTGGGATCCTCCCATCTGTGATAGTATACCTTGCACTCTTGCAGAGATCCTCCCATCTGTGATAGTATACCTTGCACTCTTGCTGGGATCCTCCCACCTGTGATAGTATACCTTACACTCTTGCAGGGATCCTCCCACCTGTGATAGTATACCTTACACTCTAGCAGGGATCCTCCCACCAATGCTAGTATACCTTACACTCTGGCAGGGATCCCCCCCACCAATGCTAGTATACCTTACACTCTTGCAGAGATCCTCCCACCTGTGATAGTATACCTTGCACTCTTGCAGAGATCCTCCCACCAATGCTAGTATACCTTACACTCTTGCAGAGATCCTCCCACCAATGCTAGTATACCTTACACTCTTGCAGGGATCCTCCCACCAATGCTAGTATACCTTACACTCTGGCAGGGATCCTCCCACCAATGCTAGTATACCTTACACTCTGGCAGGGATCCTCCCACCAATGCTAGTATACCTTACACTCTGGCAGGGATCCTCCCACCAATGCTAGTATACCTTACACTCTGGCAGGGATCCTCCCACCAATGCTAGTATACCTTACACTCTAGCAGGGATCCTCC
This sequence comes from Archivesica marissinica, assembly GCA_014843695.1. Classification (NCBI taxonomy): domain Eukaryota; kingdom Metazoa; phylum Mollusca; class Bivalvia; order Venerida; family Vesicomyidae; genus Archivesica; species Archivesica marissinica. The sequence goes on along the minus strand of CM026404.1, from coordinate 50,564,983 downwards.
CACCAATGCTAGTATACCTTACACTCTGGCAGGGATCCTCCCACCTGTGATAGTATACCTTACACTCTAGCAGGGATCCTCCCACCTGTGCTAGTATACCTTACACTCTGGCAGGGATCCTCCCACCTGTGATAGTATACCTTACACTCTAGCAGGGATCCTCCCACCTGTGATAGTATACCTTACACTCTAGCAGGGATCCTCCCACCTGTGATAGTATACCTTGCACTCTTGCAGAGATCCTCCCACCAATGCTAGTATACCTTACACTCTTGTAGGGATCCTCCCACCAATGCTAGTATACCTTGCACTCTTGCAGAGATCCTCCCATCTGTGATAGTATACCTTGCACTCTTGCTGGGATCCTCCCATCTGTGATAGTATACCTTGCACTCTTGCAGAGATCCTCCCATCTGTGATAGTATACCTTGCACTCTTGCTGGGATCCTCCCACCTGTGATAGTATACCTTACACTCTTGCAGGGATCCTCCCACCTGTGATAGTATACCTTACACTCTAGCAGGGATCCTCCCACCAATGCTAGTATACCTTACACTCTGGCAGGGATCCCCCCCACCAATGCTAGTATACCTTACACTCTTGCAGAGATCCTCCCACCTGTGATAGTATACCTTGCACTCTTGCAGAGATCCTCCCACCAATGCTAGTATACCTTACACTCTTGCAGAGATCCTCCCACCAATGCTAGTATACCTTACACTCTTGCAGGGATCCTCCCACCAATGCTAGTATACCTTACACTCTGGCAGGGATCCTCCCACCAATGCTAGTATACCTTACACTCTGGCAGGGATCCTCCCACCAATGCTAGTATACCGTACACTCTAGCAGGGATCCTCCCACCAATGCTAGTATACCTTACACTCTGGCAGGGATCCTCCCACCTGTGATAGTATACCTTACACTCTAGCAGGGATCCTCCCACCTGTGCTAGTATACCTTACACTCTGGCAGGGATCCTCCCACCTGTGATAGTATACCTTACACTCTAGCAGGGATCCTCCCACCTGTGATAGTATACCTTACACTCTAGCAGGGATCCTCCCACCTGTGATAGTATACCTTGCACTCTTGCAGAGATCCTCCCACCAATGCTAGTATACCTTACACTCTTGTAGGGATCCTCCCACCAATGCTAGTATACCTTGCACTCTTGCAGAGATCCTCCCATCTGTGATAGTATACCTTGCACTCTTGCTGGGATCCTCCCATCTGTGATAGTATACCTTGCACTCTTGCTGGGATCCTCCCATCTGTGATAGTATACCTTGCACTCTTGCAGAGATCCTCCCATCTGTGATAGTATACCTTGCACTCTTGCTGGGATCCTCCCACCTGTGATAGTATACCTTACACTCTTGCAGGGATCCTCCCACCTGTGATAGTATACCTTACACTCTAGCAGGGATCCTCCCACCAATGCTAGTATACCTTACACTCTGGCAGGGATCCCCCCCCACCAATGCTAGTATACCTTACACTCTTGCAGGGATCCTCCCACCAATGCTAGTATACCTTACACTCTTGCAGAGATCCTCCCACCTGTGATAGTATACCTTACACGCTTGCAGGGATCCCCCCACCAATGCTAGTATACCTTGCACTCTTGCAGAGATCCTCCCACCAATGATAGTATACCTTACACTCTTGCAGAGATCCTCCCACCAATGATAGTATACCTTACACTCTTGCAGAGATCCTCCCACCAATGCTAGTATACCTTGCACTCTTGCAGAGATCCTCCCACCTGTGATAGTATACCTTACACTCTTGCAGAGATCCCCCCACCAATGCTAGTATACCTTACACTCTTGCAGAGATCCCCCCACCAATGCTAGTATACCTTACACTCTTGCAGAGATCCTCCCACCTGTGATAGTATACCTTACACTCTTGCAGAGATCCTCCCACCTGCTGTGATAGTATACCTTGCACTCTTGCAGAGATCCTCCCACCAATGCTAGTATACCTTACACTCTTGCAGAGATCCTCCTACCAATGCTAGTATACCTTACACTCTTGCAGAGATCCTCCCACCAATGATAGTATACCTTACACTCTTGCAGAGATCCTCCCACCAATGCTAGTATACCTTACACTCTTGCAGAGATCCCCCCACCAATGCTAGTATACCTTACACTCTTGCAGAGATCCTCCCACCAATGCTAGTATACCTTACACTCTTGCAGAGATCCCCCCACCAATGCTAGTATACCTTACACTCTTGCAGAGATCCTCCCACCAATGATAGTATACCTTACACTCTTGCAGAGATCCTCCCACCAATGCTAGTATACCTTACACTCTTGCAGGGATCCTCCCACCAATGATAGTATACCTTACACTCTTGCAGAGATCCTCCCACCAATGTTAGTAGACATTGCAGTCGTGCAGGGATTCTCCCACAAATATTATCAGACTTTTTAGGGACCCCCTACTAATGTTAGTATACCTTGCAGGGATCCCCCCCACTTACCACTGGATATGTAGGGCTAAAGGCATCAAGCACAGAATTGCCTGCATGGGACTTACCACTTGACATGTAGGGTGAAGGCATCAAGCACAGAAATACCTGCCTGGGACTTACCACTGGATATGTAGGGGTGAAGGCATCAATGACAGTAATGCCTGCATGAGACTTACCACTGGATATGTAGGGGTGAAGGCATCAATGACAGTAATGCCTGCATGAGACTTACCACTGGATATGTAGGGGTGAAGGCATCAACGACAGTAATGCCTGCATGAGACTTACCACTGGATATGTAGGGGTGAAGGCATCAATGACAGAAATGCCTGCATGAGACTTACCACTGGATATGTAGGGGTGAAGGCATCAACGACAGAAATGCCTGTATGAGACTTACCACTTGACATGTAGGAGTAAAGGCGCCAACTATAGCTACAATCACGTGCTTGCCCTTGCCAAATTCTTTTATGGTGTTCACTTTTTTCCCTGGATCATCTTCATACAAATTTACATTGGGGAGCGAATCTCCAACCTTTAGGAATAATTATGTTATGTTATATGTTATATTATTTTAAGTTATTTAGGTAGCAACATCATAATATTATGGATTATTATACATTTTGTGCAGTGGAGCAAACAGCATGGAGTGCTTTGGAGATTGTGGGTGTATGGAGAGAATAAAAACAACATTGAGTGTGTCCTTGGAGATTGCGACTGTATGGAGAGAGAACAAACAGCATTGATTGTGACCTTGGAGATTGTGACTGTATGGAGAGAGAACACACAACATTGATTGTGACCTTGGAGATTGTTGCTGTTTGGAGAGAGAAAAAAAGCATTAAGATTGTGGCTGTATGGAGTAAGACCAAACAACATTGAGTGTGGCCTTGGGGATTGTCACTGTATGCAAATAGTACAAACAACGTTGAGTGTGGCCTTGGAGATTGTCACTGTATGCAGATAGTACAAACAACATTGAATGGAACCTTGGAGATTGTTGCTGTTTAGAGACAAAAAACAGTAGAGATTGTGGCTGTATGGAGTAAGACCAAACAACATTGAGTGTGGCCTTGGAGATTGTCGCTGTTAGGAGAGAAAAACAACATTGAATGTGGCCTTGGAGGTTGCTGCTCTATGGAGATAGACAAACAGAATTGAGTATGGCCTTGTGTATTGTGGATGTATGGAGATAAACCAACCAGTATTGAGTGTGGCCTTGGAGATTGTGACTGTATGGTGATAAACCAAACAGTATTGGGTGTGGCCTTGGAGATTGTGGATGTATGGAGTTAAACCAACCAGTATTGGGTGTGGCCTTGTGTATTGTCAATGTATGGTGATAAACCAACCAGTATTGGGTGTGGCCTTGTGTATTCAATGTATGAAGATAAACCAAACAGTATTGGGTGTGACCTTGGAGATTGTGACTGTATGGAGAGAGAACAAACACCATTAAGTGTGGCATTGGAGATTGTGACTGTATGGAGAGAGAACACACAACATTGATTGTAACCTTGGAGATTGTTGCTGTTTGGAGAGAAAAAAAAAGCATTAAGATTGTGGCTGTATGGAGTAAGACCAAACAACATTGAGTGTGGCCTTGGAGATTGTGACTGTATGGAGAGAACAAACACCATTAAGTGTGGCATTGGAGATTGTGACTGTATGGAGAGAGAACACACAACATTGAGTGTGGCCTTGGAGGTTGTCACTGTATGCAGATAGAACAAACAATATTGAATGTGGCCTTGGAGATTGTCACTGTATGCAAATAGTACAAACAACGTTGAGTGTGACCTTGGGGATTGTCACTGTATGCAAATAGTACAAACAACGTTGAGTGTGGCCTTGGGGATTGTCACTGTATGCAGATAGTACAAACAACATTGATTGAGTGTGGCCTTGGAGATTGTCGCTGTTTGGAGAGAAAAACAACATTGAATGTAACCTTGGAGTTTGTTGCTGTTTAGAGACAAAAAACAGCATTGAGATTGTGGCTGTATGGAGTAAGACCAAACAACATTGAGTGTGGCCTTGGAGATTGTCACTGTATGCAGATAGAACAAACAATATTGAGTGTGGCCTTGGAGATTGTTGCTGTTTGGAGAGAAAAACAACATTGAATGTGGCCTTGGAGGTTGCTGCTCTATGGAGATAGACAAACAGAATTGAGTATGGCCTTGTGTATTGTGGATGTATGGAGATAAACCAAACAGTATTGAGTGTGGCCTTGGAGATTGTGGATGTATGGAGATAAACCAACCAGTATTGGGTGTGGCTTTGGAGATTGTGGATGTATGGAGATAAACCAACCAGTATTGAGTGTGGCCTTGGAGATTGTGGATGTATGGAGATAAACCAACCAGTATTGGGTGTGGCTTTGGAGATTGTGACTGTATGGAGATAAACAAGCAGAATTGAGTATGGCCTTGTGGATTGTGACTGTAAGGAGACAGACAAACATTATTGGGTGTGGCCTTGGAGGTTGTGACTGTACGGAGATATACACACAGCATCGGGTGTGGCCTTGGAGATTGTCACTGTAAGGAGATAGACAAACAACATTGAGTGTGACCTTGGAGATTGTCACTGTATGGAGAGGAAACAAACAACATTGAGTGTGGCCTTGGAGATTGTCACTGTATGGAGATAGACAAACAACATTGAGTGTGACCCTGGAGATTGTCACTGTATGGAGAGGAAACAAACACCATTGAGTGTGACCTTGGAGATTGTGACTGTAAGGAGATAGACAAAGAACATTGAGTGTGACCTTGGAGATTGTGACTGTAAGGAGATAGAGAGGAATTTATATAAGATTGTATTTATCTTGTTTTCCAATCCTTTGTTATCTTCCTGTAACTTCGGTGTGTTTATATAATTTTGATGCATATATGCCCTTTGTACAAAAGAAGAACAATAAATAAGTTTAAACTAAGGTGATAGACAAACAACATTGAGTGTGGCCTTGGAGATTGTCACTGTATGGAGAGGAAACAAACAACATTGAGTGCGGCCTTGTGGAGGTTGTGACTGTAGGGAGATAGACAAACAACATTGTGTGTGACCTTGGAGATTGTGACTAAGGAGATAGACAAACAACATTTGAGTGTGACCTTGGAGATTGTCACTGTAAGGAGATAGACAAACAACATTGAGTGTGACCTTGGAGATTGTCACTGTATGGAGAGGAAACAAACACCATTGAGTGTGACCTTGGAGATTGTGACTGTAAGGAGATAGACAAACAACATTGAGTGCGGCCTTGGAGGTTGTGACTGTAGGGAGATAGACAAACAACATTGAGTGTGACCTTGGAGATTGTGACTGTAAGGAGCTGGACAAACAACATTATGTATGGCCTTGGAGATTGTCACTGTATGGAGAGGAAACAAAGAACATTGAGTGTGACCTTGGAGATTGCTAAAGAATATTTAGACTTGAAAAATGTGACATTTTACCTGTTTACTATCCAGGCATTTTTCAAAGTCTAAACGCTAAACCTCAATTATGTAGCAACATTCAATGATTTTATTAACAGCTATAATACATGTAAAACTATACATTTTCTGGTAGATCTCATCAAACCATTTGCAAAAATGTATAGTTTAACTTTGTTACACCACAAATTTTGAAATTAATGGACTTGTAAATGATGAAAAATTGCAGTCAGAAAAGGCTTGATTTTCAATTTCTTAAAAATGTTGACCCCAGCTTATTACTTGATCATGAAACGGTATTCTACATAGTAGTCAGTGTTATGTTCTTCTATAAAAATTTCTCACCTGTTCTGTAACAATTTTATGCACACAGTACTTACAACACACTTATAAATTAATATAGTTTTAATATACCGACTCGTAACCGAGTACGAATGAACGGTGTACGGTAACCGAGTACGAATGAACTGTGTACGAACAGCCATTTTGATTTTAGAAAATTGCAAATACAAGCTAATTAATCTTCAGTGAGCGCAAATGCATATTTGCATTTATTCCAAACCACAATACCGTATCTATTTATACCTCAATCGAGCTTGAGAGAAGGACACACTTTGCAATATTTTAATGTTTTTTTTACTCTGCATGAATTACGATTACGACGGCGGAAGTGGAATATTGGTAATAGTTAAGTTTGATTACTTCCCTTGTCAGGTGAGACTTGTCATGTCACTCGGATGCGAGCCAAATACACAGGATATACGTCAAATTACATTCTTGGAAGTGCCCAGAATGAAAAGAATACTGATATATATATCATAAAATACCAATTTCATTAGCGTATATGGCCGTTTTGGACAAATTTATGATATTTGAAATTTTCACTTTCGGTTTTGAACTGTAAATATATACTGCGTAACAGCCAAATGGGCATATACGCCATATTTGGTCATATCTCCTACCACTTATGCAAATATTTCAATCGGAAAGCCTTTGCTCTGTTCATACAAGACCGTAATACACAGGACATATTTTGGGGTCAGTTTTTTATCGGAACACCGATTGCGCAGTAAAGATGCGTGGTGGTTGCTAAATTATGTGTAGCATATTTTATATGAATCTAAAAAGTAGATTTAGATTAACACACATACCGTTGTTTGAATTATGCACAGTATATAACATCTCTTGACACAATATTATACAAGAAATCAACGTTTAACTTTCAAGGCAGAGTTTCGCCATTCAAAATTACCTTCAGAGTAGGTGGGTGATTATTGGGAAATTAAAAAATGCAATTTGTCAACCATATTGAAATTTGACAATTTCCTGTGGCTCAAAGGCCAGTCTGTTGAAAACTACTGTCTTCTGTGCCAAACTATTTATCTAATGGCACTGTGTGTTATAATGCCATTAATGGTGGCCTATGGAAATTGCAATAGCGGTGTCTGAACGCAAATTAGACGAAAATGTACCTTGATTGGTGCCATGACTAATGCCTGGTTAGTTCTGAATCCACGTATAACACTAGAACTGCACGTGACAATCCGATAAGCCTGGGATAATAACCGTGTGTGCATGATTGACGTATAACTATTGTTGACTACCTCCTATCTTTAATATCAATTTGGTCAGACTTGTTTTACTAGCATATGCCATCTGGGTGATACAAGAACGTTTATATATTGAAAATATGTCTTACTCCATACAGTATAAGGAAATACCATCATGGGAACATGTTGAAATGAACCCATATATATGCTGTTGACAGAGCAAGACTTCAAGCCAGAATCCTAACAGAAACATTCACACTGCAGAAACATAGAGCCAAATTCTACAAAGAAAGCCCAAACTGCCGCCTTTGCCTACTTGAGCCTGAAGATTCTGCACATATGCTACTCAGATGCCCAGCCCTACAACTAACGAGATGCTCGGCACTTCTACCAGTCTACCAGAGAATACAAGAAATAGGGAACCAACCCCCCAGATCGGAAAATGAACTCTTAGAAATTCTACTAGGATTTTCAAGAGATGCTGGAATATATAAACTGGCCAGCAATGCTTGCTATGCAATTACGCATCTACGCCAATCACTCTATTCAAATCAAGTCTAGTCTTATCAAATTGCTAATGTGTGCATTGTCTACTTCATATGTATATATATATGTATATATATATATATATTATTTTGTGTTTTTCTATAAAAATGGTTACTGTTACAAGTTTACAAGTTTATAAGTTTTTATTGTCAGAATATACAACATATTCCTATGTGCTCTTATGAGAGATTATACAAAGTCAAGTCAATATTGAGTCGGACCGCCGCCTACACATGCATTGCGCATGATCAGATCATATAATAAGGCCGATTGGTCATGTTTCTGAAAAAAATACCAGTTAGACCACACTGTTCCAAATAAATAAAATCGAATTAAATTGTATCATCATACGCTATTTGACCGACATCCACAATAACAGATAACAATGTACACGCAGACTAATTTAAATGGCTAAGAAGACAAATATAAAGTCTTGTTATGTTAACATTTACAGTGCGAATGCTCTTACCGACTGAGCTAACTGTAATGTCCCATAATGGCCTCATTGGCTATTATACACACAGTTATGGTCAGCCTATTGATAGACTGCAATACGTACACCTTGGAATTATCAATGATAAATACATGAGGATAAATGACTCATTGCATACTGCAAGCGCTAAATTGCGAGAGACACTTCTTAATATTTCAAACAGTGGTATAAGCACGAATACCCTCAACCCATTAACATATTTATAAAACAATAGTTATACCAAAGGTGTTATATGGATGCGTGCTATGGAACTATACAACAAGAGCAAGTATCTTAGAACCAGAACATGCTCATATGGTGTGCGTTAAATACATGCAAAGATTGCCATTACATGTGAATAATGAAATGTCACTAAACTCTATCGGAATGCTGCCAATAACAGTGGACATTGACTACAGGAAGTAACAGTTCCTGTGGCAACTCTGCAGACTCCCCTTGCCATTACCTGATCAAGAAATATTTACCAATATACTTGTCAGATATCATAACTATAATGAAAGGCAGAATCTTGGGTTCATCGTAAAAATACACGATACAGTCTCATTGATTACTTGCATATTTATTTGGAAACATCGACATTTCCGACAAAGTGTATTTGGAAATCAGTTCATGCTACAAAGACATGTTTATAAATATGCATATACATTGTACATGTAATAGTATAGTATCTAGAGTATGCGATATGATACCTACTAATATATACAAAGGTTTATTTATCGAAAAGGGACCGTGTTGGACATATGGACGCTGTGTCAACAATAGCTGTCATCTAAGAAGTACTGCATAACTGCGAGCTCAACTCTGACGCTCTACCACTGGAACATGGACGCCGCATGGTACAAATGTAGAGCATTAATAAGCATATGTGAATATTTCTTTATGTACATACACGTTTTCTCTCGGATAATTATGTATGATACATGTGTTTCACATGCTTTAACTCTTTCACCGCCAATGTCGCATAAAAGCGACTTTGCAAAAAACAGAGAACCTGATCAGACAGAACAGAACGCGCCGTCTGATCAGATTGTGGAGCTGAAGCACCTACCCGAATAGCAAACAACACAGATCCTGATCAGACGCGGCGTTACGCCGCGGCTGATCTGGATCTATGTTGTTTGCACATGCTCTGAATTTATTCGGCGTTGAAAGAGTTAATTTGTTAACATTCATGGAGTTATCCTCCATGACCAAGTTGTTCCGGTCGTTGACAAATTACTTGACCCTCGCCGCTGTAGGTTCGAATCCAACTGGATGTGTTGAATTATTTCATGTGAGGATAGATATTGCTACTATCATATGTATGTTTAAAGCTGTAATAATACATGTAGTTGGGTATGCAAATTAAATATAATATTAAACATTTAGGTTTATTTTTATGTGATCGACTGTATTATTAAATAATTATGTTCATACTATGAGCACATACCAGTCTCTACTAGTTTCCAGTGAGGAATTAGAGACGCTTATTTTCAAGAATGGTTTTATTTTAATTAATAATTCTCCAAAGGTAAACTATGATCGCATGGTGAAATGAGGCGTATGTGTTAAATATAAATGATTAGGCTTTGAGAATTAACTTCATAAAGCTACTCATTTCTGCTCAATAGCTAGCTATCGAAACGGGATATTACAAGAATGTGAAAAGACATACTATTAGTACAATTCGCGTCGTTTGTGTTACTGGAAAGATAGAAACATAATTTCACTTTTTACTAAGTTGTCCAGAACTTCCAGAGATATACAATATACCACCAAGAATACTGTGGAAGATAACACCTTATTATATTATACGTTGCATCATTGAAAAGACCATGGATATAATTACATGTATGAAGAATATCATATACATGTAGGAGACTATTGTAAAATCATATCAGAATAAGATTATTTGGGCACAAAACAGGCACACATCAGTATTTTTCTAAATATTACATGCAAAGTATAGGACGAAATATGACGATTTTGTCTTTGTATTTTGTCTTAATTATACTGTACAATACATATGCTATTTTAAAATAAGAACAATGTAATATATTTAGCTGTCTTGTAGGACAATAGGATCATTTAATCAAATAATGACTTATTAATATTGCAATTTATATATCGAGTTACTGTATATCTATTTTGAAATCAAGCTAGCGTTTGACTATCGATCCATGTTTATCAGCTAATTTACAAGGGGAACAGCTGTCTCACTATATATTGCCTATAGACGGATATGTAGTCCAGTGGTAACACGCTGGACTGGTAATCCAGGGATCGCAGGTTCGATCCCTCGCCTGACCCTAATAAAATTAACAGTCTTTCAGATGGGACGTTAAACCGAGGTCTCGTGTCGGTGCTTTACACCGTGCACGTAAAAGAACCAGAGGAGACTCTGGAATGCGTCTCTCTCTGTATCATTGCACTATCCTCCAAAAATCTAAAATAACTAATCTCTTCAGGAGGCATCGCTCATATGGGCAACCGGTAGCGACGATAAATAAACGTAAAAACACACAACACGTCAAACAGTCACTAATGGCCTTAATCACTCAGTAATGGGACTTGTGGTTATCCGGGAACAGTAACGAGCTGACATGTCTGTCATAGCGATGTTTGGTCACGTGTTTGGTGTTCATCATCCTCATCACTGAAAACACCCATAGAGATGTTGTTCTGCTATTTAAATTTGGGGATTTCTTCCGTGGTATTAACTGGGAAGGTGATCCCTGTGAAATCGAGTTCATCGGTGTATCCCGATATATCTGAACAAGTTCAACATGCCATTTCTATGTGGGTGTCTAAATAGATTGCATAGATTGTGTAATCTGAAAAAAAATAGTTGCTTCAATAGAGTCAGCACCCGAGATGCCAACGTAGCACTATCAGTCGAAGGCGTATGGCGTTAAAGACTATTTTGGTTGTCAGCATCACGACTCAGTTCGATAATACATGTAATAACCTCCTAAGCAAATTCCAACCTGGCTTTAGATCAAAAATAGTTGTGAATCTCAGCTAATCAACTTCACACAAGAGGTATATTACAACTGTGAAAACATGTGATTTGATATGGATTATAGTAAAGCGTCTGACAAAGTTGATCACAACCAACTGAATTACAATCTTAAATAACTGGGCCTCCATCCCCTGTAATTTAAGTAATTCATAATGGGCCGATTCCAACGAGTAGTTGTGGATGGCTGCACTTTAGATACACTACCTGTCATCTTCGGTGTCCTGTAATGCTGTTTTATGACCGTGCCTAGTCACAGCCTATACAAACGACCTCCCAGAACCCATCAAACGTAAAGCTAGACTGTTTGCAGATGACAATATATCTCATAGTAAAATCCCTTCCGATGCACACACCATACAAAGCGACCTGCATGTATGCTCTAGAACATTTGGACTGGGGCTTGTCCATATAGTTTAATCACACTTATAACACATATTTTCGTCCTCAACTCGTATTGCTCAACCACCTGGCACCCTGGCAAAAGTCTGTTAAATATAAAGCAGGGGGGAATGCAACGATCAGATTCACGCTATAGGGCCTATCTGCAATGACTATTATAATGTATGTTCCTTTAATGTCAAACCCCTTGCGGGGACTTATACATGTTTTCCTGGGCAGGCTTAGCCGACCTAAGCGATTAACCAGTACTAAGCAACGTGTGTGAGGTGCCTTGCTCAATGACACTACATACGTGGCCTGACCGAGTATCGAACCCGGGACCGTTCGATTCCAAATCCGACGCTCTACCACTGGACCACGGACGCCACACTATGCAAGCTGTGAAAATAAAATGATTAATTCCCAAGACTGGCAAACACTTCATTAGTCATATTTATACCTATTCCAAATCATAAATAACTTGATACACGTCGACCACGACCATCTAACAGTTATAAGGAACCTGGCTAACTTATGTCCATAGCTAGTCCCGTCAGTGTCCCCCCCATATGTATACAATTCAGCTCAATCGTAACCATTTCTGCTGTGCGATTGTACCACTTATACATGTAATACTAATGTCCCATTTAACCGTAGTATGTAATTCTTTTTAACATTTAACACTCTCTGTCTCGCTGAATGAGATTTTTGACAAATGTCCCTGACGAGCGCCTCCCAGAAATAACTCAGCATCAGAATATTTTTGATTGATGTCCAGTCTATCTTGGTTCATGTTAGCAGTCTAGAGTGCTGGGAGTAATATAGGCATACATGTAGATATAGATCGAGAACACTGACCACGTGATCGGGAATCACCGTCAGTAATCGGGAAGTAAATTTTAATTTAAATCAAGCCCGATTACTGCAATACGGTGTATACTGTTTTAAATTGAATATCGTGAAACTTAGAAAGGAGGTAGATAAACACAAGCCAGCCGCCAACAGTGGCCACCATTTATTTCCAGCAAACATTAAGAACCGGAATGTGAAGAGTTATCGCCCGTCTCGTAAAACTGTAATTTAACAATTTGTGTTGCCCTATAGTCATATAGATAGTAGGTAATGTAGGTAAGTAATGTTTACATTACTTAATATATGACCATAGGCCCAAATGTGTCTTGTGCTTGTGAATTTAACAGTTTAACTGTGCGCAAAAAAGCTAATATAGCCGTTTCTTAATTTAATGATCGTATCATTAGTGTTTGCTGGAAATATTTATTGTTTGCTGCAAATGAGGGCTCACTAATGAGGGCTGAATTGTGTTTACTGTTCATGTGACAAGACTGATAACTGTCTTTGATAACTTGTTTTCATGCGACACGATTGATAACTTGGAGTAAAACAAACAAATGTATACACTTTTCAAGCTTGTCAGATTGTTGTCAGTAAAAAATGATGTCAATCCGGTAACTATTGACAGTTATGCATGGAGACAACATGGAGAATCCAGTCTGTTAGCTGTCAGTTGTTCAAATGGTAAAAACTAGTGCTGGGTATCACCCAGGAAAAGCGTATCGCGATATATTGCGATACAGGAGAATGTATTGAGATATGTATCATAATATATTATTCCATTTCTGTGTATGTATGTTCCTTTAATGTCAAACCCCTCTCGGGGACTTAGACATGTTTTCCTGGGCAGGCTTAGCCGACCTAAGCGATTAACCAGTACTAAGCAACGTGTGTGAGGTGCCTTGCTCAATGACACTACATACGTGGCCTGACCGAGTATCGAACCCGGGACCGTTCGATTCCAAATCAGACGCTCTACCACTGGACCACGGACGCCACACTGACACACGGACTGTGCCAATGCATGCTATATAATGATGGTCCTCGAGGGGCTCAAACAGTTTCAAACTCATGAACAAAATCTAGTCCAAGTATTTAGACTTGAAAAATGTACATTTTACACTATCAAGGCATTCTCGAAATAACAGATCGAAAAAATAAATATGTAGAAGTCTTATATATAGGATTAGAACAAAATCATGCTAACTAAGTAACTATGCCTTAAAGAAGGATTGACGTACAATGACAACATTCTTTAAAGCGATATTACATCGCAAAAAACAAATCAAATGCATTTGTTCACGTATAATTGCATTGCTACAACAAATTCAAACATTAACATTGAAAGGTCCGGAGTTCCAATTCCGCTGGAGCCGTTAAACTTGTGCCCTTAGGCAAGGCATATCATTTCCACGTTGCTTCTTCTCTCTCCCTCGTGGCGATGGATTCCATCAGAAATGAGGTCTCGAGAGTGATTAATATAAGTTGTAAGAACTTGTTTCGCAATCGAGCTAAAATAAATTTGTATAGACTAACGTTATGCCATGTTCATTTTTAAGAATATTAAAACATCAACATGCTTTTCTTTGAGCCTTTGTTGTGTTACATACCTTACTGATGCTTTTCCTCGCTTATTTTTTTACGATCTCAAAATCGCCTGCCATTATTGTTTTCCTCGGTTACCCGGTGGCCGTGGTTCCCAGCTTAACGTTAACACTACTAATATTACAGAGTACTGGTATTCTGCTATACAATGTTTTGGCAGATAATTGCAGGAACACGTTATAGATTTACGTCATGATATTAGTTTAATACTAAGCTACTTGTATCAACTACGAGTCTCTTACGTATCGGTGGATGATATTATATATTTTTGTAAAATATCGTAATATATCGGTATACCGATAATACCGCACAGCAGTAGTAAAAACATCGTTATCCGCAGTTTTGCAGGGCAGTCGCCGCCCCAATAATTTGGTGAGTAACGGCAAAAACAAACAAAAAAATATTCACCAAACAACGGCGAAAAGAAATATAGAAACATTTTTAAATTGAATTGTTAGGTTTTTATTGCCGACAAAGTGATGTCAATTTTACCCAATTTACCCGTAAATAAAAATCAAACTTGTATGTCATATATCTCTAAAACTTATGTAGAAATAATAAAAATATCTGCTTGTATCTGGCTCTTGCTAAAATACCCAAACAGCTTTAAATGAAGAATTTTATTTGAATTACTATATATCTAGTATCGATAAGCATATCATAATTCCAAATGATAAATTATGGATTTGAAAATGGAATCCTGCAAACTCCACCTATTATATCATAACTTCCCAAAAAATCTTGAAGACAGGAGGGGACACCTATCCCAACCCCACCCAACCGGCGCCACCCCAATCTAAGACCGCACATAGTGTGCCAGTTCAGTAATTCCAGATCCCTAGAGGAATAATATATTCACAATAGGGTAAACAATACTGCAGCAATCCGTGTACTGTATTGTGTGTGTGTTTTACGTTTATTTATCGTCGCTACCTTTTACCCATATGAGCGACGCTTCCTGAAGAGATTAGTCTCTAAGCTATTATAGGTTCCAATTCAATCCACTAGTCATTGCAAATATATTTGTGTAAATTATGTATATGTATAGTGTGTATATTATGACGAATAAATATGTTTAAACCAAGAGATTAGTCATTTTAGATTTTTGGAGGATAGTGCAATGATACAGACAGAGACCCATTCCAGAGTCTCCTCTGATTCTTTTACGTGCACGGTGTAAAGCACCGACACGAGACCTCTGTTTAAAGTCCCATCTGAAAGACTGTTAATTTTGTTAGGGTCAGACGGGGGATCGAACCTGCGATCACTGGATTACCATTCCAGCATGATCCGTCTGTTGAACTGTACAACTAAGATCCCTTCTTTATACAGATGATTAACTGTTTAAATTATGATTCAAGCTCGGACGATCTAGAATGTTACTGAGTTCACCAGAACCGACTGGGAGCAAACTTCCTTTTAATGAGGATCTCTAATAGCTTACATGGATGCAAGTAACTCTCATCCATTAAAGTAACTCACATCCATTGCAAGTAACTCACATCCATTAAAGTAACTCACATCCATTGCTAGTAACTCTCATCCATTGCAAGTAACTCTCATCCATTAAAGTAACTCACATCCATTGCAAGTAACTCACATCCATTGCAAGTAACTCTCAACCATTGCAAGTATCTCTCATCCATTGCAAGTAACTCACATCCATTGCAAGTAACTCGCATCCATTGCAAGTAACTCTCATCCATTAAAGTAACTCTCATCCATTGCAAGTAACTCACATCCATTGCAAGTAACTCACATCCATTGCAAGTAACTCTCATCCATTGCAAGTATCTCCCATCCATTGCAAGTAACTCACATCCATTGCAAGTAACTCGCATCCATTGCAAGTAACTCACATCCATTGCAAGTAACTCCTGATTACAAATACAAAATGTGCTACTTGGACATCATTAAGTGTTCTGTTGTGTGCTACTTGGACATCATTAAATGTTCTGTTGTGTGCTGCTTGGACCTCATTAAGTGTTCTGTTGTGTGCTGCTTGGGCATCATTAAGTGTTCTGGTGTGTGCTGCTTGGACATCATTAAGTGTTCTGTTGTGTGCTGCTTGGACATCATTAAGTGTTCTGTTGTGTGCTACTTGGACATCATTAAATGTTCTGTTGTGTGCTGCTTGGACCTCATTAAGTGTTCTGTTGTGTGCTGCTTGGACCTCATTAAGTGTTCTGTTGTGTGCTGCTTGGACATCATTAAGTGTTCTGTTGTGTGCTGCTTGGACATCATTAAGTGTTCTGTTGTGTGCTGCTTGGACATCATTAAGTGTTCTGTTGTGTCCTGCTTGGACATCATTAAGTGTTCTGTTGTGTCCTGCTTGGACATCATTAAGTGTTCTGTTGTGTGCTGCTTGGACATCATTAAGTGTTGTGTGCTACTTGGACATCATTAAGTGTTCTGTTGTGTGCTGCTTGGACATCATTAAGTGTTCTGTTGTGTCCTGCTTGGACATCATTAAGTGTTCTGTTGTGTCCTGCTTGGACATCATTAAGTGTTCTGTTGTGTGCTGCTTGGACATCATTAAGTGTTCTGTTGTGTGCTGCTTGGACATCACTAAGTGTTCTGTTGTGTGCTACTTGGACATCATTAAGTGTTCTGTTGTGTGCTGCTTGGACATCATTAAGTGTTCTGTTGTGTGCTGCTTGGACATCAGTAAGTGTTCTGTTGTGTGCTGCTTGGACATCATTAAGTGTTCTGTTGTGTGCTGCTTGGACATCATTAAGTGTTCTGTTGTGTGCTGCTTGGACATCATTAAGTGTTCTGTTGTGTGCTGCTTGGACATCATTAAGTGTTCTGTTGTGTGCTGCTTGGACATCATTAAGTGTTCTGTTGTGTGCTGCTTGGACATCATTAAGTGTTCTGTTGTGTGCTACTTGGACATCATTAAGTGTTCTGTTGTGTGCTGCTTGGACATCATTAAGTGTTCTGTTGTGTGCTGCTTGGACATCATTAAGTGTTCTGTTGTGTGCTGCTTGGACATCATTAAGTGTTCTGTTGTGTGCTGCTTGGACATCAGTAAGTGTTCTGTTGTGTGCTGCTTGGACATCATTAAGTGTTCTGTTGTGTGCTGCTTGGACATCATTAAGTGTTCTGTTGTGTGCTGCTTGGACATCAGTAAGTGTTCTGTTGTGTGCTCTTGGACATCATTAAGTGTTCTGTTGTGTGCTGCTTGGACATCATTAAGTGTTCTGTTGTGTGCTGCTTGGACATCATTAAGTGTTCTGTTGTGTGCTGCTTGGACATCATTAAGTGTTCTGTTGTGTGCTGCTTGGACATCATTAAGTGGTCTGTTGTGTGCTGCTTGGACATCAGTAAGTGTTCTGTTGTGTGCTGCTTGGACATCATTAAGTGGTCTGTTGTGTGCTGCTTGGACATCAGTAAGTGTTCTGTTGTGTGCTGCTTGGACATCATTAAGTGGTCTGTTGTGTGCTACTTGGACATCATTAAGTGTTCTGTTGTGTGCTGCTTGGGCATCATTAAGTGTTCTGTTGTGTGCTACTTGGACATTGCTAAGTGTTCTGTTGTGTGCTGCTTGGACATTGCTAAGTGTTCTGTTGTGTGCTGCTTGGGCATCATTAAGTGTTCTGTTGTGTGCTGCTTGGACATCATTAAGTGTTCTGTTGTGTGCTACTTGGACATCATTAAATGTTCTGTTGTGTGCTGCTTGGACATCATTAAGTGTTCTGTTGTGTGCTGCTTGGGCATCATTAAGTGTTCTGTTGTGTGCTGCTTGGACATCATTAAGTGTTCTGTTGTGTGCTACTTGGACATCATTAAGTGTTCTGTTGTGTGCTACTTGGATATCATTAAGTGTTCTGTTGTGTGCTGCTTGGACATCATTAAGTGTTCTGTTGTGTGCTGCTTGGACATCA
This sequence comes from Archivesica marissinica, assembly GCA_014843695.1. Lineage (NCBI taxonomy): Eukaryota > Metazoa > Mollusca > Bivalvia > Venerida > Vesicomyidae > Archivesica > Archivesica marissinica. The sequence continues at coordinate 50,546,739 of CM026404.1, read as the reverse complement.
TTAAGTGTTCTGTTGTGTCCTGCTTGGACACCATTAAGTGGTGTGTTGTGTGCTGCATGGACATCATTAAGTGTTCTGTTGTGTGCTACTTGGACATCATTAAGTGTTGTGTGCTACTTGGACATCATTAAGTGTTGTGTGCTACTTGGACATCATTTAAGTGTTCTGTTGTGTGCTGCTTGGACATCATTAAGTGTTCTGTTGTGTGCTGCTTGGACATCATTAAGTGTTCTGTTGTGTGCTACTTGGACATCATTAAGTGTTCTGTTGTGTGCTGCTTGGGCATCATTAAATGTTCTGTTGTGTGCTACTTGGAAATCATTAAGTGTTCTGTTGTGTGCTACTTGGAAATCATTAAATGTTCTGTTGTGTGCTACTTGGACCTCATTAAGTGTTCTGTTGTGTGCTGCTTGGACATCATTAAGTGTTCTGTTGTGTGCTACTTGGACATCATTAAGTGTTCTGGTGTGTGCTGCTTGGACATCATTAAGTGTTCTGTTGTGTCCTGCTTGGACACCATTAAATGTTCTGTTGTGTGCTGCTTGGGCATCATTAAGTGTTCTGTTGTGTGCTGCTTGGACATCATTAAGTGTTCTGTTGTGTGCTACTTGGACATCATTAAGTGTTCTGTTGTGTGCTACTTGGACATCATTAAGTGTTCTGTTGTGTGCTACTTGGACATTGCTAAGTGTTGTGTTGTGTTATGTTGTGAGCTGCTTGGACAACACTAAGTGTTCTGTTGTGTGCTGCTTGGACATCATTAAGTGTTCTGGTGTGTGCTACTTGGACATCATTAAGTGTTCTGTTGTGTGCTGCTTGGACATCATTAAGTGTTCTGTTGTGTGCTGCTTGGACATCATTAAGTGTTCTGTTGTGTGCTGCTTGGACATCATTAAGTGTTCTGTTGTGTCTGCTTGGACATCATAAGTGTTTGTTGTCTGCTTGGACATCATTAAGTGTTCTGTTGTGTGCTGCTTGGACATCATTAAGTGTTCTGTTGTGTGCTGCTTGGACATCATTAAGTGTTCTGTTGTGTGCTGCTTGGACATCATTAAGTGTTCTGTTGTGTGCTGCTTGGACATCATTAAGTGTTCTGTTGTGTGCTGCTTGGACATCATTAAGTGTTCTGTTGTGTGCTGCTTGGACATCATTAAGTGTTCTGTTGTGTGCTGCTTGGACATCATTAAGTGTTCTGTTGTGTGCTGCTTGGACATCATTAAGTGTTCTGTTGTGTGCTGCTTGGACATCATTAAGTGTTCTGTTGTGTGCTGCTTGGACATCATTAAGTGTTCTGTTGTGTGCTGCTTGGACATCATTAAGTGTTCTGTTGTGTGCTGCTTGGACATCATTAAGTGTTCTGTTGTGTGCTGCTTGGACATCAGTAAGTGTTCTGTTGTGTGCTGCTTGGACATCATTAAGTGGTCTGTTGTGTGCTGCTTGGACATCAGTAAGTGTTCTGTTGTGTGCTGCTTGGACATCATTAAGTGGTCTGTTGTGTGCTGCTTGGACATCAGTAAGTGTTCTGTTGTGTGCTGCTTGGACATCATTAAGTGGTCTGTTGTGTGCTGCTTGGACATCAGTAAGTGTTCTGTTGTGTGCTGCTTGGACATCATTAAGTGGTCTGTTGTGTGCTGCTTGGACATCATTAAGTGTTCTGTTGTGTGCTGCTTGGACATCATTAAGTGTTCTGTTGTGTGCTGCTTGGACATCAGTAAGTGTTCTGTTGTGTGCTGCTTGGACATCATTAAGTGTTCTGTTGTGTGCTGCTTGGACATCATTAAGTGTTCTGTTGTGTGCTGCTTGGACATCATTAAGTGTCTGTTGTGTGCTGCTTGGACATCAGTAAGTGTTCTGTTGTGTGCTGCTTGGACATCATTAAGTGTTCTGTTGTGTGCTACTTGGACATCATTAAGTGTTCTGTTGTGTGCTGCTTGGAATCATTAAGTGTTCTGTTGTGTGCTGCTTGGACATCATTAAGTGTTCTGTTGTGTGCTGCTTGGACATCATTAAATGTTCTGTTGTGTGCTGCTTGGGCATCATTAAGTGTTCTGTTGTGTGCTGCTTGGACATCATTAAGTGTTCTGTTGTGTGCTACTTGGACATCATTAAGTGTTCTGTTGTGTGCTACTTGGACATCATTAAGTGTTCTGTTGTGTGCTGCTTGGACATCATTAAGTGTTCTGTTGTGTGCTACTTGGACATCATTAAGTGTTCTGTTGTGTGCTGCTTGGGCATCATTAAGTGTTCTGTTGTGTGCTACTTGTTTATAAAGTATATGATATGTTTTGATTATGTCATTTCCGATGCCACAGCGATACTTTAGGCACTTCCATTTCACATTGCCTGTGTGGGTTACATCGGGATTGAGTGTGTCCCTAAAAAAGTCCAGTCAAAATCTGGCAGTATACGGTAGAAATAGATGAAGACTTTATAATAAAGTAGTGATACAGGACAAAATCATAACATCATTATAGCCATAAGATGAAATATTATGAGGTCAGTTAGCAATAACAAACCGGACCGCTCTGTCACTTTATTTGAGTTTTGTCTATTCCTTATTTTTTTCAGGATTTGTAGTTTTACAGTACAGCTGTTCTGGTTGTCAACCGGTTGTCAAGCAGTTGCCATGGCCACCAGATCATCCAATCTCATCAATGTGTTTCGATCCTACAGTCACCTGGCTACTGGTTCAGACAGACAATGGAAATATCTTCATTATTCCAGCTCTATCAATGCTGGTAAGTGCTAGCTTACAACCTATAACCACCCCCACCCCCCTGCCCATCAAACAACTAGGCTCGCATACCTCGGTCCATGCCCTAGGAACACCTTTAAATGAAACAACTCTACGTTGTTTTTGCTCTATTATTCTCCTACTGCATTAACATGTAATCCTAGCCTCAGGGTACAAACTCTTGATCATGTCCCTAGCCTCAGGGTACAAACTCTTGATCATGTTCCTAGCCTCAGGGTACAAACTCTTGATCATGTCCTTAGCCTCAGGGTACACACTCTTGATCATGTCCCTAGCCTCAGGGTACAAACTCTTGATCATGTCCCTAGCCTCAGGGTACAAACTCTTGATCGGGATCCTAGCCTCAGGGTACGAACTCTTGATCATGTCCCTAGCCTCAGAGTACGAACTCTTGATCGGGATCCTAGCCTCAGGGTACAAACTCTTGTTCTGGATCCTAGCCTCAGGGTACAAACTCTTGTTCTGGATCCTAGCCTCAGGGTACAAACTCTTGTTCTGGATCCTAGCCTCAGGGTACAAACTCTTGTTCTGGATCCTAGCCTCAGGGTACAAACTCTTGTTCTGGATCCTAGCCTCAGGGTACAAACTCTTGATCGTGTTCCTAGCCTCAGGGTACAAACTCTTGTTCTGGATCCTAGCCTCAGGGTACAAACTCTTGATCGGGTTCCTAGCCTCAGGGTACAAACTCTTGATCGTGTTCCTAGCCTCAGGGTACAAACTCTTGATCGTGTTCCTAGCCTCAGGGTACAAACTCTTGATCGTGTTCCTAGCCTCAGGGTACAAACTCTTGATCATGTTCCTAGCCTCAGGGTACAAACTCTTGATCATGTCCCTAGCCTCAGAAGCCTCAGGGTACAAACTCTTGATCATGTCCCTAGCCTCAGGGTACAAACTCTTGATCATGTCCCTAGCCTCAGGGTACGAACTCTTGATCATGTTCCTAGCCTCAGGGTACAAACTCTTGTTCTGGATCCTAGCCTCAGGGTACAAACTCTTGTTCTGGATCCTAGCCTCAGGGTACAAACTCTTGATCGTGTTCCTAGCCTCAGGGTACAAACTCTTGATCGGGATCCTAGCCTCAGGGTACAAACTCTTGATCATGTCCCTAGCCTCAGGGTACACACTCTTGATCATGTCCCTAGCCTCAGGGTACAAACTCTTGATCATGTCCCTAGCCTCAGGTTACAAACTCTTGATCGTGTTCCTAGCCTCAGGGTACAAACTCTTGATCATGTTCCTAGCCTCAGGGTACAAACTCTTGATCGTGTTCCTAGCCTCAGGGTACAAACTCTTGTTCTGGATCCTAGCCTCAGGGTACAAACTCTTGATCATGTTCCTAGCCTCAGGGTACAAACTCTTGTTCTGGATCCTAGCCTCAGGGTACAAACTCTTGATCGTGTTCCTAGCCTCAGGGTACAAACTCTTGATCAGGTTCCTAGCCTCAGGGTACAAACTCTTGATCGTGTTCCTAGCCTCAGGGTACAAACTCTTGATCGGGTTCCTAGCCTCAGGGTACAAACTCTTGATCGTGTTCCTAGCCTCAGGGTACAAACTCTTGATCATGTTCCTAGCCTCAGGGTACAAACTCTTGATCGTGTCCCTAGCCTCAGGGTAGAACTCTTGATCTGTCCTAGCCTCAGGGTACAAACTCTTGATCGTGTCCCTATCCTCAGGGTATGAACTCTTGATCATGTTCCTAGCCTCAGGGTACAAACTCTTGTTCTGGATCCTAGCCTCAGGGTACAAACTCTTGTTCTGGATCCTAGCCTCAGGGTACAAACTCTTTATCGTGTTCCTAGCCTCAGGGTACAAACTATTGATCGGGATCCTAGCCTCAGGGTACAAACTCTTGATCATGTCCCTAGCCTCAGGGTACACACTCTTGATCATGTCCCTAGCCTCAGGGTACAAACTCTTGATCGTGTTCCTAGCCTCAGGGTACAAACTCTTGATCGGGATCCTAGCCTCAGGGTACAAACTCTTGATCATGTCCCTAGCCTCAGGGTACAAACTCTTGATCATGTCCCTAGCCTCAGGGTACAAACTCTTGATCGTGTTCCTAGCCTCAGGGTATGAACTCTTGATCGTGTTCCTAGCCTCAGGGTACAAACTCTTGTTCTGGATCCTAGCCTCAGGGTACAAACTCTTGATCATGTTCCTAGCCTCAGGGTACAAACTCTTGATCGTGTTCCTAGCCTCAGGGTACAAACTCTTGATCGTGTTCCTAGCCTCAGGGTATGAACTCTTGATCGTGTTCCTAGCCTCAGGGTACAAACTCTTGTTCTGGATCCTAGCCTCAGGGTATGAACTCTTGATCGTGTTCCTAGCCTCAGGGTACAAACTCTTGATCGTGTTCCTAGCCTCAGGGTACAAACTCTTGATCGTGTTCCTAGCCTCAGGGTATGAACTCTTGATCGTGTTCCTAGCCTCAGGGTACAAACTCTTGTTCTGGATCCTAGCCTCAGGGTATGAACTCTTGATCGTGTTCCTAGCCTCAGGGTATGAACTCTTGATCGTGTTCCTAGCCTCAGGGTATGAACTCTTGATCGTGTTCCTAGCCTCAGGGTACAAACTCTTGTTTGGGATGAAATCTGTATTGAAATGAAGAATAAGCATACTAAATATTTGAGTAGACTGACCTTATACTGACATTTTGGACCTATTTTTTGTTGATATTAATACCTATGTAGTGTAGTTTTTGAGATTGATGTAAATCAGTGGTAAAATTAATTCATTACTATCGACAAATTATTAATCAGTATTACATCTTAATCTTAAATGAGTAAGCTACTAGTATTATGATCCATTTTGTTTCATCCTCTATTTTGTGTTTGTAATCAGGAACATAGATAGATAGGGACTTGGCACGCTCGATATAGACCATAGGAAAATCAATTTTTATCTGCTGTAGATATCAGGATTTATTGTATAGGTAAATTTTCGGCTTTTATCTATCCGTGTAGATAAGCTCATTGTCTTCAAATAAAAACATAATATTTCGAATTTGCATAAAGCATGTATTTGAAGGCAATGACATTACTTGTAGCCTTCCAAAAATATTTCCTTTTTAGCGGACAAGTTGTAATATAACTGGGATATTAACCCTTTCAACACTACAGGCCTCTAAATAGACTTACAAATACTTGAAAGTTCAAACAAGGTAACATTCTGAAGATGAAAATATGTGTAAATTTTACCTGGAAAATGGATTTATTAGTATTGCTCAAATGAATTCTGGAGGGCATGAAAATGTCAAAAATCATCTGATTGGGAGGGGTGACTCCAAGATCCCCACAAGGGCCCTGTCCCATGACCCTGCTGGAGACCTGCAGCCCCACGTCCCTCCGGCTACTTTTCAGGATTGGGAATATCTGCCTAGCAGAACCCCTTCTTGGTAAATGACACAAATGTTGAGGGAACCAATTCTTGACCTTTGACTTACCAGGCCAATTGTGGTCAATATGCAATCTGAAACAATATTTCAATGACATCCATATATTTAGCCATTTCAAAATGGCGTCCATTTTGGCAATAAATTACCAATATTTTTCAAACAGGGCTTTCCTATTGTGATTTTATTGGCACCGAAACATGTGATTTAGACTTAGAATATTATATTTCTGTCATATAGGCATACAGTTGCACTGATATCGATGATTTCAAAGTTCATAATGACCACAAAAAATCCAAAATGGCCGCCAAGCATAATCTGTTTATACTAGTGTAGGTTATATAATAGCATGTAGTAATCACTGTGGATTGGCTAATTTTTTTATTTGTAGTGCAGTTGTTTATAAATAGGTGTAGAATAATTATATGTATGTCCAACCACATGAAGCTTGTAAAAATAGTTGTAACGAAAATATTTGTAAGGCTAATTGTGTTCTAAACCCATCATGTAGATGTGCAAAGGTAAACCAGTTGTTGCAGTCAGGTATTGAAAACTGTTAACATTGAATTTGCTTCTCATGAACAGAACAATAAGTCACAGTTGGTCAATCTTCAGTGTACAAGAGATGCAGCAATACAAATTATGGGCAATGAAGACATAAATTCAAATATAAAAATACTGATGCTGTTCTAGGTAAGGTAATGTTAAAGAATGGAAATACCCTTGCTCCTACAGGGATATATACCGGTAATACAATAGAAAAAAATCTCCCCAGAGCTTTACACATTTTACAGATGGGTTTTGGAGGGTGAAAAACATTACTTTTCCTCAGAAGCCAAAACAGCCATAGTTCATATGAATGCCAAGAGCCTCACGCAAACGACAATGCACCTAGAGCAAATCTCAATAAGCTTTAAGTTTCCGATTTAATCCATTTTCGTTTTGTATACAATGTATAATATTATGTAATGTACATTATTATCGAAAGCCAGTGAATGAAATACTTATTGTTTTAGTGATATCACAGTGTTGTATAATACAGTCAAACTTGCTGGAAAGACCACATCTATTAAGAAACCACTTGTATTAAGAAACCACTTTTTCAGTTCCTGTTTGTATTGTTAAAGAACAAATTCTCAGGGAATGCACCAGATACAATGTCTCGGGGAATGCACCAGATACAATGTCTCGGGGAATGCACCAGATACAATGTCTCTAGGATTGCACCAGATACAATATCTCTGGGAATGCACCAGATACAATGCCTCAGGGAATGTACCAGATACAATATCTGTGGGAATGCACCAGAATTCCAGATACAATGTCTCGGGGAATGCACCAGATACAATGTCTCGGGGAATGCACCAGATACAATATCTCTGGGAATGTACCAGATACAATGTCTCGGGGAATGCACCAGATACAATGTCTCGGGGAATGCACCAGATACAATGTCTCGGGGAATGCACCAGATACAATGTCTCGGGGAATGCACCAGATACAATGTCTCGGGGAATGCACTAGATACAATGCCTCTGGGAATGCACCAGATACAATGTCTCTGGGAATGCACCAGATACATTGTCTCGGGGAATGCACCAGATACAATGTCTCGGGGAATCTACCAGATACAATGTCTCGGGGAATGCACCAGATAAAATGTCTCGGGGAATGCACCAGATACAATATCTCTGGGAATGCACCCGATACAATGTCTTGGGGAAAGTACTAGATACAATGTCTCGGGGAATGTACCAGATATATTGTCTCGGGGAATGTACCAGATACATTGTCTCGGGGAATGTACCAGATACATTGTCTCGGGGAATGTACCAAGTACAATGTCTCGGGGAATGTACCAGATACATTGTCTCGGGGAAAATTATACGATTGAAAATAAATTATACGATTGAAAATAAAGTTTCTGTTAACACTTGATACAACGAAACATAAAACTCTATTAAAACAACAGTTACTACAATTCTTCATTTATTATAATCAATTTTCCGTGTTCAACTATATGAACTGTTCACAGAGAAACCGTTAACTCTTTGAACCATACAGCCCTGAGCATACAATCCTATATCCCTGAGCTCCTGAACAGAACTTTTGTATGTATGGGGTATGTTGTATGTGTATCCATATCTCAATAACGGTAAGGTAGATCTTCATGAGATTTTGAGGACCTGTAAATAAATGGACCATATCACATATTCCTCATATTACCTGCGTGACAGGTGGCAACATAACAGGTAAGTCATATTTTTGTACACAACTCAATAAACATTTTAAATAATAAAACAATTATTGAAAAACTAATATTATTTTTGTTTTCATATGACATACCCATAATTTTCTCCGTATTGGACCAGTTTGTCCTAATTAAGACTGTTCAATCAGCTGTGCAACCTCATACGCGGTGTATTTATGTTTCCTAGTAGCCATTCCAACATCAGGAAAATGACAACATCTGTCAACCCCACATAAAGTCGATAAATATAGCTTAAAATAAACAATGAATGTACTACTGGGTGCAGATATGTTGTTTTTCTGCAGAAAATACTTTCCTGAATATTGATTGGTTAAAATATCATAGTGTACAAGCACTTGTCAACAGGTTCTATTGTGTACCGTGTGCGTCCCGGAATATCGGGAATTTAGGATATATTAAAGTATGGATGTCCCGGTATTTCGCAATATATGGTTCAAAGAGTTAATTGACATATGGTCTTCGTTAGTAGCAACAATATCTACCAGGTTTGTTCAGATGTTGGGGGAGGGGAGAGGTTGCCTCGCCTCCGTGGCTGGATTGTTATGGTTATAGACTTCATGTTACTTTCCCATCACCGCTGTAGCTTCGAATCCCACTAGGGGTGTTGGATTCTCTCATGTGGAGAACATGCCTGAAGTACTGCTAGGAGGATTAAGCTAAAGACAAAAATTACCCATTTTGATAAATGAACTGGTCCAAATGTAATTTTCTTATTAATTTGTTGGTCTAAGAATATCATGCACCAGTCCATGTCAGTTACTTGTGTTGAATGGGTTAAACTAAACAAAAAGAATGTTAATGACGTGATAATAACGTTTTTGTGTTGGACTAGACTTTTCCCAACATGGTCTATTGTATGTATTCATGCAATAACTAATCCTAATTTGTTGACACAGGCCACAATGTTTAGATGTCAGATTGGCGATTTACTATTAACTGATTTATGTTTTGGAACAAATTGCAGTGGAGGCTTGCTGCGTCATCATTTATTGTTAATTTATGGGGAGGGGTGGGAGGGGCAATTCACCCTGATTTCACCAGTAACATGTTATTGCTGGTCATATTGTAAAATATACATAGCTGAATTTGTAATATTTCAGGATCCATCTAGCCAGGTAAATCAACTGTGGAAAGTGGATGATGTGACAATTATAACAAGCGTGAGACCTAGAGGCGTGCCGACAGTCTCAACATGGTGGTGTACACTGGACGGACAGCATATAGCAATAGTTGCTACAAAGGTAAACTGGTAAACCTATAATGGTGATGTAATGTAAACTGGTAAACCTATAATGGTGTTGTAATGTAAACTGGTAAACCTACAATGATGATGTAATGTAAACTGGTAAACCTATAATGGTGTTGTAATGTAAACTGGTAAACCTACAATGGTGATGTAATGTAAACTGGTAAACCAAGTGTGAGACCTAGAGCCATGCCGACATTCTCAACATGGTTGTGTACACTGGAAGGACAGCATATAGCAATAGTAGCTACAAAGGTAATCTGGTAAACCTACAATGATGATGTAATGTAAACTGGTAAACCAAGAGTGGTGATGTAATGTAAACTGGTAAACCTACAATGGTGATGTAATGTAAACTGGTAAACCTACAATGGTGATGTAATGTAAACTGGTAAACCTATAATGGTGATGTAATGTAAACTGGTAAACCTACAATGGTGATGTAATGTAAACTGGTAAACCTACACTGGTGTTGTAATGTAAACTGGTAAACCTACAATGGTGATGTAATGTAAACTGGTAAACCTACAATGGTGATGTAATGTAAACTGGTAAACATATAATGGTGATGTAATGTAAACTGGTAAACATATAATGGTGATGTAATGTAAACTGGTAAACCTACAATGGTGATGTAATGTAAACTGGTAAACCTACAATGGTGATGTAATGTAAACTGGTAAACCTATAATGGTGATGTAATGTAAACTGGTAAACCTACAATGGTGATGTAATGTAAACTGGTAAACCTACACTGGTGTTGTAATGTAAACTGGTAAACCTACAATGGTGATGTAATGTAAACTGGTAAACCTACAATGGTGATGTAATGTAAACTGGTAAACATATAATGGTGATGTAATGTAAACTGGTAAACATATAATGGTGATGTAATGTAAACTGGTAAACCTACAATGGTGATGTAATGTAAACTGGTAAACCTACAATGGTGATGTAATGTAAACTGGTAAACCTATAATGGTGATGTAATGTAAACTGGTAAACCTACACTGGTGATGTAATGTAAACTGGTAAACCTACAATGGTGATGTAATGTAAACTGGTAAACCTATAATGGTGATGTAATGTAAACTGGTAAACCAAGAGTGGTGATGTAATGTAAACTGGTACACCTACAATGGTTATGTAATGTAAACTGGTAAACCAAGAGTGGTGATGTAATGTAAACTGGTAAACCAAGAGTGGTGATGTAATGTAAACTGGTAAACCTTGAGTGGTTATGTAATGTAAACTAGTAAACCTAGAGTGGTGATGTAATGTAAACTGGTAAACCTACAATGGTAATGTAATGTAAACTGGTAAACCAAGAGTGGTGATGTAATGTAAACTGGTAAACCTAGAGTGGTGATGTAATGTAAACTGGTAAACCAAGAGTGGTGATGTAATGTAAACTGGTAAACCTACAATGGTGATGTAATGTAAACTGGTAAACCAAGAGTGGTGATGTAATGTAAACTGGTAAACCTACAATGATGATGTAATGTAAACTGGTAAACCTACAATGGTGATGTAATGTAAACTGGTACACCTACAATGGTGATGTAATGTAAACTGGTAAACCAAGAGTGGTGATGTAATGTAAACTGGTAAACCTATAATGATGATGTAATGTAAACTGGTAAACCTACAATGATGATGTAATGTAAACTGGTAAACCAAGAGTGGTGATGTAATGTAAACTGGTAAACCTAGAGTGGTGATGTAATGTAAACTGGTAAACCAAGAGTGGTGATGAAGTGTAAACTGGTAAACCTACAATGATGATGTAATGTAAACTGGTAAACCTACAATGGTGATGTAATGTAAACTGGTACACCTACAATGGTGATGTAATGTAAACTCGTAAACCAAGAGTGGTGATGTAATGTAAACTGGTAAACCTACAATGATGATGTAATGTAAACTGGTAAACCTACAACGGTGATGTAATGTAAACTCATAAACCAAGAGTGGTGATGTAATGTAAACTGGTAAACCTATAATGATGATGTAATGTAAACTGGTAAACCTTGAGTGGTGATGTAATGTAAACTGGTAAACCTTGAGTGGTTATGTAATGTAAACTGGTAAACCTACACTGATGATGTAATGTAAACTGGTAAACCTACAATGGTAATGTAATGTAAACTGGTAAACCAAGAGTGGTGATGAAGTGTAAACTGGTAAACCTACAATGATGATGTAATGTAAACTGGTAAACCTACAATGGTGATGTAATGTAAACTGGTACACCAACAATGGTGATGTAATGTAAACTGGTAAACCAAGAGTGGTGATGTAATGTAAACTGGTAAACCTATAATGATGATGTAATGTAAACTGGTAAACCTACAATGGTGATGTAATGTAAACTGGTAAACCTTGAGTGGTTATGTAATGTAAACTGGTAAACCTACAATGATGATGTAATGTAAACTGGTAAACCTATAATGGTGATGTAATGTAAACTGGTAAACCAAGAGTGGTGATGTAATGTAAACTGGTAAACCTACAATGATGATGTAATGTAAACTGGTAAACCTACAATGGTGATGTAATGTAAACTGGTACACCTACAATGGTGATGTAATGTAAACTGGTAAACCAAGAGTGGTGATGTAATGTAAACTGGTAAACCTATAATGATGATGTAATGTAAACTGGTAAACCTACAATGATGATGTAATGTAAACTGGTAAACCAAGAGTGGTGATGTAATGTAAACTGGTAAACCTAGAGTGGTGATGTAATGTAAACTGGTAAACCAAGAGTGGTGATGAAGTGTAAACTGGTAAACCTACAATGATGATGTAATGTAAACTGGTAAACCTACAATGGTGATGTAATGTAAACTGGTACACCTACAATGGTGATGTAATGTAAACTCGTAAACCAAGAGTGGTGATGTAATGTAAACTGGTAAACCTACAATGATGATGTAATGTAAACTGGTAAACCTACAACAGTGATGTAATGTAAACTCATAAACCAAGAGTGGTGATGTAATGTAAACTGGTAAACCTATAATGATGATGTAATGTAAACTGGTAAACCTAGAGTGGTGATGTAATGTAAACATGTAAACCTACATTGGTGTTGTAAACTGGTAAACCTACATTGGTGTTGTAAATTGGTAAACCTACAATGGTTATGTAATGTAAACTGGTAAACCTACAATGATGATGCAATGTAAACTGGTAAACCTACAATGGTTATGTAATGCAAACAGGTAAATCCTGCAGTGATGATGTAAGCTGGTATGAGACAGGTGTAAGCAGTATATTTGTGTGTTTCAGGTAGGAGAGGTGTTTTTCGTGGACCTCTTGAATCAGTGCCTGGTATCAGATACATGTGTAGATGAAGCCATCAAGGCCTTAGAGCTTGTCAAAGATGATACACAAACTATGACACATCTTTTCGTAAGCATTGTTTACATGTACATCATTTCCTGATCATTAATCATTGTTTACATGTACATCATTTCCTGATCATTAATCATTGTTTACATGTACATCATTTCCTGATCATTAATCATTGTTTACATGTACATCATTTCCTGATCATTAATCATTGTTTACATGTACATCATTTCCTGATCATTAATCATTGCTTACATGTACATCATTTCCTGATCATTAAGCATTGTTTACATGTACATCATTTCCTGATCATTAATCATTGTTTACATGTACATAATTTCCTGATCATTAATCATTGTTTACATGTACATCATTTCCTGATCATTAATCATTGCTTACATGTATATCATTTCCTGATCATTAAGCATTGTTTACATGTACATCATTTCCTGATCATTAATCATTGTTTACATGTACATCATTTCCTGATCATTAATCATTGTTTACATATACATCATTTCCTGATCATTAATCATTGTTTACATGTACATCATTTCCTGATCATTAATCATTGTTTACATGTACATCATTTCCTGATCATTAATCATTGTTTACATGTACATCATTTCCTGATCATTAATCATTGTTTACATGTACATCATTTCCTGATCATTAATCATTGCTTACATGTATATCATTTCCTGATCATTAAGCATTGTTTACATGTACATCATTTCCTGATCATTAATCATTGTTTACATGTACATCATTAAGCATTGTTTACATGTACACCATTTCCTGATCATTAATCATTGTTTACATGTACATCATTTCCTGATCATTAATCATTGTTTACATGTACATCATTTCCTGATCATTAAGCATTGTTTACATGTACATCATTTCCTGATCATTAATCATTGCTTACATGTACATCATTTCCTGATCATTAATCATTGTTTACATGTACATCATTTCCTGATCATTAATCATTGTTTACATGTACATCATTTCCTGATCATTAATCATTGTTTACATGTACATCATTTCCTGATCATTAATCATTGTTTACATGTACATCATTTCCTGATCATTAAGCATTGCTTACATGTACATCATTTCCTGATCATTAAGCATTGCTTACATGTACATCATTTCCTGATCATTAAGCATTGTTTACATGCACATCATTTCCTGATCATTAAGCATTGTTTACATGTACATCATTTCCTGATCATTAAGCATTGTTTACATGTACATCATTTCCTGATAATTAAGCATTGTTTACATGTACATCATTTCCTGATCATTAAGCATGTTGCATTTTTATTTATTCATGTCTATAAGGTGGGAGCAGTAAACCTACTCCAGGCTTTGTTTGTAGTAAGTGAGCCCTATGACATTGGTGGCCAGTGTTGTACATTTGGGGTCACAGTGTGGCAAAGAACCAGACCAGATGACGACCGGAAGTCGAGAGAGATCGCACTGTTACGCGTAGGTGTACGGTTGGCTGATTGAGGAGCGTTGGTAATCGAGGATCATATGCAAGGTTTACAAATAGTGACATCATGCATGACCAGTTATCCAGACGAGGAAATTTACGGAGTTCAATTTTTGACCTTCCTTGTGTTATTCTTGGTCAGTCCGCCTCCGTGGTCGAGTGGTTGAGGTCGCTGACTTGTATACCACTGTAACCTATCATCACTGATGGTCATGGGTTCGAGCCCCGCTCAGGCTGTGTCTCATTTATATGAAAAAGTTGGCAGTTTCTTACGGAGGTTGGTGCACCCAAATACTGGTTAACCGCTGGAGCCTGCCCAGGAAAGGTGTTGTTATGTAAACTGCCCGTCAGCGATATAGCCCGAAATGGTGCTGATGCAGGCGTAAAACCCGAAAAAAGTTCACTAACCCGCAGGAGGAATGCGAAGAAGAGCTATTGTGAGGTGAGTGGTATATGTTTCATGTTGTAATGTCCTAGTGTTTATTTAGTGTTATTTTATCTTCTAACAGTACTATATGTCTTTGATCTTTTGATTTCAGATTACTGGCTACTCAGGGAATCAGTGGAAGATGCTGTTAGAGAAAAGAACTGCTAAGATTGCTCCCACCGACTCAGAGTTGTCTGACCATGGATATAATCTCGTAGACGGTTTGAGCCTGCCTATACGCAGTGTTTTGGACAGACATGGTAAGTCAATTACCCTGATTCAGAGCTGGGCAGATGCTGTATATATCAATGCACCTGACTTAAGTTGTATGATATTGTAGCTTAGATGGTCGTATCTTGCATATCAGGGCTTTTAAAATGTTCAAAACCAAATCGGTTCAGGCCGAAATCGACAGTCAGGACTCCACCTTTGTCATTCTAATATTGCGCCCCCCCCCCCCCATAGAAATATGTACAATCGGTGTTTTTTGATCATTTTTTAAAACAAGGCTTTTATTGTAAAGTTTGTTGATATTTGAACAGTGAAGTGCGGGTCATTCATTAAAATTGCTGCGTACAACGGCCAGGGGTACTACGGCGTAAGACGAGGCCGAGGGTCGAGTTGACTACAGTACTGGTTGACCGTGTACATGTATATATGTCATAGTTGCAAGGGCATATATATGCAATCGGATGCCTATGACATCAATTCATCAAGTAGGTGTGCATGATAATTGAGCTTATTTACCCTTGCTGCTGGTGCACTGTGTTGCAAAATCACTTTCTAGAAACTAAACATGGAAATTCCATATCTATTTTTAGACACGCACCTGTTGTAATTTTTAAAAGCTCCATAGCAGTTACTTCCCTTATATAAATCACGGTTTGACCATTTAGTGCATCAGGGGGGGGACGGGACATCTGTCTCTGAGTAATTATGGCTTTGGGATTATCGGACAATAGGGGTAGTCAACATGGATCAGTCAAGCAGGTCGCATATACACCTTATTGAGAGATTATATTTACCAATTTAGACTTTTTAAAAAAATGTATTGGACCGATATCTTGGCTTTTTCAACAATCTTTGGACCGATTTGTATGACTTTTTGGTTGCTACAACCGGTCCGCCAGTTTAAAATTCAGTCCTTGACCGGAAACCGGAGATTTTAGAACCCTGCTGCATATATATACCTAGTGTATTGGGGGCAGACTTGGCTAGTTTCTTCCCCTTATACAGATCTGGACAGACTCGATAAGATACACATATTGACTTGGAACTTAAGGAAAAATAGACTAAAGATTGAACTCACAGACTCTTCAGACTTGCCAATGTATGCCTAGGCAACTGCCCACATTTGTGCTCATAACTTGACCAGCCGAGAGGACGCACAATTACACGTATACATATTACCCCATGCCATGTAAACCCGAACCAAGGTTTACGTTGCAACTGGACTACAGCATCTGCAGATGCAAGTGCAACTACCAACCCCAATAACCCGGTAACCCGAGTAGAAGCAACACAGGTTACAGTAAATGTAAATAGGAAATAACAGTACGGGCAAATCCTTGTATCTGACTTGAATCAACACTAGTCCCAACAGAATAGGCAAGCCACATGCAGCAATACTGATTAACTCAGTATTGGATAGTAGTATTAGATAAAGGTGAGTGATTGATTATGTATTGGAGCTTGCTTGGTAAGTATTGACTCACTCAGTATTAGATAGTAGTATTAGATAAAGGTGATTGATTATGTACTGGAGCTGGCTTGGTAAGTATTGACTCACTCAGTATTAGATATTAGTATTAGATAAAGGTGAGTGATTATGTACTGGAGCTTGCTTGGTAAGTATTGACTCACTCAGTATTGGATAGTAGTATTAGATAAAGGTGAGTGATTGATTATGTATTGGAGCTGGCTTGGTAAGTATTGACTCAGTCAGTATTAGATAGTAGTATTAGATAAAGGTGATTGATTATGTACTGGAGCTGGCTTGGTAAGTATTGACTCACTCAGTATTAGATATTAGTGTTAGATAAAGGTGATTGATTATGTACTGGAGTTGGCTTGGTAAGTATTGACTCACTCAGTATTAGATATTAGTATTAGATAAAGGTGATTGATTATGTATTGGAGCTGGCTTGGTAAGTATTGACTCACTCAATATTAGATAGTAGTATTAGATAAAGGTGATTGATTGATTATGTATGGAGCTTGCTTGGTAAGTATTGACTCACTCAGTATTAGATAGTAGTATTAGATAAAGGTGATTGATTGATTATGTATTGGAGCTGGCTTGGTAAGTATTGACTCACTCAGTATTGGATAGTAGTATTAGATAAAGGTGATTGATTATGTATTGGAGCTGGCTTGGTAAGTATTGACTCACTCAGTATTAGATAGTAGTATTAGATAAAGGTGATTGATTATGTATTGGAGCTGGCTTGGTAAGTATTGACTCACTCAGTATTAGATAGTAGTATTAGATAAAGGTGATTGATTATGTATTGGAGCTGGCTTGGTAAGTATTGACTCACTCAGTATTAGATAGTAGTATTAGATAAAGGTGATTGATTGATTATGTATTGGAGCTGGCTTGGTAAGTATTGACTCACTCAGTATTAGATAGTAGTATTAGATAAAGTGATTGATTGATTATGTATTGGAGCTGGCTTGGTAAGTATTGACTCACTCAGTATTAGATAGTAGTATTAGATAAAGGTGATTGATTGATTATGTATTGGAGCTGGCTTGGTAAGTATTGACTCACTCAGTATTAGATAGTAGTATTAGATAAAGGTGATTGATTATGTACTGGAGCTGGCTTGGTAAGTATTGACTCACTCAGTATTAGATATTAGTATTAGATAAAGGTGATTGATTATGTACTGGAGTTGGCTTGGTAAGTATTGACTCACTCAGTATTAGATATTAGTATTAGATAAAGGTGATTGATTATGTATTGGAGCTTGCTTGGTAAGTATTGACTCACTCAGTATTAGACAGTAGTATTAGATACAGGTGATAGATTATTTATTGGAGCTTGCTTGGTAAGTATTGACTCACTCAGTATTGGATAGTAGTATTAGATAAAGGTGATTGATAATGTATTGGAGCTGGCTTGGTAAGTATTGACTCACCCAGTATTGGATAGTAGTATTAGATAAAGGTGATTGATTGATTATATATTGGAGCTGGCTTGGTAAGTATTGACTCACTCAGTATTAGATAGTAGTATTAGATAAAGGTGATTGATTGATTATATATTGGAGCTGGCTTGGTAAGTATTGACTCACTCAGTATTAGATAGTAGTATTAGATAACGGTGATTGATTGATTATGTATTGGAGCTGGCTTGGTAAGTATTGACTCACTCAGTATTTGATAGTAGTATTAGATAAAGGTGATTGATTGATTATGTATTGGAGCTGGCTTGGTAAGTATTGACTCACTCAGTATTAGATAGTAGTATTAGATAAAGGTGATTGATTGATTATGTATTGGAGCTGGCTTGGTAAGTATTGACTCACTCAGTATTAGATAGTAGTATTAGATAAAGGTGTGTGAGTATGTATTGGAGCTGGCTTGGTAAGTATTGACTCACTCAGTATTAGATAGTAGTATTAGATAAAGGTGATTGATTGATTATGTATTGGAGCTTGCTTGGTAAGTATTGACTCACTCAGTATTAGATAGTAGTATTAGATAAAGGTGATTGATTGATTATGTATTGGAGCTGGCTTGGTAAGTATTGACTCACTCAGTATTGGATAGTAGTATTAGATAAAGGTGATTGATTGATTATGTATTGGAGCTGGCTTGGTAAGTATTGACTCACTCAGTATTAGATAGTAGTATTAGATAAAGGTGATTGATTGATTATGTATTGGAGCTGGCTTGGTAAGTATTGACTCACTCAGTATTAGATAGTAGTATTAGATAAAGGTGATTGATTGATTATGTATTGGAGCTGGCTTGGTAAGTATTGACTCACTCAGTATTAGATAGTAGTATTAGATAAAGGTGATTGATTATGTATTGGAGCTGGCTTGGTAAGTATTGACTCACTCAGTATTAGATAGTAGTATTAGATAAAGGTGATTGATTGATTATGTACTGGAGCTGGCTTGGTAAGTATTGACTCACTCAGTATTAGATAGTAGTATTAGATAAAGGTGATTGATTGATTATGTATTGAGCTGGCTTGGTAAGTATTGACTCACTCAGTATTGGATAGTAGTATTAGATAAAGGTGATTGATTGATTATGTATTGGAGCTGGCTTGGTAAGTATTGACTCACTCAGTATTAGATAGTAGTATTAGATAAAGGTGATTGGTTATGTACTGGAGCTGGCTTGGTAAGTATTGACTCACTCAGTATTAGATATTAGTATTAGATAAAGGTGATTGATTATGTACTGGAGTTGGCTTGGTAAGTATTGATTCACTCAGTATTAGATAGTAGTATTAGATAAGGTGATTAAGTATGTATTGGAGCTGGCTTGGTAAGTATTGACTCACTCAGTATTAGATATTAGTATTAGATAAAGGTGATTGATTATGTACTGGAGCTGGCTTGGTAAGTATTGACTCACTCAGTATTAGATAGTAGTATTAGATAAAGCTGATTGATTGATTATGTATTGGAGCTGGCTTGGTAAGTATTGACTCACTCAGTATTAGATAGTAGTATTAGATAAAGGTGATTGATTGATTATGTATTGAGCTGGCTTGGTAAGTATTGACTCACTCAGTATTAGATAGTAGTATTAGATAAAGGTGATTGATTGTATGTATTGGAGCTGGCTTGGTAAGTATTGACTCACTCAGTATTAGATAGTAGTATTAGATAAAGGTGATTGATTATGTACTGGAGCTGGCTTGGTAAGTATTGACTCACTCAGTATTAGATAGTAGTATTAGATAAAGGTGATTGATGTATGTATTGGAGCTGGCTTGGTAAGTATTGACTCACTCAGTATTAGATAGTAGTATTAGATAAAGGTATTGAGTATGTATTGGAGCTGGCTTGGTAAGTATTGACTCACTCAGTATTGGATAGTAGTATTAGATAAAGGTGATTGATTGATTATGTATTGGAGCTGGCTTGGTAAGTTTTGACTCACTCAGTATTGGATAGTAGTATTAGATAAAGGTATGTGAGTATGTATTGTAGCTGGCTTGGTAAGTATTGACTCACTCAGTATTAGATAGTAGTATTAGATAAAGGTGATTAAGTATGTATTGGAGCTGGCTTGGTAAGTATTGACTCACTCAGTATTAGATATTAGTATTAGATAAAGGTGATTGATTATGTACTGGAGCTGGCTTGGTAAGTATTGATTCACTCAGTATTAGATAGTAGTATTAGATAAAGGTATGTGAGTATGTATTGTAGCTGGCTTGGTAAGTATTGACTCACTCAGTATTAGATAGTAGTATTAGATAAAGGTGATTAAGTATGTATTGGAGCTGGCTTGGTAAGTATTGACTCACTCAGTATTGGATAGTAGTATTAGATAAAGGTGATTGATTATGTATTGGAGCTGGCTTGGTAAGTTTTGACTCACTCAGTATTGGATAGTAGTATTAGATAAAGGTATTGATTATGTATTGGAGCTGGCTTGGTAAGTATTGACTCACTCAGTATTAGATAGTAGTATTAGATAAAGGTGATTGAGTATGTATTGGAGCTGGCTTGGTAAGTATTGGCTCACTCAGTATTAGATAGTAGTATTAGATAAAGGTGATTGATTGATTATGTATTGGAGCTGGCTTGGTAAGTATTGACTCACTCAGTATTGGATAGTAGTATTAGATAAAGGTGATTGATTGATTATGTATTGGAGCTGGCTTGGTAAGTATTGACTCACTCAGTATTGGATAGTAGTATTAGAAGTATGTGTTTGTGTACATGTGTAACTATTGTATTTGCTGTTTATGATGGTCAAGCTTATTATTGTTGTATATAGGAGATGATGATGAAGATATGTTTACACCAGTCGCATTGTATCAGTTTGCCCGCTCTGTGACCTTGACACCACAGTATGCCAAGGGAAGGCACCTCATCACCGCATATTGTACAAAACAATCTACTTTCATGGTAAGTGAATCTACAAACCAGATACGGGAAGACACATTTTCAGTTTATATTGGCTGCTTAACATGTGATACCTTATACAGGTGTACTGTTCAGGACTGTTCAAGCCTATTGTGTATCAAAATGTTAATAAAAAAACAAAAACATTTTTGAACCTGAAACCGTTTGTCCAGACCACAAGCGTCTGTGTTTTTTCGCACATTTTTCAAGTCTCGAAAATAAGCTGAGGCTTTGTTTCTTGGTGAAATTTGTTTTCATTAAAGGCGTCAACATTGGCACCTTTATTCAGGATTGAGAATCTTTTCGGTCGAAATGGATTGAATATCGATTGCACTTTATGACTTTATGGTAGCTTATCAAAACACATCAAATGATTTTGGCCAAAAAATAGCGGGATATGTCGCTTAAATTATATAGCAAAATTAATTGGGGGGGATTTGATAGTGGACGCATAGTACACTTGATAGCATGAGCAAGTAAGACTGTAGTTCTGTATATTATATAATTTGTATTATGCATGTATCATGTGAAAATAATAATAAATGAAGTCTCTGGCTACACCACAAAAATAATAAAAAAATGCAATCATTTTGTACTTTAATAGAGAGAATACAATATGTGTCTAATAGAGAGAATACAGTGTGTGTCTAATAGAGACAATACAGTGTGTGTCTAATAGAGAGAATACAGTGTGTGTCTAATAGAGAGAATACAGTATGTGTCTAATAGAGAGAATACAGTGTGTGTCTAATAGAGAGAATACAGTGTGTGTCTAATAGCGAGAATACAGTGTGTGTCTAATAGAGAGAATACAGTATGTGTCTAATAGAGATAATACAGTGTGTGTCTAATAGAGAGAATACAGTGTGTGTCTAATAGAGAGAATACAGTGTGTGTCTAATAGAGAGAATACAGTATGTGTCTAATAGAGAGAATACAGTGTGTGTCTAATAGAGAGAATACAGTGTGTGTCTAATAGAGAGAATACAGTGTGTGTCTAATAGAGAGAATACAGTGTGTGTCTAATAGAGAGAATACAGTGTGTGTCTAATAGAGAGAATACAATATGTGTCTAATAGAGAGAATACAGTGTGTGTCTAATAGAGAGAATACAGTGTGTGTCTAATAGAGAGAATACAGTATGTGTCTAATAGAGAGAATACAGCATGTGTCTAATAGAGAGAATACAGTGTGTGTCTAATAGAGAGAATACAGTGTGTGTCTAATAGAGAGAATACAGTATGTGTCTAATAGAGATAATACAGTATGTGTCTAATAGAGAGAATACAATATGTGTCTAATAGAGAGAATACAGTGTGTGTGTCTAATAGAGAGAATACAGTATGTGTCTAATAGAGAGAATACAGTATGTGTCTAATAGAGAGAATACAGTGTGTGTCTAATAGAGAGAATACAGTGTGTGTCTAATAGAGAGAATACAGTGTGTGTCTAATAGAGAGAATACAGCATGTGTCTAATAGAGAGAATACAGTGTGTGTCTAATAGAGAGAATACAGTGTGTGTCTAATAGAGAGAATACAGTATGTGTCTAATAGAGAGAATACAGTATGTGTCTAATAGAGAGAATACAATATGTGTCTAATAGAGAGAATACAGTATGTGTCTAATAGAGAGAATACAATATGTGTCTAATAGAGAGAATACAGTGTGTGTCTAATAGAGAGAATACAGTGTGTGTCTAATAGAGAGAATACAGTGTGTGTCTAATAGAGAGAATACAGTGTGTGTCTAATAGAGAGAATACAGTGTGTGTCTAATAGAGAGAATACAATATGTGTCTAATAGAGAGAATACAGTGTGTGTCTAATAGAGAGAATACAGTGTGTGTCTAATAGAGAGAATACAGTGTGTGTCTAATAGAGAGAATACAGTGTGTGTCTAATAGAGAGAATACAGTGTGTGTCTAATAGAGAGAATACAATATGTGTCTAATAGAGAGAATACAGTGTGTGTCTAATAGAGAGAATACAGTGTGTGTCTAATAGAGAGAATACAGTGTGTGTCTAATAGAGAGAATACAGTGTGTGTCTAATAGAGAGAATACAATATGTGTCTAATAGAGAGAATACAGTATGTGTGTCTAATAGAGAGCATACAATATGTGTCTAATAGAGAGCATACAATATGTGTCTAATAGAGAGAATACAATGTGTGTCTAATAGAGAGAATACAGTGTGTGTCTAATAGAGAGAATACAGTATGTGTCTAATAGAGATAATACAGTGTGTGTCTAATAAAGAGAATACAGTGCATGTCTAATAGAGAGAATACAGTGTGTCTAATAGAGAGAATACAGTATGTGTCTAATAGAGAGAATACAATATGTGTCTAATAGAGAGAATACAGTGTGTGTCTAATAGAGAGAATACAGTGTGTGTCTAATAGAGAGAATACAGTGTGTGTCTAATAGAGATAATACAGTGTGTGTCTAATAGAGAGAATACAGTATGTGTCTAATAGAGAGAATACAGTATGTGTCTAATAGAGAGAATACAATATGTGTCTAATAGAGAGAATACAATATGTGTCTAATAGAGAGAATACAATATGTGTCTAATAGAGAGAATACAATATGTGTCTAATAGAGAGAATACAATATGTGTCTAATAGAGAGAATACAGTGTGTGTCTAATAGAGAGAATACAGTGTGTGTCTAATAGAGAGAATACAGTGTGTGTCTAATAGAGAGAATACAGTGTGTGTCTAATAGAGAGAATACAATATGTGTCTAATAGAGAGAATACAGTATGTGTGTCTAATAGAGAGCATACAATATGTGTCTAATAGAGAGAATACAATGTGTGTCTAATAGAGAGAATACAGTGTGTGTCTAATAGAGAGAATACAGTGTGTGTCTAATAGAGATAATACAGTGTGTGTCTAATAGAGAGAATACAGTGTGTGTCTAATAGAGAGAATACAGTGTGTGTCTAATAGAGAGAATACAGTATGTGTCTAATAGAGAGAATACAATGTGTGTCTAATAGAGAGAATACAGTGTGTGTCTAATAGAGAGAATACAGTGTGTGTTTAATATAGATATACAATATGTGTCTAATAGAGAGAATACAGTGTGTGTTTAATAGAGAGAATACAATATGCGTCTAATAGAGAGAATACAGCTTGTGTCTAATAGAGAGAATACAGTGTGTGTCTAATAGAGAGAATACAGTGTGTGTCTAATAGAGATAATACAATGTGTGTCTAATAGAGAGAATACAGTGTGTGTATAATAGAGAGAATACAGTGTGTGTCTAATAGAGAGAATACAGTGTGTGTCTAATAGAGAGAATACAGTGTGTGTCTAATAGAGAGAATACAATATGTGTCTAATAGAGAGAATACAGTGTGTGTCTAATAGAGAGAATACAGTGTGTGTCTAATAGAGAGAATACAGTGTGTGTCTAATAGAGAGAATACAGTGTGTGTCTAATAGAGAGAATAATAGAGAGAATACAATGTGTGTCTAATAGAGAGAATACAATATGTGTCTAATAGAGAGAATACAGTATGTGTGTCTAATAGAGAGCATACAATATGTGTCTAATAGAGAGAATACAGTGTGTGTCTAATAGAGAGAATACAGTGTGTGTCTAATAGAGATAATACAGTGTGTGTCTAATAGAGAGAATACAGTGTGTGTCTAATAGAGAGAATACAGTGTGTGTCTAATAGAGAGAATACAGTATGTGTCTAATAGAGAGAATACAATATGCGTCTAATAGAGAGAATACAATATGTGTCTAATAGAGAGAATACAGTGTGTGTCTAATAGAGAGAATACAGTGTGTGTCTAATATAGAGAATACAGTGTGTGTTTAATATAGATATACAATATGTGTCTAATAGAGAGAATACAGTGTGTGTTTAATAGAGAGAATACAATATGTGTCTAATAGAGAGAATACAGCGTGTGTCTAATAGAGAGAATACAGTGTGTCTCTAATAGAGAGAATACAGTGTGTGTCTAATAGAGAGAATACAGTGTGTGTCTAATAGAGAGATACAAAATGTGTCTAATAGAGAGAATACAGTGTGTGATAGTAGTTAATGTTTTGTGTTGTGTTAGAGATATATGGTAGTAGTTAATGTGTTGTGTTGTGTTAGAGATATATGATAGTAGTTAATGTGTTGTGTTGTGTTAGAGATATATGGTAGTAGTTAATGTGTTGTGTTGTGTTAGAGATATATGGTAGTAGTTAATGTGTTGTGTATGTGTTAGAGATATATGATAGTAGTTAATGTGTTGTGTTGTGTTAGAGATATATGGTAGTAGTTAATGTGTTGTGTTGTGTTAGAGATATATGGTAGTAGTTAATGTGTTGTGTATGTGTTAGAGATATATGATAGTAGTTAATGTGTTGTGTTGTGTTAGAGATATATGGTAGTAGTTAATGTGTTGTGTTGTGTTAGAGATATATGGTAGTAGTTAATGTGTTGTGTATGTGTTAGAGATATATGATAGTAGTTAATGTGTTGTGTATGTGTTAGAGATATATGATAGTAGTTAATGTGTTGTGTTGTGTTAGAGATATATGATAGTAGTTAATGTGTTGTGTTGTGTTAGAGATATATGATAGTAGTTAATGTGTTGTGTATGTGTTAGAGATATATGATAGTAGTTAATGTGTTGTGTATGTGTTAGAGATATATGATAGTAGTTAATGTTTTGTGTATGTGTTAGAGATATATGATAGTAGTTAATGTGTTGTGTATGTGTTAGAGATATATGGTAGTAGTTAATGTGTTGTGTTGTGTTAGAGATATATGATAGTAGTTAATGTGTTGTGTTGTGTTAGAGATATATGATAGTAGTTAATGTGTTGTGTATGTGTTAGAGATATATGGTAGTAGTTAATGTGTTGTGTTGTGTTAGAGATATATGGTAGTAGTTAATGTGTTGTGTTGTGTTAGAGATATATGGTCGTTCACTGATCCTTTGATGTACTGTATATGCAGGTTTATGATAGCAACTTGGAGCACAATCCACTGTTTGTGTACAGACTGCCAGTTGGTTCCCTACATACAATACTTACAGACAGGATCATCTTTATGGATACTAAGCTTGCTGGGGACCAGAAACTCCTGGTGTTGTCCAATCAGAGAGCAGAAATATCAGAAGATTCCGATCAGGTTTTTATCTACCCCTCAGAACTCACAATTCATAGCTCTTTATTAAAACTAAGCCCTTTGTTGTCCAGGTAACAAAATGTTCAAATGTTATTAATTATGCAACAATTATGTAATTTTAAATCGTTTTGTCATGATCTATAATTAATAGTGTTGGTAATTTTGCTATTTGAATATTCGGTTTGGAAAGTATTCGCATATTCAATAATCGGTAATGATTCTTTCAAAATCAGTCAAAATTTGATAGAAATCGCCATGTTTTTAAAAACTCTATAGAAAATCTATTGATATTCACCAAGCAGCAATAATTAACACATTTATTATAATAACAGTTTATAACATTAAATCAAGCGGTATGTACCTACCTTAGCACCTAGTGTCATTATCTGATTACCTGTCAAGTAACACCTGCCACATGGTTTACTCACTCCTCCTGGGACGATTTCTTTTGCATTGTATAGTTTTATAGCACGCCTCTCTTGATTAAATAATTATACTTTATTTGCTTGTGAGACTGGATCGTGGGTTCGGGTATTGGCGTGGTGTGGGGATACAACAGGTGGAATCGTGAGCTACATGTATCAATCTAAGCAATATTTTCTCTTTTTTTTATTTATATATTTGTCTTTTTTTTTTATAAATTTGTCTTTTTTTTCTGATCCTAAATGTGATTTTTATTTGCATTCTATTTTGCGTACTCTTTTCAAGAAAGAAATTCAGTCATTTAACTTAATCAAACGTTTGACTTTCTGATTTGACTTTCTGGTGCGGGCCGTTGTCTAATGTTGTTAAAACTTGTGGCCCAAACCATTTGTATTTTCATGCTATGTATTGTATCTTTACGTATATGACATATGTACTATTGATTGCAATCAATTATGGTTAAATAAAACATATGATTGATTCAAAAGAAAACCGCATTGATTAATTCATTTTTGCAAATAAAAGTTTTTGTTTCTACGATTATTCCAATACTGACTACTGTAATATTATTCTAATATCTGCTGCCATCACTAATAATTAGTAACTCTATATAGATAATAGATATAATAATTCTGATGATTTCACTTACTAGTGCATATTTAGGACCTGAAGATGTGTTATCTTAGGTATGCTTCCAACTGATACTAAGGTTTGATAGCTTTCTATGATTGAAAAGGCTGATTGCTACTTAATGCCACTCAGAGTATGCACAATTCGTCTGTGAAAGTGCACACAATGTCCGAAATTCAAAATGGCCACCAGAATCCTGTTTTTTAACCTTTAGGTTTAAATTTTATAACGAATGCGAAACTAGTTTTAACAATTTATATTGATCACTCTCGTTGGTGCAGATGAAAGCGTAAATGTGGTCATTCATGTGGGAGGAAACCGGAGTACCCGGAGAAAACCCACCTGTCCGATCTGATAACCACAGCACCATCTCACATACTTCCCGGTCCGAGGATCGAACCCGGGTTACATTTGTGAGAAGCGAGCACGCTAACCACTGCGCTAATTGGACAACCTTTACACACAGCTTAATAGAAAAATAACAAAACTTGATTAGTCATAAGTACCGTAATCTATATACTGTGAAAACATGCCTGGTTACATGAAAATGATTAGAATTTTGAGAAAGATAATGTGAATGGCTGAATTTCAAGATAGCCGACCAAAAAATGGAAAAGCATGCATAATACGGAATTTATAAACAGTTGTCCGAATATGTCTGCTCAGGAAATGTGTTGTTAGGTAAACTGCCTGTCGCTCAAATGGTCAACCGGTAGCGACGTTAAATAAACTTAAATAAGAACAAAACAGTAGAGAAACCGCCTCCGTGGTCAAGTGGTTTCGGTCGCTGACTTGTATACCACTGTCACCTATCATCACTGATGGTCACGGGTTCGAGCCCCCCTCAGACCGTATCTCTTTATATGAAAAAGTTGGCAGTTTCTTACGGAGGTTGGTGCACCAAGTACTGGTTAACCGCTGGAGCCTGCCCAGGAAAGGTGTTGTTAGGTTAACTGCCGACACTCATATGGGTAACTGGTAGCGACGATAAATTAACTTTAAAAAAGTAGAGAGATACAGACGGGTGAGTATTTCAGTTGTCAACACATTGGACTGTGAATCCAGGGATCGCAGGTTCGATCCCCCATTTGAACATAACAATATTAACAGTCTTTCAGATGTGACTTTAAACCGATGTCTTTTGTCGGTGCTTTACACAGTGGATGAAAAAGACCAGAGGAGACTCTGTATCATTGCACTATCCTCCAAAATCTAAAATTACTAATCTCTTCAGGAGGCGCCGCTCAAATTGGCAACCTGTAACGACGATAATTAAATGCAAAAACACACAAGTAGAGAGAACATTGTTGGTATTGGTAAATCGAGACATTGTGAGTATCCGGTCCGTATTCTATCTATTATATCATACGGACTTTACTCTATACCATTGGAGATCCAATGGTAACCGAATGTGTTTTCGTCACATGATGAAAGCATATAAATACAGCCAGCACAGAACTGTAGAGACAGATACCTATAGATGGATCTGTAGTCCAGTGGTACCACGCTGAACTGGTAATCCAGGGATCGCAGGTTTGATCCCCCATTTGACCCTAATAAAATTAATAGTCTTTCAGATGGGACGTTAAACCGAGGTCTTGTGTCAGTGTTTTACACCTTGCACGTAAAAGAACCAGAGGAGACTCTGGAATGGGTCTCCGTCTGTATCATTGCACTATCCTCCAAAAATCTAAAATTACTAATCTCTTCAGGAGGCGTCGCTCATATGGGCAACCGGTAGCGACGATAAATAAATGTAAAACACACACTAGAGACACAATGAGTAATTAGCTGCAGCAGTGTACAAGTACGTACTGCCTATTGTCATATATTATCATGATATTAACCCTTTCAACACCACAGACCTCTAAATAGGCTTACAAAAAGTGTAGATCCAGATGAGCCGGCTCATCAGGATCTGCATTTTTTGCCAGTGATGTGACTATTTTTAGACATAATTACCCATTTTGATAAATGAACTTGTCCAAATGTGATTTTCTGATTCATTTATTAGTTTATGAATATCATGGACCAGTCCATGTGAGTTACTTGGTGTTGAATGGGTTAATTCTGATGAATTCCTTATGCTTGTATGGATGCCATCAAAATGTTGTATAAAGTATACAATTTCAAGTATATTTCTGGTTTTCAGGAATTCAATAAAGAAGCAATATTACAGCAGTTTGAATTTCCTCCAGATGAGAAATTACAATATATCGTGCAGAAGTCATTTCCTTTCTACTGGCATGAGAAGCTTGAAGAGGATCAATTCAAGCTCTTGTGCGACCAAGAAGAGAAGACTGGTTCTGATTGTTCAGAAATGCCTTGTTCTATTGAAATTCCATTAAGTTCACACACAGTTTTGGATGGTTGCATTATTATTACGAATTGTACAGTGTATGAATGTAGACCAATGACCTCACCAGAACGTTTATTTTTAGAACTATGTATCAGCCAATCAGATTCAAAGCTTATCGAACAACTCGGAATTAGCCTTGGATTGGATCTCAACTCTCTACTTGAAGTTGCTGCAGACTTCCTTCTTTGTCATGGTAACAGCAAGCAAGCTACAAGGCTATTTCATATGTCAAAGGGAAGTCCAGTTAACAGGATATCTAGTTTTGCTAAATATGGTTACATACAGGAGATATTGCCATTCGTGCAGCAGTTGCTGCGGAAGGACAGCAATAAGTTGAGTAGAGATGAGTATAGACAGCTGGTTGACCTGGCATTACATGGGCTTGTATTGAGGCTTACACAAGTAGCAGAAAATGAGGACCTCACCAATATATTTAGGTAATTATATAATGATTTAAATGCTGAACTAAATACTAGCTACCGGTACTAGTGCTGTGTGGTGGTAGCTTTTTGCTTCTTACAACTTGAGTGGAAGACCTGTCAGGTTGGGTCAGTTTGCCTCGGTTAACTCCTCACCCCTTTGAGCAAGAAATCACTGTGTTCACAGCTATTTCTGGACAGCTCAACAATCCAAACTTTTCTAGCTCGCAGCCTACCACCCTTTTTGGGCTCTTGGGTTGCCGGGGTTACATATCATTGTTGCATTACTGTACCGGCACAGCATGGCAGATACTTAGGGGTCAATGTGGCTTCTCTTGTCACATGCACAGCATGGCAGACACTTGGGGGTCAATGTGGAATCTCTTGTCACGTGCACAGTATGACAGACATCTAATGTCAATGTGGCTTCTATTGTTAAGTGCATAGCATGGCAGACATTTGGGGGTCAATGTGGAATCCCATGTCACGTGCACAGTATGACAGACATCTAATGTCAATGTGGCTTCTATTGTTAAGTGCATAGCATGGCAGACATTTGGGGGTCAATGTGGAATCCCATGTCACGTGCACAGTATGACAGACATCTAATGTCAATGTGGCTTCTATTGTTAAGTGCATAGCATGGCAGACATTTGGGGGTCAATGTGGAATCCCATGTCACGTGCACAGTATGACAGACATCTAATGTCAATGTGGCTTCTATTGTTAAGTGCATAGCATGGCAGACATTTGGGGGTCAATGTGGAATCCCATGTCACGTGCACAGTATGACAGACATCTAATGTCAATGTGGCTTCTATTGTTAAGTGCATAGCATGGCAGACATTTGGGGGTCAATGTGGAATCCCATGTCACGTGCACAGTATGACAGACATCTAATGTCAATGTGGCTTCTATTGTTAAGTGCAAGTGGCTTCTATTTAGTGCAAGCATGCAGCATTGGGGTCAATGGGAATCCTTGTCAGTGCCAGTATGACAGACATCTAATGTCAATGTGCTTCTATTGTTAAGTGCATAGCATGGCAGACATTTGGGGATCAATGTGGAATCCCTTGTCATGTGCACAGTATGACAGACATCTAATGTCAATGTGGCTTCTATTGTTAAGTGCATAGCATGGCAGACATTTGGGGGTCAATGTGGAATCCCTTGTCATGTGCACATTATGACAGACATCTAATGTCAATGTGGCTTCTATTGTTACGTGCACAGCATGGCAGACACTTGGGGGTCAATGTGGCTTCTCTCGTCACTAGTTTGTTAGTTTGGGAATATAGATTACCGTAATTGTCTATATGTGAGACACAGGTTTATTTACTCAAATAGTATCCAAAAGTATGCTGCGTCTTATACTCCAGTTTAGAACTAAATTTCAAACGAAGAACCCAAAAATGGCAAATGGCGTATTAATTACTACAAAGGGAAATAAATGTTTCATACTATTTTTCTGTTAAGTCACGTATGTGTCGTACTTGTTCCGGATTTCATTGAGTCTGAATATCTACATACAATGTACATTGTACATATCTACAATGTACATATCTACATATCTACAATGTACATATCTACAATGTACATATCTACAATGTACATATCTACAATGTACATATCTACATATCTACAATGTACATATCTACAATGTACATATCTACATATCTACAATGTACATATCTACAATGTACATATCTACAATGTACATATCTACAATGCAGATATTCATTCAAAGTTAAAAATGTTATTTAGTTTATACAAATTTATTTTAGCTCGATTGCGAAACAAGTTATTTCAACTTATATAAATCATTCTTGAGACCTCATTCCTGATGGAATCCATCGCCACGAGGGAGAGAGAAGAGGCAACGTGGAATTTAAATGCCTTGCCTAAGGGCACAATCGTAACGGCTCCAGTGGGGCTCGAACTCCGGACCTTTTCGCACCTGAAGCGAACGCGCATCCACTGCGCTATCACGACTTCCAAAATGTTATTTAATTTAAGATAAAAAATAGAAAATCTAGATAGAAAATAGATGATTTCAAAATAAAAATCATCAAAATGTTTATGACATTTACGGTAATGATGGTTCACAATAAATAATTTTAGCCAGCTTTGCAAGCAATCACTTACCGACTGCTGTTATGTGCCACTAAATATATGAACCCATGTGTGTGTTTTTACGTTTATTTATCTTCGCTACCGTTTGCCCATATGAGCGACGCCTCCTGAAGAGATTAATTATTTTAGATTTTGGAGGATAGTGCATGATACAGATAGAGACCCATTCCAGAATATTCTCTGGTTCTTTTACGTGCACGGTGTAAAGCACCGACACGAGACCTCGGTTTAACGTCCCATCTGAAAGACTGTTAATTTTATTAGGGTCAGATGGTGGATCGAACCTGCGATCCCTGGCTTACCAGTCCAGCGTGTTACCACTGGACTACATATCCGTCTGTGTGAGAACCCATTGATAATGTGTTGAGAGTTATAACTTTAACTAGGTGTTGACATGATGAAATTGAGTCATTTTCAATACTAGAACTTTTCGAGATTTTCTCACTTACTAAAACATTAGCTGCCGTCGCTTATGCCAAAGCACATGGGCACACTTGTATAATTATGCATAGTATATACTATTTATGTCATTGTTGTACACAAGAATTGTCAATAAATGTTATACAGGCATTTAACTAGTTTGTTAGTTTGGAAATATAGATTATACAGGCAGTTTGTTAGTTTGGGAATATAGATTATACAGGCAGTTTGTTAGTTTGGGAATATAGATTATACAGGCAGTTTGTTAGTTTGGGAATATAGATTATACAGACAGTTTGTTAGTTTGGGAATATAGATTATACAGGCAGTTTGTTAGTTTGGGAATATAGATTATACAGGCAGTTTGTTAGTTTGGGAATATAGATTATACAGGCAGTTTGTTAGTTTGGGAATATAGATTATACAGGCAGTTTGTTAGTTTGGGAATATAGATTATACAGGCAGTTTGTTAGTTTGGGAATATAGATTATACAGGCAGTTTGTTAGTTTGGGAATATAGATTATACAGGCAGTTTGTTAGTTTGGGAATATAGATTATACAGGCAGTTTGTTAGTTTGGGAATATAGATTATACAGGCAGTTTGTTAGTTTGGGAATATAGATTATACAGGCAGTTTGTTAGTTTGGGAATATAGATTATACAGGCAGTTTGTTAGTTTGGGAATATAGATTATACAGGCAGTTTGTTAGTTTGGGAATATAGATTATACAGGCAGTTTGTTAGTTTGGGATTTGACAATTTGGTCGTATATTATATCAATATACAGTGTGTCAGTTTGTAATATTAACCTTGAAGACAAGATGGTACACATATTAAATATTGAGTATGCATAATATTAACAAGATTGTGCATATAGTTTTATAGTCAGTATGTGTCAACCCTGAAGTCACCGAACAACCAATAACTCCATTTGTCTTTATTTTTAGACAGTTTGTTATGGAGTTTTCGGACAATGTAGACACACAAAGAACTATCGTGAAATTATTAGCTGAATCGGGTCTGCATTTGATGCTCCTGGACTTTGCTATGGTAACCAATGTATACTGTTTATAAAATTTAACAACACGATATAAAGCCAGACAATGATAGAATGTGTGCATCTAAGAGTCCTGTATGTAAAGCCAGACAATGA
The DNA here is from genome assembly GCA_014843695.1 of Archivesica marissinica. Taxonomy (NCBI): domain Eukaryota; kingdom Metazoa; phylum Mollusca; class Bivalvia; order Venerida; family Vesicomyidae; genus Archivesica; species Archivesica marissinica. The sequence goes on along the minus strand of CM026404.1, from coordinate 50,512,995 downwards.
TAGAATGTGTGCATCTAAGAGTCCTGTATGTAAAGCCAGACAATGATACAATGTGTGCATCTAAGTGTCCTGTATGTAAAGCCAGACAATGATAGAATGTGTGCATCTAACTGTCCTGTATGTAAAGCCAGACAATGATAGAATGTGTGCATTTAAGTATCCTGTATGTAAAGTTGATGAGGTACTTGATCACAGAAGCGCTGATTGCATTGCCTTTATGTTGAGAGTTTCAAATTTGTGTAGCTGTTTTTGACACATCTGAGCAAATTTGTGAAAGGAGGAGTGTGTTTTACGTTTATTTATCGTCGCTACCGGTTGCCCATATGAGCGACGCCTCCTGAAGAGATTAGTCATTTTAGATTTTTGGAGGATAGTGCAATGATACAGACAGAGACCCATTCCAGAGTCTCCTCTGGTTCTTATACGTGTACGGTGTAAAGCACCGACACGAGACCTCGGTTTAACGTCCCATCTGAAAGACTGTTAAGAGAAAGGAGGAGTGTCTGACTCTCAGTTGTCCATCAACAGTTTTCTTCACATGACTTCTCATGAACCAATGTTTGGAATGCTTCTAAATTGGAACTGTAGCATTCATACAACATCTACCATGTTTATTCAAAATGGGTCACTAGGGTAAAAGATTGGGCCACTAGGTCAACGTATTTTTGAAAGTGCTTAAACAATGTTCTTCTTATGAACCATTTGTAGAAATGTTGCTATATTTGGTCAGTTAGCATCCATACAACAACCTCTACCGAGTTTGTTCAAATGTGCTCAGTGGGTAGTAACCTGTACATTTTAATACTCATGAACCAATTGTAGGAAATTTGTCAAATAATATATGTACAATGTATATTGCAGTAGGTAACATGGTACACAAATTGTGTCAGCAATTTAGGGCCTGTATGCCCTCTTCTACAGGATACCTGGTGCTCTTCTTTATTTGTGATACCATTTTTGATTACCGTATTTATCAATGTATAATGCGCTACCATATTTATCAATGTATAATGCGCTATCATGTATAGATTAATTATTATTCTGCACACTTTCATTATCAGATTGTGCATTACATTGTGTACAATATTGTACGAGAATCACATATAGGGAATAGTCCTATAAATGTTTACATGTTCATATTTGATCATATTTATTCTAGTTATATTTAGGCAATCAGCAGATGGTTTTAACAGTTATTTTATAGTGCTTACCGGACATGGCAACTTGTTGAATCATTATGGGGCTGCCGCTGGTCGAAATTTTCTCCGATTTAGCTAAATTTTGTGCAATTTTATCATGAAAAAAATTGTCTTGAATGCTGTAACCTGTGTATACTGCGCACTAGACAAATTCTACAAGGATTTCAATAATAAATGTGCATGGGACATATCATTATCGACTGAAACCTCACATGCCTGTTTATTAATTATAGTCCAAGGGTCTGGTGATAGAAGCTCTGGATGAATTGTCGAGACAGGAACAGTATCGGCTGTCGGATACCTCCCTCGACTTATTGATTGGCGGGGGATACGGAGGACATCTTGCACAAGTTGCTTCTGGTATATCTTGTGATTTATACATTGTTTTATAACGCTATTCATAACGCTATTTATAACAATATTTATAACGATACTTGTAACGATACTTGTATAATATCCTCCTATATTTATGTCTCCCTCCCTGGGGTACACATATATTTATGTCTCCCTCCCTGGGGTACACATATATTTATGTCTCCCTCCCCGGGGTACACATATATTTATGTCTCCCTCCCTGGGGTACACATATATTTATGTCTCCCTCCCTGGGGTACACATATATTTATGTCTCCCTCCCTGGGGTACACATATATTTATGTCTCCCTCCCTGTGGTACACACATATTTATGTCTCCCTCCCTGTGGTACACATATATTTATGTCTCCCTCCCCGGGGTACACATATATTTATGTCTCCCTCCCCGGGGTACACATATATTTATGTCTCCCTCCCTGGGGTACACATACATTTATGTCTCCCTCCCTGGGGTACACATACATTTATGTCTCCCTCCCTGGAGTACACATATATTTATGTCTCCCTCCCTGGGGTACACATATATTTGTGTCTCCCTCCCTGGGGTACACATATATTTATGTCTCCCTCCCTGGGGTACACATATATTTATGTCTCCCTCCCTGGGGTACACATATATTTATGTCTCCCTCCCTGGGGTACACATATATTTATGTCTCCCTCCCTGGGGTACACATATATTTATGTCTCCCTCCCTGGGGTACACATATATTTATGTCTCCCTCCCTGGGGTACACACATATTTATGTCTCCCTCCCTGTGGTACACATATATTTATGTCTCCCTCCCTGGTGGACACACATTTATGTCTCCCTCCCTGGGTGACACATATATTTATGTCTCCCTCCCTGGGGTAGATAAATGGGTTTGTACTTTCTGTCTGTATGTCTCTCCGTCTTTTGAGTAGCATGTCTCAAAATTTGTCCCTCAACAACGTCTGTGAATCGCTGGCTAGAATAGTTACAGAGAATGAACTGTATCAAGTGTAGTTTTTGTATATCATATACTGTTGAGATAATATTCCCAGAGATATTGGTTATTGAGTATGTAGTACAGTTTGCCTAATGCTTATCAGCAGATGGAGATAAAATGAGTAATTGGCTGTTAAAGCCTGGGTGATTAAAACAAGTAATATTAACCTATTGATCATGTACTGTGTTTTGTGTTGGCCTATTGATCATGTACTGTGTTTTGTGTTGGCCTATTGATCATGTACTGTGTTTTGTGTTGGCTTGCATGTTTGCCAAGCTTAAATCTCGAATAAGTTGACAAACATATGTGTCTGTGTTGTGTTAGGAATATGTTTGTCTGCTGGACTCTCGAATGTTGAATTACAGTGCCATCAACTGAAGTGACCTTGTATGACTCTGGAATGATAGAAACAGTATTATTTGAAGCTTTGTTACAGCTTAACCCATTCAACACCAAGTAACTCACATGGACTGGTCCATGATATTCATAAACCAATAAATAATTATGTCTAAAAATAGTCATATCACTGGCAAAAAGTGCAGATCCTGATGAGACGGCTCGTCACGAGCCGGCTCATCTGGATCTACACTTTTTTGTAAGCCTATTTAGAGGTCTGTGGTGTTGAAAGGGTTAAGAAGTTTTAAAGCACCCTTTTTGAAAGTGATTTTAGCAATTTTTCATTAATCATTGGTTTGTCTCCATAATACAAGCAATTAGTGGAAATATGACATTCATTGCTTTTAATACTTCTTTAATATTATGACTTCTTTAGAAAATTAATAGAATGGACATAAATATAAATTGAAGTGGAAGTCGTGATAGCGCAGTGGATGCGCGTTCGCTTCAGGTGCAAAAGGTCCGGAGTTCGAGCCCCACTGGAGCCGTTACGATTGTGCCCTTGGGCAAGGCATTTAAATTCCACGTTGCCTCTTCTCTCTCCCTCGTGGCGATGGATTCCATCAGGAATGAGGTCTCGAGAGTGATTTATATAAGTTGAAATAACTTGTTTCGCAATCGAGCTAAAATAAATTTGTATAATACATATAAATGATTCCGAAAGTGTTTTTAACTATGTTGCAGTTGCTTTGTGTCGGTGGATTTGCTAACATAGCACACTTTGCTAATTCAGGTGCATTTCTGCATCAACTGGATACTGCAAGACTTGTGAAGATATTCTGTCAGCGCCCTCAGCTTGTTGCCCAGCACCCTGACCTGTTGCTAGGCAACCTCAGTGACCTTGATCTAGTTGCTCTGTTACAGCTGGCAGAAGCATTGGATCCCTCGAAGCCGGTAATTCAGGGTTTTGTGCAGCGGAAACTCCATTCTAGAAGACGAACCAGCTCCCTGAACTCTCTGACAGGATCAGGAGAATTTGGTGACACTGCAACTAGTGCCAAAAAGGTGAATGTTTTGATCATGAAGAGATTGTTTTCATTAGTTGAAGTAAAATATTTAGACCCTTGCTCCATATAAACGCCATGCTTCCAACATGTAACTATCACACCACGCCAATATCTTCCCAGAGATATTGATTATTGAGTATGTAATACAGTGTGCCTATTGCTTATCAGCAGATGGATCTGTAGTCCAGTGGTAACACGCTGGACTGGTAATCCAGGGATCGCAGGTTCGATCCCCCATCTGACCCTAATAAAATGAACAGGCTTTCAGATGGGACTTTAAACCGAGGTCTCGTGCTTTACACCGTGCACATAAAAGAACCAGAGGAGGCTCTGGAATGAGACTCTGTCTGTATCATTGCACTATTCACAAAAAATTGACTAATCTCTTCAGGAGGCGTCAATCATATGGGTAACCGGACGCGACGATAAATAAACATAAAACACACACACACAGATGGAGATACAATGAGTAATTGGCCTCTGCTGTTAAAGCCTGGGTGATTAAAAAAAAGTAATGTTAACCTTATTGATCATGTACTGTGTTTTTGTTGGCCTATTGATCATGTACTGTGTTTTTGTTGGCCTATTGATCATGTACTGTGTTTTTGTTGGCCTATTGATCATGTACTGTGTTTTTGTTGGCCTATTGATCATGTACTGTGTTTTTGTTGGCTTGCATGTTAAGAATATCTGTTGCAATTACAGGAGATAAAGAGTTTGGATGCCACCAGACTGGTGCACTGTTTTCTAATGGTGATACTACATTTGAACAAGAGAAGGAGACTGGATGGTGTAGCAGTCGATATGGACTTCCTGTTTGAGAACATGACAAATTTTATTAAGGATATTGTAAATGTGATTTTTATTCACACTTAATCTGATTGTACTGTCTAATTTGAACAGAATTACTGGTTTTTCTATTATCTCCCTTGATGGATAGTCAGATTTTTCCCGAAATGTATATTGGTCCTTTTAGTTGGAATCCTTTGTTTTTACTGTTGTCGTCTAACCAGATGTTGCGTTAGGATAAATGTAATTTTATCAAAATCATGTTAATTAATTGAACCAATTTTTACAGTAAGGTATCATCCATTGGACATGCTAAAGGATATCTGTCGAGATTTAATCATTTCATAATTGTAAGACAAGAATAGGGATGCAAATGGAAAACATGTTGTGCAAAGGAAACAACGATAAAAACAGAGGAAACCAATTAAGAAGACCAATATACTTTTAGGAGTATTCAGGGGCAGTAATTGACTAATGTTTCTCATTGATTTAATTTCAAAATTCTATAAAACAGTATATTAAATTATAAGCAGGAATGAGATGCTTAACAGGTGGCTTTGAGAATCATACACATGAAATTATCAGGTGTGTATTTATGGGGGCTTACCTGGCGTGTGCCCCCCACCCAAATCTGTCGAGCATAGGTTCAATTCTGGCTGCTCTCAAGAGCATAGATTATGTTAGATTTTGGTAAAAGTGTCTCACTTGCAAAATCAAATTTCATCTGTATACTGGCATGAAAGTAATTACAAAAATATTGCACTAACTGTAAAACATAGTTTATCCCTTTCAACACCACAGGCCTCTAAATAGGCTTATGAAAAGTGTAGATCCAGATGAGCCGGCTCATGACGAGCCGTCTCATCAGGATCTGCACTTTTTGTCAGTAATAATTATTACTATTTTTAGATAAAATTAGCCATTTTGATAAATGAACTGGTCCAAAGGTAATTTTCTTATTCATTTATTGGTCTAAAAATATCATGCACCAGTCCATGTCAGTTACTTGGGGTTGAATGGGTTATAGTAAAGGTTCTCACTGTTTATACCTGGGTTCTGATTCTGTGCTAAGAATGTGTATTTCGATTATACACCACGTAAATTGTTAGTTAGGAGGCTCAAACAGGGGTATATAAATTGTTAGTTAGGAGGCTCAAACAGGGGTATATAAATTGTTAGTTAGGAGGCTCAAACAGGGGTATATAAATTGTTAGTTAGGAGGCTCAAACAGGGGTATATAAATTGTTAGTTAGGAGGCTCAAACAGGGGTATATAAATTGTTAGTTAGGAGGCTCAAACAGGGGTATATAAATTGATGCAAAGTAATAATGATAGTATAAGGCTGTCCGATTAGCGCAGTGGTTAGCACGCTCGCTTCTCACAAATGCAACCCGGGTTCGATCCTCGGACCAGGAAGTATGTGAGATGGTACGATGGTCGCCAGATCGGACAGGTGGGTTTCCTCCCACACGAATGACCACATTTACTCTTTCATCCGCACCAACGAGAGTGATTAATATAAGTTGTTAAAGCTTCGCAATCGTTAATAAATATAGTTTAAACTAATAATGATAGTACACCCGGTTTTCTTACGCATATTAATCCAAATCTGCACAGCAGGCCTGTAAATGTTCAACAGATCGTTTGTGCAGACATGTACAAATAATGACATTCTTTCATCAGTATTTGCACTCTAATTATGAGCATTGTTTATACAGATTAACTTTGGATTCAGTTATTCATTAACCTTTAGTTTTTAGTTTATACACATTTATTTTTAACTCGATTGCGAAACAAGTTATTTCAACTTATATAAATCACTCTCGAGACCTCATTCCTGATGGAATCCATCGCCACGAGGGAGAGAGAAGAGAAGATTAACCTTTAGAACGCTCTACGTGAAATGAGCAGATAACAAATGTGTAACATTTTTCTTATTTTTCCTATAAAGTAGGGCTTGACATTTGATTCAAATCGTCCCATAATGCTAAATGTTAATAACATCAAATGTCATAATTTGCTTATAAAATAACCTTTCTAATGTACAGAAAGTGCATATCATCTGCTAGTCAGTTAGCCAAGATAATTGCCACACAAACCTCTCTAGGACAGGCCTCACTTGAGAAGTGAAATACAAGATGCCATGCATGGGGCCTCACTTGGGTAGTGAAATACAAGATGCCATGCATGGGGCCTCACTTGGGTAGTGAAATACAAGATGCCATGCATGGGGCCTCACTTGGGTAGTGAAATACAAGATGCCACGCATGGGGCCTCACTTGGGAAGTGAAATACAAGATGCCATGCATGGTGCCTCACTTGGGAAGTGAAATACAAGATGCCATGCATGTGGCCTCACTTGGGAAGTGAAATACAAGATGCCATGCATGGGGCCTCACTTTGGTAGTGAAATACAAGATGCCATGCATGGGGCCTCACTTGGGTAGTGAAATACAAGATGCCATGCATGGGGCCTCACTTGGGAAGTGAAATACAAGATGCCATGCATGGGGTCTCACTTGGGAAGTGAAATACAAGATGCCATGCATGGGGCCTCACTTGGGTAGTGAAATACAAGATGCCATGCATGGGGCCTCACTTGGGTAGTGAAATACAAGATGCCATGCATGGGGCCTCATTTGGGCAGTGAAATACAAGATGCCATGCATGGGGCCTCACTTGGGAAGTGAAATACAAGATGCCATGCATGGGGCCTCACTTGGGTAGTGAAATACAAGATGCCATGCATGGGGCCTCACTTGGGTAGTGAAATACAAGATGCCATGCATGGGGCCTCACTTGGGAAGTGAAATACAAGATGCCACACATGGGGCCTCACTTGGGAAGTGAAATACAAGATGCCATGCATGGGGCCTCACTTGGGAAGTGAAATACAAGATGCCATGCATGGGGCCTTACTTGGGAAGTGAAATACAAGATGCCATGCATGGGGCCTCACTTGGGAAGTGAAATACAAGATGTCATGCATGTGGCCTCACTTGAGTAGTGAAATACAAGATGTCATGCATGTGGCCTCACTTGGGTAGTGAAATACAAGATGTCATGCATGGGGCCTCACTTGGGAAGTGAAATACAAGATGCCATGCATGGGGCCTCACTTGAGAAGTGAAATACAAGATGCCATGCATGGGGCCTCACTTGGGTAGTGAAATACAAGATGCCATGCATGGTGCCTCACTTGGGAAGTGAAATACAAGATGCCATGCATGTGGCCTCACTTGGGAAGTGAAATACAAGATGCCATGCATGGGGCCTCACTTGGGTAGTGAAATACAAGATGCCATGCATGTGGCCTCACTTGGGAAGTGAAATACAAGATGCCATGCATGGGGCCTCACTTGGGTAGTGAAATACAAGATGCCATGCACGTGGCCTCACTTGGGAAGTGAAATACAAGATGCCACGCATGGGGCCTCACTTGGGTAGTGAAATACAAGATGCCATGCATGCAGAAATGTAAATAACTGTATGAAAATGTCCTGTTGCCCGAGATAAATGCCAGTACAATCTTTATGGAAACAAGTGCCTGTATGACACTGGCCACAGTGGACATAGTCTGCTCCTGTGCAACGATTGTTTGCCATGCATGGGGCCTCACAGTGGACATAGTCTGCTCCTGTGCAACGATTGTTTGCATGCCAGCATCAATGCCTGTATGACACTGGCCACAGTGGACATAGTCTGCTCCTGTGCAACGATTGTTTGCATGCCAGCATCAATGCCTGTATGACACTGGCCACAGTGGACATAGTCTGCTCCTGTGCAACGATTGTTTGCATGCCAGTCCTGTGCAACGATTGTTTGCATGCCAGCATCAATGCCTGTATGACACTGGCCACAGTGGACATAGTCTGCTCCTGTGCAACGATTGTTTGCATGCCAGCATCAATGCCTCCCACAATTTCATTTTCAGGGTGAACAGGCCCCATCCCCTAATGCCAAATCCTGCATACAATTGCTGTCGGATTAGCATAGTAGTTAGGCTCTTTCACTTCTCACCAATGCAACCTGGGTTCGAACATCATACCTTGAAGTATATGAGATGCTGAGGTGGTCGCCAAATCGGACTCTGGGTACTCTGGTTTCCTCCTGCACGAATGACCACATATAAGCTTTCATTTGCGCCAATGAGAGTTATTAATATATTTGTTTTATTTCAGGGTTCCCACTGTCGGTCGCCAATGGTGCCAATTGCGACAAGTAACAAATATTGGCGCTTTTGTGAATTGGCGAAAACATTTGGCGCAACTTTTTAAAATAATTTTTTTTTTTTTGTGTCAAATATATGGCTTCATATATTTGTGAACTATATGGCTCTTAGTTGGCTCCAGTATTTTTCAATTGGTGACAGAAGTGGCGCAGACAAACATTCAGACAGAGGGAACCCTGTATTTGTGTATACATTTCATTATTTGTGTGGCATCCGTGGTCCAGTGGTAGAGCGTCGGATTTGGAATCGAACGGTCCCGGGTTCGATACTCAGTCAGGCCACGTATGTTGTGTCATTGAGCAAAGCACCTCACACACATTGCTTAGTACTGGTTAACCACTTAGGTCGGCTAAGCCTGCCCAGGAAAACATGTCTACATCCCACAAGGCGTTTGGCATTAATGGAACATACATACATTTGAAAGTGTTCTAGATTTCTAGTTGTGTTAAACCTGTATTTAAGACAATTAATGGAACAGCGATGTGTCGATTGCAAGTGTAATATGAATATAATTTGTTAAAGCTAGTGTCACCATTGTTTTAAAATAATTAACGTTTATAATTTAAAACAGGCTGTAAGTTCACAGACAGGAAGACAGAAAATATCATGTAGACCTAAGCCTATTGGTTGTGGCCAAACTCATGCAGCAGCCGTAATTGGACATGGCCATCTGTACACATGGGGGAAATCCAATAATGGCAGGTGAGTTTGTCTGTCGCTAATCAACGGAGGTCTCGCCACATTGGGGGGAAATAGGAAATACCAGTACATTTATTTATTTTTTAACCATATTTTGTTGCAAATCAATAGTACATATGTCATACACGTAAAGATACAATACATAGCATGAAAATACAAATGGTTTGTGTGTGAATATTATTATTCAAGTATTGAACATTGAAAGCAATATCATTAACTGTGATAGCCACACTACAAGTAATGATGATAATCCATGGATGACGATTTAGCAATATCATTAACTGTGATAGCCACACTACAAGTAATGATGATAATCCATGGATGACGATTTAACAATGATAATGATCTTATTGTGAAGATGTTTAATTATAACTGTACCCACATTCTGAGTGTGTTCACAGATTAGGTCATGGTGAACAGAAGGGCAGCCCCATATCGTGTGAACCATGTACAGTTGCCAACCTGCAAACATTGCAAATCAACGTCACCTCAGTAGCATGTGGCATGCAACATACTGTAGCTCTCACCAACCAGGGGGTAAGTGTTCATAACATATTGTAGCTCTCACCAACCAGGGGGTAAGTGTACGCAACATACTGTAGCCCTCACCAACCAAGGGGTAAGTGTTCACAACATACTGTAGCCCTCACCAACCAGGGGGTAAGTGTTCATAACATAATGTAGCCCTCACCAACCAGGGGGTAAGTGTATGCAACATAATGTATAGCCCTCACCAACCAAGGGGTAAGTGTATGCAACATACTGTAGCCCTCACCAACCAAGGGGTAAGTGTATGCAACATAATGTAGCCCTCACCAACCAAGGGGTAAGTGTATGCAACATAATGTAGCCCTCACCAACCAGGGGGTAAGTGTATGCAACATAATGTAGCCCTCACCAACCAAGGGGTAAGTGTATGCAACATAATGTAGCCCTCACCAACCAAGGGGTAAGTGTATGCAACATAATGTAGCCCTCACCAACCAAGGGGTAAGTGTATGCAACATAATGTAGCCCTCACCAACCAAGGGGTAAGTGTATGCAACATACTGTAGCCCTCACCAACCAAGGGGTAAGTGTATGCAACATACTGTAGCCCTCACCAACCAAGGGGTAAGTGTATGCAACATAATGTAGCCCTCACCAACCAAGGGGTAAGTGTATGCAACATACTGTAGCCCTCACCAACCAAGGAGTAAGTGTATGCAACATACTGTAGCCCTCACCAACCAGGGGGTAAGTGTATGCAACATAATGTATAGCCCTCACCAACCAGGGGGTAAGTGTTCATAACATAATGTAGCCCTCAACAACCAGGGGTAAGTGTATGCAACATACTGTAGCCCTCACCAACCATGGGGTAAGTGTATGCAGCATAATGTAGCCCTCACCAACCAAGGGGTAAGTGTCACAACATACTGTAGCCCTCACCAACCATGGGGTAAGTGTACGCAACATACTGTAGCCCTCACCAACCAAGGGGTAAGTGTTCACAACATACTGTAGCCCTCACCAACCATGGGGTAAGTGTATGCAGCATAATGTAGCCCTCACCAACCAAGGGGTAAGTGTATGCAACATAATGTAGCCCTCACCAACCATGGGGTAAGTGTATGCAGCATAATGTAGCCCTCACCAACCAAGGGGTAAGTGTATGCAGCATACTGTAGCCCTCACCAACCAAGGGGTAAGTGTATGCAACATAATGTAGCCCTCACCAACCAAGGGGTAAGTGTTCATAACATACTGTAGCCCTCACCAACCAAGGGGTAAGTGTATGCAACATACTGTAGCCCTCACCAACCAAGGGGTAAGTGTATGCAACATACTGTAGCCCTCACCAACCAAGGGGTAAGTGTATGCAACATACTGTAGCCCTCACCAACCAAGGGGTAAGTGTATGCAACATACTGTAGCCCTCACCAACCAAGGGGTAAGTGTATGCAACATACTGTAGCCCTCACCAACCAGGGGGTAAGTGTATGCAGCATACTGTAGCCCTCACCAACCAAGGGGTAAGTGTATGCAGCATACTGTAGCCCTCACCAACCAGGGGGTAAGTGTATGCAACATACTGTAGCCCTCACCAACCAGGGGGTAAGTGTATGCAACATAATGTAGCCCTCACCAACCAGGGGGTAAGTGTATGCAACATACTGTAGCCCTCACCAACCATGGGGTAAGTGTATGCAACATAATGTAGCCCTCACCAACCAAGGAGTAAGTGTATGCAACATAATGTAGCCCTCACCAACCAAGGGCTAAGTGTATGCAACATAATGTAGCCCTCACCAACCAAGGGGTAAGTGTATGCAACATACTGTAGCCCTCACCAACCAAGGGGTAAGTGTATGCAACATACTGTAGCCCTCACCAACCAAGGGGTAAGTGTATGCAACATACTGTAGCCCTCACCAACCAGGGGGTAAGTGTATGCAACATACTGTAGCCCTCACCAACCATGGGGTAAGTGTATGCAACATAATGTAGCCCTCACCAACCAAGGGGTAAGTGTATGCAACATAATGTAGCCCTCACCAACCAAGGGGTAAGTGTATGCAACATACTGTAGCCCTCACCAACCAAGGGGTAAGTGTATGCAACATACTGTAGCCCTCACCAACCAAGGGGTAAGTGTATGCAACATACTGTAGCCCTCACCAACCAAGGGGTAAGTGTATGCAACATACTGTAGCCCTCACCAACCAAGGGGTAAGTGTATGCAACATACTGTAGCCCTCACCAACCAAGGGTAAGTGTATGCAACATAATGTAGCCCTCACCAACCAAGGGGTAAGTGTATGCAACATACTGTAGCCCTCACCAACCAAGGTGTAAGTGTATGCAACATAAATAGCCTCACCAACCAAGGGTAAGTGTTCATAACATAATGTAGCCCTCACCAACCAAGGGGTAAGTGTATAACATACTGTAGCCCTCACCAACCAAGGGATAAGTGTATGCAACATAATGTAGCCCTCACCAACCAAGGGGTAAGTGTATGCAACATACTGTAGCCCTCACCAACCAAGGGATAAGTGTATGCAACATAATGTAGCCCTCACCAACCAAGGGGTAAGTGTATGCAACATACTGTAGCCCTCACCAACCAAGGGATAAGTGTATGCAACATAATGTAGCCCTCACCAACCAAGGGGTAAGTGTATGCAACATACTGTAGCCCTCACCAACCAAGGGATAAGTGTATGCAACATAATGTAGCCCTCACCAACCAAGGGGTAAGTGTATGCAACATACTGTAGCCCTCACCAACCAAGGGATAAGTGTATGCAACATAATGTAGCCCTCACCAACCAAGGGGTAAGTGTATGCAACATACTGTAGCCCTCACCAACCAAGGGATAAGTGTATGCAACATAATGTAGCCCTCACCAACCAAGGGGTAAGTGTATGCAACATACTGTAGCCCTCACCAACCAAGGGATAAGTGTATGCAACATAATGTAGCCCTCACCAACCAAGGGGTAAGTGTATGCAACATACTGTAGCCCTCACCAACCAAGGGATAAGTGTATGCAACATACTGTAGCCCTCACCAACCAAGGGGTAAGTGTATGCAACATAATGTAGCCCTCACCAACCAAGGGGTAAGTGTATGCAACATACTGTAGCCCTCACCAACCAAGGGGTAAGTGTATTGTGTTGCAACATACTGTAGCCCTCACCAACCAAGGGGTAAGTGTATGCAACATACTGTAGCCCTCACCAACCAAGGGGTAAGAGTATGCAGCATAATGTAGCCCTCACCAACCAGGGGGTAAGTGTACGCAACATAATGTAGCCCTCACCAACCAAGGGGGTAAGTGTACGCAACATACTGTAGCCCTCACCAACCATGGGGTAAGTGTATGCAACATACTGTAGCCCTCACCAACCAGGGGGTAAGTGTATGCAACATAATGTATAGCCCTCACCAACCAAGGGGTAAGTGTACGCAACATACTGTATAGCCCTCACCAACCAGGGGGTAAGTGTACACAACATACTGTAGCCCTCACCAACCAGGGGGTAAGTGTTCATAACATACTGTATAGCCCTCACCAATCAAGGGGTAAGTGTACGCATCATAATGTAGCCCTCACCAACCAGGGGATAAAGTGTTACCACATGAGGAACAGGGTGTATGATAGATTCACAATATTTGTGTAATTGTTGTGTCAAACTTTGAAGCATTTAGATCAAATGTATGTATTTGTTTACCAATTGTTGCCTGTGTTTTTCCCAAGTTGTGATAATCGCACTTTATACTGCATATGTTTATACAGACGGATATGTAGTTCAGTGGTAACACGCTGGACTGGTAATCCAGGGATCGCAGGTTCGATCCCCCGTCTGACCCTAATAAAATTAACAGTCTTTCAGATGGGACGTTAAACCGAGGTCTCGTGTCGGTGCTTTACACCGTGCACGTAAAAGAACCAGAGGAGATTCTGGAATGGGTCTCTGTCTGTATCATTACACTATCCTCCAAAATAACTAATCTCTTCAGGAGGCGTCGCTCATATGGGCAACCGGTAGCGACGATAAATAAACGTAAAAACACAAACACAAAATCGGTACCACCTGAGGTGGCAAATTCTAAGTCATACCACAGTGTCGGTATACCTGTGGAGGTAAAATGTTGGGGTGATAACCTTTGCACACGAGTAGCTTAACAAAGATGGCCGCCAATTTTCAAAATGGCTGCCCAGTAGCTAATAATCAGTATATATGCCTATACATCCATGTTTACCATGTTTCTTTTGTGTGCCCCATGCTCACCAAAGTTGCCTGAATTACTGACAGGGTGTCACAGTGTATGTATATACAGTAAAACCTCGAAAATCCGGACATGTTTGTTACAGGTCCGGATACCCAATCATCCGGATTTCCGAATTTAAGCATTATTTTTCCTGTTGCATGAACAGAGTGTCGGATAATGAATTGCCATTGTGTGTCTTATTCACTGGCTGAACAGATCGAGACAGCACTATGTCTCCAGAAGTTAGGTGCAGTATTGGAGCAGAATGTGACTCTGCCAACAAATATTCATCGCCATGTCTTCACCACACTTGTTTGGGACAACATTGACAGACTTGAGGAAACAGTGACTGGTGGAGGAACATCACATCGTGTAAACGGCATTGCCATTCAGAGTTTATTGGACCTCAGCTAGAAACTCCAAAGCCAACATTTGTGAAGAGTAAGAGGAGATCCATTGACATTGAAGATTTGCCTCTTCCTGAGTACAATGCTGGTGAAAAGGCGAATCCTCCAAGAATGGCAACAATAGAACCAGACACCACAGTTGCCGTAAATACTGCAAAGACAAAGAATCAAGTCTGGATTGTCTCTCGTCTGCATAACCGGGACATTCCTAGCTGGACTGGTTTTAACATTCTGACTCGCGAGAGTGTCACCACCAATGCCCCTGCCACAGCCATGTCTACTGTGTTTGAAGTGCTGAACCAGTCACTGAAGATCATGCAAGAACTACAGCTGCCTAGCGTGGTATGTGTGTTTGACCAGGCTGTCTACGCAAAAGCAACTGAAATTAAATGGAAACACTCTAATACCTTTCAAGACATAGTTCTCAGGATGGGAGACTTTCACACAGTAATGAACTTCCTATCCACCATAGGTAAGCGTTTCCAGGATGCCGGTCTGAGCGAACTATGCATGGAGTCAGGCATTGTTGCAGAGGGTTCTGTTCAAGCTGTGATGAAGGGACGCCAATATAATCGAGCAGTGAGAGTCCATAAGCTTGTGTATGAGTCACTTCTCCGACTAGCATGGAAGGAGTTCATCCCATGGCTGCAGGCTACCTACCCAGCAGATGTTGTCCACTTGGAGGAAGCGATCAAAAGCATCAACACTGCTGGTGATGACTTGAATCAAGCAACCCTCAATTCAGTTCTGGACAATCAAAGCATCGCAAAAATTCTCCAACGCTTCGACATGTTTCTCAGTGGCCTATGAGATGGCACCAATGGAGATCTGGCTGCATTCTGGATGTCCTATGTAGACATGGTGGACATCATGCTGGGTCTGTTGCGGGCATCTAGAGAAGGAGATTGGATGCTGCACTTGAATTCCATCCGTGCCATGATCCCCTGGGCCTTCGCCTACGACAAGATTAATTATGCCCGTTACATGCCTGTCTACTATGCAGAGATGACACAACTAACCATCAGTCAACCAGCAGTTCATGCCCATTTCCTAAATGGGGGATTCTCTGTGCAAATTGGATCTCAGAATCCTGTTGGGAAAATTCCTGCAGATCAGACAATAGAAGAAACAGTGAACAAGGACACCCAGACCCCTGGTGGTACAAAGGGTTTCAGTCTCAATAATGAAACGACTTGCAACTGTTCCTCCCATTGCGAAATTTCATGATCGGCTTGCCAAGCAAGGGTTGAAAACTTTCTCAGATCTGACAAAGAAGAAACGGGTTGGGAAAGCCACCAGCAAGGAAATTATTCTTCAAGCAGACAGAAACTTGTTTGGTCACATGATACTTGCTGCTCAGAGCCATAATCTGGACCCGCGAGAAGTCCTATCACACCCATTAGGCCCTATTCCCTGGGCTTTGGCGACGCCAGATGGATCACTGCGAAAAACCAACAAAGCTGCTTTAGGCAAAGGGCTAGTGCACACTGTGAATGTGGCCGAAGCAATCCATACACCCTCTGCCTGTATTATCGATGGGATGAGTCTGGTGCAGCGAATGAAGGGAGAAAACCAGACATTTGCACAGCTCGCAGAGCATGCAATGTCACTGGTATTACATGAAGGTGTCAACAGCCACAGAATTGATGTTGTGTTTGATATGTACCGAGACGTGTCCATCAAGAATGCTGAGAGATGCAACCGTGGAGCAAGCGAGAGCCTGCAATTCAAGAACATTGCAGCAGGACACACACTTCATTAATGGAGAAAATTCCTATGCAGTCCATTCAACAAATCAAGCCTCATCAAATTTCTGGTTGAAGAGTGGAAGAAGCCAGAACACAGAGGCAGGTTGGGTGACAAGATTCTTTATGCCACCTGCGAGAATCGCTGCTTCAAGATCACCAAGGACAACTGGGAAGCAATTGCTCAAATCAACACGTGAGGAGGCAGAAACATGCGTTCTGTTGCAAAGGATGGGTACAAAGCAGCTGTCATCACTGCTGAAGATACAGACATACTTGTGCTCGCCCTTGGCTTCAGCCACACCATTCCATGCCAGCTATATCAGAAAGTGGGAACACAGAACCGCTGCAAATACATTGACATCAACAAGGTAGCAAGAAACCTAGGTATTGATGTGTGCACAGCCTTGGTTGGTCTACATGCATATACAGGGTGTGATACAGTGAGTGCCTTTGCTGGGAATGGGAAGCTAGGAGCCCTGAAACTCATGAAGAAGGAGCATACATACCAACAGTGCTTTGGTGAACTTGGAGAATCATGGGATATTTCACCAGAACTTATCCAGAAGCTTGAGGCCTTCACGTGCCATATGTACGTATCCAAGGGAAGTTCATGTGATGTCAATGAATGTCGATATCAACTCTTCTATGCCAAGAGGGGTGAAATTAACTCTGCACACCTTCACCCATGCATGGACTGCTTACATCTGCATGCACAACGTGCAAACTATCAAGCTGGTATCTGGCGACGCTCCCTTCAGTGTGAACCTGATGTTCCCAGCCCCAACGATTGTGGATGGATGATTGATGATGAAGGGCACCTAGACATCCAGTGGATGACTGGATTACCAGCTCCTGCAGCAGTCTTGGAACTCATGAAGTGCAACTGTAGCCGTTCATGTGATGCCAGAAGCTGCCCATGCATTGCCAATAACCTCAAATGTACTCCAATGTGTCGCTTGCCAACATGCTCCAACCAGATGGCAGATGAGGAGGATGACATCATCCAGCCTGATTTAGAGGATGAAGAAGATGCTGAAGATGATGATGAAGATAACTATATTCTGTGAATGAAACAACATGTTACAAAGCTTTGCATGACTGTCAGCTCTTAAAGAGTAAATATTTTGGAGTGTCAATATTGCTTTATCATCCTACATAACAGCTAGATCTGAGATGCAATGTTTTATCAAGGTGACATAGTATTAATTGTTAGATAACTCAGAGTCATCAGACTCATCACCCTAAATATTAGTTTAACTAGTGTCTACAGTTCATGTTGTTATATATATGCCTTGCTAAAATTGCAATATTAATACATTACCAGTATGTTAAACATCAGCAGTGTGTTGTTTATTTGTGTCAAAATACCATATTTCTGATCAGGGGGTCCCTTCAGAAAGTGCATTTTTAGTGACCTTAAGCTACTCATCTGCAAAGGTTATCACATATGAAAGGTTATCACATATGAACAACATCTATAGACATGTACCTCTTCAAAATAAAATAC
The DNA here is from genome assembly GCA_014843695.1 of Archivesica marissinica. Taxonomy (NCBI): domain Eukaryota; kingdom Metazoa; phylum Mollusca; class Bivalvia; order Venerida; family Vesicomyidae; genus Archivesica; species Archivesica marissinica. Next base: position 50,494,903 of record CM026404.1, on the reverse strand, counting down.
TAGAATTTGCCACCTCAGGTGGTACCGATGGGTGAAATTTTGGGTCCGGGCCCATGGACTAATATAATTGGTGGGTAGATGACATTAGCAGATGTGTGTATGATTTTATCCATTTGATCTAATGTTGGTTTAACAGTAAATTTGTGATAACGTTGATTGGTCTTGATTGGAAATTGTGTTCCACTAAATAAACATTTAGAGTAATGAGTACATTTAAAAATTTTGGTTTTAGTTTCTCCACTATAGTTTCTCCACTAGGCACTAAACAAAATCGTTCATTCGTTTGGATTAACATTGTGTATTCAGTGTACCTGGAGAAACAGTGTATTCAGCAGTTAATTCAACTGTATTCAGTGTACCTGGAGAAACAGTGTATTCAGCAGTTAATTCAACTGTATTCAGTGTACCCGGAGAAACAGTGTATTCAGCAGTTAATTCAACTGTATTCAGTGTACCTGGAGAAACAGTGTATTCAGCAGTTAATTCAACTGTATTCAGTGTTCCCGGAGAAACAGTGTATTCAGCAGTTAATTCAACTGTATTCAGTGTACCTGGAGAAACAGTGTATTCAGCAGTTAATTCAACTGTATTCAGTGTACCCAGAGAAACAGTGTATTCAGCAGTTAATTCAACTGTATTCAGTGTACCCAGAGAAACAGTGTATTCAGTAGTTAATTCAACTGTATTCAGTGTATCTGGAGAAACAGTGTATTCAGCAGTTAATTCAACTGTATTCAGCAGTTAATTCAACTGTATTCAGTGTACCTGGAGAAACAGTGTATTCAACAGTTACTTCAACTGTATTCAGTGTACCTGGAGAAACAGTGTATTCAACAGTTACTTCAACTGTGTTCAGTGTACCTGGAGAAACAGTGTATTCAGCAGTTACTTCAACTGTATTCAGTGTACCTGGAGAAACAGTGTATTCAGCAGTTAATTCAACTGTATTCAGTGTACCCGGAGAAACAGTGTATTCAGCAGTTAATTCAACTGTATTCAGTGTACCTGGAGAAACAGTGTATTCAGCAGTTAATTCAACTGTATTCAGTGTACCTGGAGAAACAGTGTATTCAGCAGTTAATTCAACTGTATTCAGTGTACCTGGAGAAACAGTGTATTCAGCAGTTAATTCAACTGTATTCAGCAGTTAATTCAACTGTATTCAGCAGTTAATTCAACTGTATTCAGTGTACCTGGAGAAACAGTGTATTCAACAGTTACTTCAACTGTGTTCAGTGTACCTGGAGAAACAGTGTATTCAGCAGTTAATTCAACTAATTATGGTTGCTTGATTTTAGTGTTCATATGTTGTACTGTACGTCATAGTATTCTGTACATGTATTAAATATTAAAAAATGCTCTTATCCAGAAGCCCCTATAATTATCTGCCTCCGTGGTCGAATCGTTAAGGTCACTGACTATACCACTGTAACCTATCATCCACTAAGACTGTGTCTCTTTATATTTATATGAAAATGTTGGCAGTTTCTTACGGATGTTGGTGCACCAAGTACTGGTTAACCGCTGGAGCCTGCCCAGGAAAGGTGTTGTTAAGTAAACTGCCTGTCGCTCATATGCGAACAAAAGAGAAAAGAATGGGGTAGCCATTTAAGAACCCTCTCGTGAGTACGTCCGTTTGTGCGTCCATGTCAATATTTCCAGTCTGGACTGTAACTTCTTCGGCTATTGAGGGATTTCAAAACTAATGTGCCACAAATATTCACCATATATAGGTGATGTATCGTACACACGACCTAGGTCCATAGCTTCACGGTCAAGGTCATGTTTGGTGGTTAACCCATTCAACACCAAGTAACTGACATGGACTGGTCCATGATATTTTTAGACCAATAAATTAATAAGAAAATTACATGTGGACCAGTTCATTTATCAAAATGGGTAATTTTTGTCTAAAAATAGTAATATTACTGGCAAAAAGTGCAGATCCTGATGAGACGGCTCATCACGAGCCGGCTCATCTGGATCTACACTTTTTGTAAGCCTATTTAGAGGCCTGTGGTGTTGAAAGGGTTAAAGGTGAAATATAGGTACACTAGTTCCTGTCTGAGCTGTGACTTCTGCTATTGAGGGATTTCAAATCTAATGTGCCACAAATATTCACCATATATAGGTGATGTATCGTAATTCAAACTTACTCAACTCATGTCAAACGGTTTACCAATACTAGATACGTTTCTCCAAATTTAGATTGTCTTTTTCAGTACATCTCAAACATGTAAATTCTTACGGCCATCATAAAACTTTGGAGGCATTCATCACATACTGTGATATTTCATGGTTATTTCATGGTTATTTCATGGTTATGCTTTTAATTTTCAGGTGTATAGCTGGGGATCCTCCAAGTATGGCCAGGTTGGATTGGGAACCAAGCAAATGTACACACGACCCATGCTTATAGAACAGCTATCCAAGGTGATGTGTGTTGCTGTTGATTGTGGGCAGTACCATAGCACGGCATTGACAGATGATGCTCAGTACGTCATATTAGATGTCTCTTATCTTATAATGTCAAATACCTGCACATCAATTTCATAAGTTTACTTGGTTTTTAATTAATTTTATGAGGTTTAATGTTATTGGATGTGACTTGAGGGTGGATTTGTTTCTGTCCTACCTCTAGAGTTTAAAGTTATTGGATGTGACTTGAGGGTGGATTTGTTTCTGTCCTATCTCTAGAGTTTAAAGTTCTTGTAGGTGACTTGAGGGTGGATTTGTTTCTGTCCTATCTCTAGAGTTTACAGTTCTTGTAGGTGACTTGAGGGTGGATTTGTTTCTGTCCTATCTCTAGAGTTTACAGTTCTTGTAGGTGACTTGAGGGTGGATTTGTTTCTGTCCTACCTCTAGAGTTTAAAGTTCTTGTAGGTGACTTGAGGGTGGATTTGTTTCTGTCCTCCTAGAGTTTACAGTTCTTGTAGGTGACTTGAGGATGGATTTGTTTCTGCCCTAGAGTTTTTTCAAGTATTGTTTTAATGTCTGATTGCATTTGTTGAGACACTCGGGTAATAATGGTTTTATAATGAGTACAATTACCTGATAACAACCAACATAGAAATTGTTTCAATCATATTGAACACATTTATGACTTTAAGAAACCAAGCTACTATTTATAATTTCTATCAATGGTGTATTTTTACTAACAAGTCCATTATTTCCTCATTACATGTTTTCAATGACAAATGTATTATTTCCGTCATTATGTTTTCAGTGACCAATCTATTATTTCTGTCAAAAACTAGTCTGTCCACTGTATCTTGTCTGCGCATGTTCTCCATAACCCCTTGTTGGATTTTCACTAATCTTAGCAGGAACAGTCAGTATGATGTCTAATTATACATAATTGTAACCCCATTAAGGTTGGATGATATTTGGCGGATTTACGGCCAATTGAACATTTTTATAACACAATGATTGTCCGCGCATGTTATCCATAACCCCTTGTTGGATTTTCACAAAACTTGACAGGAAACATCGGTATGATGGATAGGATGATATGTTGCGGATTTACGGCCAATTGAACATTTTTATGATACACAGCATGTCCGTGCATGTTCTCCATAACCCCTTATTAGATTTTCACCAAGCTTGGCAGGAAGCGTCGGTATGATGTCTAGTTGTGCATAATTGTAACCCTGTTCCAGTTGGTTGGTGGTTTGCGGATTTACGGCCACTTGAACATTTGTCTTGCTTGTTCGCACATCATCTCCAAAACGCCCTGTTTGATTTTCAACAAACTAGACAGGAAGCATCGGTATGATGTCCGGTTGTGTATATTGTAAACCCGTTCCGGTTGGGTGATTTTTGTGGATTTATGGCCAATTGAGCATTTTTATAACAGAAACTTGTCTGTGCATCATCTCAAAAACCCTATGTTGGATTTTCACCAACCTTGGTAGGAAGCATCAGTATGATGTCTAGTTGTGCATATTGTAACCTCGTTCCTGTTGGATAATTGTTTTTGCAGAGTTACGGACATTTGGACATATTTATAACACAAATTTTGTCCTCGTTTAATCTCCAAACCCCAATGTTTGGATTTTCACCAAACTTGCCAGCAAGCATCAGTATTATGTCTAATTGTGCATATTGTAAACCCGTTCCGGTTGGATGATTTTTTAGCGTATTTACAGCCATTTGAACATTTTTTTATAACACAAAGCTTGACCACGCTTCATCTTCAAAATCCCTTGTTGAATTTTCACCAAGCTTGGCAGGAAGCATTGGTATGATGTCTAATTGTGCATATTGTAACCCCGTTCTAGTTGGATGTTTGTTTGCAGATTTATGGCCAGTTGGACATTTTTATAACACAAAGCGTGTCCACACTTCATCTCCAAAACACCTTTTTGCTCTTTTACCAAGTTTGACATGAAGCACCACTATGATATCTAGTTGTGCATAGTGTAATCACGTTCTGGTTGAATAATTTCTGGTGGATTTACGGCCATTTGAATATTTTTATGAAGCAAAGCTTGTCGTCCATACTTCATTTCCAACACTTCATAATACAGTATATGCCACACACAGCATTCTTCCACCAAACATTACAGTATATGCCACACACAGCATTCTTCCACCAAACATTACAGTATATGCCACACACAGCATTCTTCCACCAAACATTACAGTATATGCCACACACAGCATTCTTCCACCAAACATTACAGTATATGCCACACACAGCATTCTTACACCAAACATTACAGTATATGCCACACACAGCATTCTTCCACCAATGTTTGTTTTCCACCAAACATTACAGTATATGCCACACACAGCATTCTTCCACCAAACATTACAGTATATGCCACACACAGCATTCTTCCACCAAACATTACAGTATACCACGCCTTCCGATTATGTTTTATATACCAGTATGTCCGCCTTCGTGGTCGAGCGGTTAAAGTCACTGACTTGTATACCACTGTAACCTATCATCACTGATGATCACGGGTTCGAGCCCCGCTCAGGCCGTGTCTCATTTATATGAAAAAGTTGGCAGTTTCTTACGGAGGTTGGTGCACCCAAGTACTGATGCAGGTGTAAAACCCGAAATATAGCATAACATAATTATATACCGGTACATATTTTCTACACATCCAACTAGTCTGACGTCTTCTCAGTCCGCCTCCGTGGTCGGCGTGGTCGGGTGGTTATGGTCGGACACTTCACTGTAACCTATCATCACTTATATGAAAAAGTTGGCAGTTTCTAGTTGACCGCTGTTGTTATGTAAACTGCATGCCGGCGATATAGCCCAAAATGGTGCTGATGAAGGCATTAAACCCAAACAAACTGATCTCTTCTCAAGTCACATAATTTCTCCAAAAATACAAACTATCCACAGCCTGTCATGAAAATGCATCTTTTATCAAGAAGGAAATTGCACTGTATTAGTTATTAGGACTACATTCGAGTGGACCTAGGATGCACTTCCTCTACAACCGCCAACATATTATTTCTGTCAATGGCATGTTTTCGCAAACCAGTCTATTATTTATGCCCATTAATATAGTTTCAGTAATCACCAGTCTCATGTTTTCAGAGTATACAGTTGGGGATGGGGAGTCCATGGTCAGCTAGGGCATGGTGACACAGAGGAAAGACTTGTACCTAAACTGATTGCCAATTTCAAAAATCAGTGTATCACCAAAGTAGCAGCCGGTTACTGTCATACACTGGCTCTCACATCTCAGGTAGTTGATTCTTACATTTAAGTAGAACAGATTATAGGCCAGTAGCCAGAACTGAATAGAAGAAGGAATTTAAAAATAGTCAAATTCCTGCATTTCTGAGACATTCTCAACCTTATATCGTTGTGAAATGCCTGAAAATATTTGAAACTTTTAGTTCAAGCATATATACGCATAATAAGTAGGGATCGCAACGAATGGTGATTGTGATATTCGAATATTCGGATGATCTTCCGAACGAATATTCGAATATTCGCAAATTTCTCCAACTTTCGATTTCCACTACAGTTAGTACCTGTAAAACAAATGCTTCTCAGTTTGTGTCCCGTCAAATAGACTGCATTAATCAATTAGTGACCCCTGTAAGGTGTGAACAACATGTCACCACCCTCCTTTGTTGTTATTTGGAGCCAAATCGCGATGACATTTCGCACCTTCGGGCACGCATTGGGTCATTCTTTGTTTTCGAAACTTAATTGATTGAAATTTAAACAAACATATATATCCTTTTAAGTTATGATTTAACTGCAATTGATTAAAATTTGATTTGAATTTTTTTTTTAATATTCGAATATGGTTTTAATATTCGAATATTCGAACATTCGTTGCCATCCCTAATAATAAGGGGTCTGGACCAAACCCCAATATATCAACCCTCCTAAAAAAGTTTAAACTTTATTTATTTTACAACGATTGCAAAGCAAGTTTTAACAACTTATATTAATCACTCTCGTTGGCGCGGATGAAAGCGTATATGTGGTCATACGTGTGGGAGGAAACTGCCAGAGAAAACCCACCTGTCTGATCTGGCGACCACCGTACCATCTCACATACTTCCCGATTCGAGGATCGAACCCGGGTTGCATTAATGAGAAGCGAGCGCGCTAACCACTGCGCTAATCGGTCAGCCTCCTACTCTGAGGTGTATAGTTATGTACACTTTTGTAATGTATAAGATCCGTATAAACAGAAACTTCTCAAGTCCTGTGGATTTTTAGATTTGTAGACCTACAAATCTCCGATTCCGTTGGTAGTCTCCCGATTTGCACCACCTAACACGATGCTCCCTCTCATGAGCCTCCTCCGATTTCGGAAAAACGTGCATGTTATGTTCCGACCAATGACCCATGAAGTTACTTGTTTGGTGCATGTATTTGTATATTTTCACCGCAATGTGCCTGTCCGTCGTCCGTGAACATTTTCAAACGTCTTCTCCTCAGTGATTGGGTCTATATCCACTATTTATGGTTATCATACTTTGGTAGGTAGGGGATTACAACAATGTTAAAATCCAGTCATTATGTAATCTTAAGATGGCCACTGTCTAAAAATAGCACAAATTCTTAAAAAGATCTTCTTGTGAACCGCCAGCCGGATTTTGATGAATCTTGGTAGGAATTATTACGTCATCCAAAAGGTCAAACGGTCAACATTTTATAAGTGATTTCAAACGCCTTCTTCTCACAAACTGATCAGCCAATGTTCAAGAAACTCTACTTGTATGTACCTTAGGTGAAAACTCTCCAAAGTTGTTAAAATAAAATTTCCTTGAAATCCAGAGTCACAGGAGGCCCTGGTAATAATGAATAGTCAGAGGAGGCCCTGGTAATAATGGATAGGCAGAGGAGGCCCTGGTAATAATGGATATAGTCAGAGGAGGCCCTGGTAATAATGGATATAGTCAGAGGAGGCCCTGGTAATAATGAATATAGGCAGAGGAGGCCCTGGTAATAATGGATATAGTCAGAGGAGGCCCTGGTAATAATGTATATAGTCAGAGGAGGCCCTGGTAATAATGTATATAGTCAGAGGAGGCCCTGGTAATAATGGATATAGTCAGAGGAGGCCTTGGTAATAATGTATATAGTCAGAGGAGGCCCTGGTAATAATGTATATAGTCAGAGGAGGCCCTGGTAATAATGTATATAGTCAGAGGAGGCCCTGGTAATAATGTATATAGTCAGAGGCCCTGGTAATAATGGATATAGTCAGAGGAGGCCCTGGTAATAATGAATATAGTCAGAGGAGGCCCTGGTAATAATGAATATAGTCAGAGAGGCCCTGGTAATAATGTATATAGTCAGAGGAGGCCCTGGTAATATGAATATAGTCAGAGGAGGCCCTGGTAATAATGAATATAGTCAGAGGAGGCCCTGGTAATAATGAATATAGTCAGAGGAGGCCCTGGTAATATGAATATAGTCAGAGGAGGCCCTGGTAATAATGAATATAGTCAGAGGAGGCCCTGGTAATAATGTATATAGTCAGAGGAGGCCCTGGTAATAATGTATATAGTCAGAGGAGGCCTGGTAATGAATATAGTCAGAGGAGGCCCTGGTAATAAGAATATAGTCAGAGGAGGCCTTGGTAATAATGGATTAGTCAGAGGAGGCCCTGGTAATAATGAATAGTCAGAGGAGGCCCTGGTAATAATGGATATAGTCAGAGGAGGCCCAGGTAATAATGGATATAGTCAGAGGAGGCCCTGGTAATAATGGATATAGTCAGAGGAGGCCCAGGTAATAATGGATATAGTCAGAGGAGGCCCTGGTAATATGGATATAGTCAGAGGAGGCCCTGGTAATAATGGATATAGTCAGAGGAGGCCCTGGTAATAATGAATATAGTCAGAGGAGGCCCTGGTAATAATGAATGTAGTCAGAGGAGGCCCTGGTAATGAATATAGTCAGAGGAGGCCCTGGTAATAATGGATATAGTCAGAGGAGGCCCAGGTAATAATGGATATAGTCAGAGGAGGCCCTGGTAATAATGGATATAGTCAGAGGAGGCCCTGGTAATAATGAATATAGTCAGAGGAGGCCTTGGTAATAATGGATATAGGCAGAGGAGGCCCTGGTAATAATGAATATAGTCAGAGGAGGCCCTGGTAATAATGAATATAGTCAGAGGAGGCCCTGGTAATAATGAATATTCAGAGGAGGCCCTGGTATAATGAATATAGTCAGAGGAGGCCCTGGTAATAATGTATATAGTCAGAGGAGGCCCTGGTAATAATGAATATAGTCAGAGGAGGCCCGGTAATAATGAATAGTCAGAGGAGGCCCTGGTAATAATGATATAGTCAGAGGAGGCCCTGGTAATAATGTATATAGGCAGAGGAGGCCCTGGTAATAATGAATATAGTCAGAGGAGGCCCTGGAAATGTATATAGGCAGAGGAGGCCCTGGTAATAATGTATATAGGCAGAGGAGGCCCTGGTAATGAATATAGTCAGAGGAGGCCTTGGTAATAATGAATATAGTCAGAGGAGGCCCAGGTAATAATGAATATAGTCAGAGGGGCCCTGGTAATAATGAATATAGTCAGAGGAGGCCCTGGTAATAATGGATATAGTCAGAGGAGGCCCAGGTAATAATGGATATAGTCAGAGGAGGCCCTGGTAATAATGAATATAGTCAGAGGAGGCCCAGGTAATAATGAATATAGTCAGAGGAGGCCCTGGTAATGAATATAGTCAGAGGAGGCCCTGGTAATAATGAATGTAGTCAGAGGAGGCCCTGGTAATGAATATAGTCAGAGGAGGCCCTGGTAATAATGGATATAGTCAGAGGAGGCCCTGGTAATAATGAATAGTGTAGTTAACTGCACAATATTCTGCATTCTGGCTTCTCAATGCATTGCCGTTATTACAATGTGGACATGCAACCCAGTTTCAATACTCTGTCTGGGCAGTATGCATGATGGTTTGATTGTTGCCAGCTTTTTCTTCAGGTACTTTTATTTATTGCACCTTCCACTAAATTGTATCCTTTCCATAGGTCAAAGGTATCATGTGGTGACACTACATGGGACTGTAGAGGGTCAGTAGAAAAATATAGTGGCTGCTTTCTAAAACTCTCGCTTCAGAATTTTGCTTTTAGTACTCATTTTAGTCACAGGGATTCGGCAACAAAAAAAATCTTCGACGGGAGAGTTTTAACTGTGAACATTTCTAAAGCGGCGCAATTCGCGTTGAAACGAGCGTTCTGATTGGATTATGATTATTCTTCATATATAAAAAAAAATCTTGTTACATTCTAATAATCCAATCAGAACGCTCATTTCAACGCGAATTGCGCCGCTTTAGAAATTTTCAAAACAAATTGAAAATGTTACGAAATCACCTTTTGACGTACATTTTTGCCGAATAAACCTACACGTTAGTGGAAACACATTTTATTGATAATGTTATTCACAGTTAAAACTCTCCCGTCGAAGATTTTTTGTTGTTGCTGACAGAACCCGTGTCCTAGTATGGAAATGTGACCTGCTATGGCCATTGTTTGCAAAGTATACATGCATGCAGCTTAAAGTTGTGTTTTATTTGAAGAACAATATAAAGACTCGGGATAGGCGTTATATTTGGACAG
>CM026404.1:50393832-50483822 GCA_014843695.1 Archivesica marissinica | reverse complement strand
CACAATGGATGTGGTATCAGAAGAAATGTGGTGTGTTTCAGGCTGATTTGAATACCTCTTCACAGTGGATATGGTATCAGAAGAAATGTGGTGTGTGTCAGGCTGATTTGAATACCTCTTCACAGTGGATGTGGTATCAGAAGAAATGTGGTGTGTTTCAGGCTGATTTGAATAGCTCTTCACAGTGGATGTGGTATCAGAAGAAATGTGGTGTGTGTCAGGCTGATTTGAATAGCTCTTCACAGTGGATGTGGTATCAGAAGAAATGTGGTGTGTGTCAGGCTGATTTGAATACCTCTTCACAGTGGATGTGGTATCAGAAGAAATGTGGTGTGTGTCAGGCTGATTTGAATACCTCGTCACAGTGGATATGGTATCAGAAGAAATGTGGTGTGTGTCAGGCTGATTTGAATACCTCTTCACAATGGATCTGGTATCAGAAGAAATGTGGTGTGTGTCAGGCTGATTTGAATAGCTCTTCACAGTGGATGTGGTATCAGAAGAAATGTGGTGTGTGTCAGGCTGATTTGAATACCTCGTCACAGTGGATGTGGTATCAGAAGAAATGTGGTGTGTGTCAGGCTGATTTGAATACCTCGTCACAGTGGATATGGTATCAGAAGAAATGTGGTGTGTGTCAGGCTGATTTGAATACCTCTTCACAATGGATCTGGTATCAGAAGAAATGTGGTGTGTGTCAGGCTGATTTGAATAGCTCTTCACAGTGGATGTGGTATCAGAAGAAATGTGGTGTGTGTCAGGCTGATTTGAATACCTCGTCACAGTGGATGTGGTATCAGAAGAAATGTGGTGTGTGTCAGGCTGATTTGAATACCTCGTCACAGTGGATATGGTATCAGAAGAAATGTGGTGTGTGTCAGGCTGATTTGAATACCTCTTCACAATGGATCTGGTATCAGAAGAAATGTGGTGTGTGTCAGGCTGATTTGAATACCTCTTCACAGTGGATGTGGTATCAGAAGAAATGTGGTGTGTGTCAGGCTGATTTGAATACCTCTTCACAATGGATGTGGTATCAGAAGAAATGTGGTGTGTGTCAGGCTGATTTGAATACCTCGTCACAGTGGATATGGTATCAGAAGAAATGTGGTGTGTGTCAGGCTGATTTGAATACCTCTTCACAATGGATCTGGTATCAGAAGAAATGTGGTGTGTGTCAGGCTGATTTGAATAGCTCTTCACAGTGGATGTGGTATCAGAAGAAATGTGGTGTGTGTCAGGCTGATTTGAATACCTCTTCACAATGGATGTGGTATCAGAAGAAATGTGGTGTGTGTCAGGCTGATTTGAATACCTCGTCACAGTGGATATGGTATCAGAAGAAATGTGGTGTGTGTCAGGCTGATTTGAATACCTCTTCACAGTGGATGTGGTATCAGAAGAAATGTGGTGTGTGTCAGGCTGATTTGAATAGCTCTTCACAGTGGATGTGGTATCAGAAGAAATGTGGTGTGTGTCAGGCTGATTTGAATACCTCTTCACAATGGATGTGGTATCAGAAGAAATGTGGTGTGTGTCAGGCTGATTTGAATACCTCGTCACAGTGGATATGGTATCAGAAGAAATGTGGTGTGTGTCAGGCTGATTTGAATACCTCTTCACAGTGGATGTGGTATCAGAAGAAATGTGGTGTGTGTCAGGCTGATTTGAATACCTCGTCACAGTGGATATGGTATCAGAAGAAATGTGGTGTGTGTCAGGCTGATTTGAATACCTCTTCACAGTGGATGTGGTATCAGAAGAAATGTGGTGTGTGTCAGGCTGATTTGAATAGCTCTTCACAGTGGATGTGGTATCAGAAGAAATGTGGTGTGTGTCAGGCTGATTTGAATACCTCTTCACAATGGATGTGGTATCAGAAGAAATGTGGTGTGTGTCAGGCTGATTTGAATACCTCGTCACAGTGGATATGGTATCAGAAGAAATGTGGTGTGTGTCAGGCTGATTTGAATACCTCTTCACAATGGATCTGGTATCAGAAGAAATGTGGTGTGTGTCAGGCTGATTTGAATACCTCTACACAGTGGATGTGGTATCAGAAGAAATGTGGTGTGTGTCAGGCTGATTTGAATAGCTCTTCACAGTGGATGTGGTATCAGAAGAAATGTGGTGTGTGTCAGGCTGATTTGAATACCTCTTCACAATGGATGTGGTATCAGAAGAAATGTGGTGTGTGTCAGGCTGATTTGAATACCTCGTCACAGTGGATATGGTATCAGAAGAAATGTGGTGTGTGTCAGGCTGATTTGAATACCTCTTCACAGTGGATGTGGTATCAGAAGAAATGTGGTGTGTGTCAGGCTGATTTGAATACCTCTTCACAGTGGATGTGGTAGCAGAAGAAATGTGGTGTGTTTCAGGCTGATTTGAATACCTCGTCACAGTGTATGTGGTATCAGAAGAAATGTGGTGTGTTTCAGTTAGATTTGAATACCTCGTCACAATGGATGTGGTATCAGAAGAAATGTGGTGTGTTTCAGTTAGATTTGAATACCTCGTCACAGTGTATGTGGCATCAGAAGAAATGTGGTGTGTTTCAGTTAGATTTGAATACCTCGTCACAATGGATGTGGCATCAGAAGAAATGTGGTGTGTTTCAGTTAGATTTGAATACCTCGTCACAGTGTATGTGGCATCAGAAGAAATGTGGTGTGTTTCAGTTAGATTTGAATACCTCGTCACAGTGTATGTGGCATCAGAAGAAATGTGGTGTGTTTCAGTTAGATTTGAATACCTCGTCACAATGGATGTGGCATCAGAAGAAATGTGGTGTGTTTCAGTTAGATTTGAATACCTCGTCACAATGGATGTGGCATCAGAAGAAATGTGGTGTGTTTCAGGCTGATTTGAATACCTCGTCACAATGGATGTGGTATCAGAAGAAATGTGGTGTGTGTCAGGCTGATTTGAATACCTCGTCACAATGGATGTGGTATCAGAAGACATGTGATGTGTGTCAGGCTGATTTGAATACCTCGTCACAATGGATGTGGTATCAGAAGAAATGTAAGTTTGGAAATATAAATGAGCAGACTGTATGGTTTTACTATGTATTTAATGGGCAGTTTATTTGTTGTTTTACAACCTAGTATGTGATGCATTTAGGCAGCATTCAGCTAGATAGGCCTAAATCCATCACATACTGGGCCTATCTAGCTGAATGCTGCCTAAATGCATCACATACTAGGCCTATCTAGCTGAATGCTGCCTAAATGCATCACATACTGGGCCTATCTAGCTGAATGCTGCCTAAATGCATCACATACTAGGCCTATCTAGCTGAATGCTGCCTAAATGCATCACATACTAGGCCTATCTAGCTGAATGCTGCCTAAATGCATCACATACTGGGTCTATCTAGCTGAATGCTGCCTAAATTCATCACATACTAGGCCTATCTAGCTGAATGCTGCCTAAATTCATCACATACTGGGCCTATCTAGCTGAATGCTGCCTAAATGCATCACATACTAGGTCTATCTAGCTGAATGCTGCCTAAATGCATCACATACTAGGCCTATCTAGCTGAATGCTGCCTAAATGCATCACATACTAGGCCTATCTAGCTGAATGCTGTCTAAATTCATCACATACTAGGCCTATATAGCTGAATGCTGCCTAAATGCATCACATACTAGGTCTATCTAGCTGAATGCTGCCTAAATTCATCACATACTAGGTCTATCTAGCTGAATGCTGCCTAAATTCATCACATGCTAGGCCTATCTAGCTGAATGCTGCCTAAATTAATCACATACTAGGCCTATCTAGCTGAATGCTGCCTAAATTCATCACATACTAGGCCTATCTAGCTGAATGCTGCCTAAATTCATCACATACTAGGCCTATCTAGCTGAATGATGCCTAAATGCATCACATACTGGGCCTATCTAGCTGAATGCTGCCTAAATGCATCACATACTGGGCCTATCTAGCTGATTGCTGCCTAAATGCATCACATACTAGGCCTATCTAGCTGAATGCTGCCTAAATGCATCACATACTAGGCCTATCTAGCTGAATGCTGCCTAAATGCATCACATACTGGGCCTATCTAGCTGAATGATGCCTAAATGCATCACATACTAGGCCTATCTAGCTGAATGCTGCCTAAATGCATCACATACTGGGCCTATCTAGCTGAATGATGCCTAAATGCATCACATACTAGGCCTATCTAGCTGATCAACGCGCGTGTCATTCCTAAAATCACCGCATCGAGTTCGTGCGTGACAACAAAGTGCATGGCGAAACATAAACCACTCACTTCAAGATATTTAAGTACAGAATCATTTTGTTGTGTCATCGTGTTTAGCCAATGTATGCTCGGAGATGTCACGTAGTGGGTTTTATTCACCTACAAATCTGCCTAGTAGACAAGGAAACGTGATCTCTCTCGTATCATAATGCATAATGCAATCACGGCATGTCGTAAAAGTTTAAAATTGATCTTCTCTCTTCCTCGTGGCGATGGATTCCATCAGAAATGAGGTCTCAAGAGTTATTAATATAAGATTTAGAAACTTGTTTCGCAAACGAGCTCAACTAACTTTGTATAAACTAAGAGTATCAATCTTGCAGATGGTGGTTGCACAAGTAGACACTAATCTAATGTGAAAACAAAATACAGACGGATCTGTAGTCTAATGGTAACACGCTGGACTGGTAATCCAGGGATCGCAGGTTCGATCCCCCGTCTGAGCCTAATCAAATTAACGGTCTTTCAGATGGGGACATTAAACCGAGGTCTCGTGTCGGTGCTGTACACCGTGCACGTAAAAGAACCAGAGGAGACTCGGGAATGGGTCTTTGTCTGTATCATTGCACTATCCTCCAAAAATCTAAAATGACAAATCTCTTCAGGAGGCGTCGCTCATATGGGCAAACGGGAGCGACGATAAATAAACGTAAAACACACAAGAAAACAAAAAGGTAACGATTAAGAAAAGACATGATTTATTGATCAGCATGAAGTTAGAAGCCGATAATAAAACATGTCAATTGATATTAAATGAATACACCATGTCAAGATGGATATGAAATTAATAGATAGGCACCGACTGAATGCACGAAACAACGAGAGCGAAGAAATAATTTAGATGCATGCACCCTTTCAAGGTGTGTTGCACATTTATGTGTAATTCCGCAGTTTACAACACATGGGTAATGGAACTCACAAAGCTAATTGGCGAACATGTGACATTTCAATTTAATGCAAAATGCAGTTATCCATGTGACCATTTCCAGTTTAGCATATACCGCCACGAGCATCTATAGACAATACGTGAAGATGTATTGAGCATTCATTGCAACACTTGAATCCACATCGAGCATCCTATGACAACATTTAATCCATAGTGAACCCATATCGCACACCCATTGTCAAAAACATGATCGGTAGTGAAGCTATATCGCACATCCATGGTCAACACTTGATCGGTAGTGAAGCCATATCGCACATCCATGGTCAACACTTGATCGGTAGTGAAGCCATGTCGCACATCCATGGTCAACACTTGATCGGTAGTGAAGCCATGTCGCACATCCATGGTCAACACTTGATCCATAGTGAAGCCATGTCGCACATCCATGGTCAACACCTGATCGGTAGTGAAGCCATGTCGCACACCCATGGTCAACACTTGATCGGTAGTGAAGCCATGTCGCACATCCATGGTCAACACTTGATCGGTAGTGAAGCCATGTCGCACATCCATGGTCAACACTTGATCGGTAGTGAAGCCATGTCGCACATCCATGGTCAACACTTGATCCATAGTGAAGCCATGTCGCACATCCATGGTCAACACTTGATCGGTAGTGAAGCCATGTCGCACATCCATGGTCAACACTTGATCGGTAGTGAAGCCATGTCGCACATCCATGGTCAACACTTGATCGGTAGTGAAGCCATGTCGCACATCCATGGTCAACACTTGATCGGTAGTGAAGCCATGTCGCACACCCATGGTCAACACTTGATCGGTAGTGAAGCCATGTCGCACATCCATGGTCAACACTTGATCGGTAGTGAAGCCATGTCGCACATCCATGGTCAACACTTGATCGGTAGTGAAGCCATATCGCACAAACATGGCCAACACTTCATCCATAGTGAAGTAGTATCAAGCAACATGGTCCACACTTGATCTATAGACTGTAATGAATCCACATCGAGCAGCCATGGATAACACTGGTTCGATCATCTAACCTGGACATATGAATGGTGCAGTTGTCGCCACATTTGTTAAAGCTTGTTTCGCAATTGGAGTAAAATTAATATGTTTATCCTTTTAAATGACTTGCATGTGTAAGCCATTTAACACACAATGCATGTTCGGAAACTACAGAATGTTTGCTTTCCTACCAATTAGCTTCTATAGTGGAAGTCGTGGTAGCGCAGTGGATGAGCGATCGCTTCAGGTGCGAAAGGTCCGGAGTTCGAGCCCCGCTGGAGCCGTTACGAGTGTGCCCTTAGGCAAGGCATTTAAATTCCACATTGCCTCTTCTCTCTCCCTCGTGGCGATGGATTCCATCAGGAATGAGGTCTCGAGAGTGATTAATATAAGTTGTAAGAACTTGTTTCGCAATAGAGCTAAAGTAAATTGGTATAAATAATTAGCTTTTATATGTTTTGGGCACAACGAGTCTGTTCAAATAACACATAAGATAAGCAAACGTATTGCTAATGGACTATATTGAACACATATGTCAAAAGGCCGAGAGATTTTAATGTGATATTTATTCCAGATCTTGCTGTAATGAGTCTAAGAGAAACCTATTACATTATTCCTCAGATAAGTGCAATATATAACTCGAAACAATTGTTTTATTCACTATCAATCGAACATGTTTCCGTCTGCCATTACTTTAATTGCGGATATTGCGATGGCGTAGTGGTAGCGCGTTCGCTTCAGGTGCGAAAAGCCGGAGTTCGAGCCCCGCTGGACCCGTTACGATTATGCCCTTAGGCAAGGCATTTAAATTCCACATTGCCATCAGTAATGAGGTCTCGAGAGTGATTAATATAACTTGTATGAACTTGTTTCGCAATCGAGCTAAACACAATGTGTACAACTACGACATGACACAAGGGATTTTATTATGCTGCCTAATATGGACCTTGTGTTTCGTTCCGACAAGATTCAGTATTGGATTAATCTAATTATATTCCGTGAAAAGTATTTTTATGATAGAAAATGATACAACCGAGTGCTAAAAGGCTCTAGAACGTCGTGTTTAGTCGACCATAACGTACGTCATAAATTAGTCATGACGTCACTGACAGCTTGATTCCGAAAACGTTCGCGTTGGCAACCTTTCAGTTTGCAGCGGCTATGTACCTCACGTACAAAGCAGTGGGAAATAAAATTAAACAAGTGGAATAATTAAATGTATTAATATAGACACGTGCGTCAGTTATCAAGAACTTAGTAAGTTGTATTCCGGAAATAAGTATTTCTTTCAAATTGATGTATCAGTATATGGTAGACAAACTATGATTGGCAGTAGGCGGTCCCATATGTGCCAACTGTCCCATTTTCGTCGCGACTGTCCCGCTTTTGTCGTCCTTTTTGGCCGTCCCGTTTTCAAGTCATTTTGTCCCGCTTTTAGTATTTTGTCCCAATTTAACAATACTGTATGCATACAATGTTATAGGCGCATATATATAATGCCGCTTATAACATTGTATGCATACAGTATTGTTAAATATATATATATATAATGCCGCTTATAACATTGTATGCATACAGTATTGTTAAATATATATATATATAATGCCGCTTATAACATTGTATGCATATAGTATTGTTAAATTGGGACAAAATACTAAAAGCATCTATATAAAAAGCATATATAAAACATCGACAATCGAGCAGTCCCTCTATATGTCTAGCCATCGGTCGCGAGACACCGCTAATGTCGTGTGCGAATGTGATTACGATATTACGATATCCGTGCAAATAGCCGCAATAGGATTGATTTTATCTCTTCGTAGACCCTTGATTGAGTCTCGTGAAATTCAGTTTCGCACGGCAACAGCAAAAAAAGATATTTTGGTGAACTTATTTCAAAGTTGAAATATATATCACGGTGGGGGTAATCTCGTTAGTTGTCGGCCGTCGTGAGATTTTATGAGATTTCATCGATTCGTTGATGACATGTTACCAGAAAAAGTCTCTAAGTTAATCTATTCTTATTAGATAACATACAGTAATTTCAATTGAAACATCGTAGCCAAAGTAGGAGGTAAGAGATGTTCTTTAATTCAATATAATTTTTGACATGGTTCCATCTGATTTACGAAAGTTATCGAAACAATTTGTGGGCATAATTTTGTAAAACAAACAAAAATGGCGGACGTTTTGGTGGTATTTTTTATGTGGTTGTGTGCTATTATACTCATTTTCTACTTAATTGTGTCGCAGAACTGTCTTATGTTTAGAGGCTATGTAAGGTCGGTCCAGATGGCTGATGTTTTACATGTTCACAATGATATAGAGCTAGAGATATATTTGCTCGCGAAAAACTCCTATTTATTCCCCAAATTCTCGGTTGTTTATAGTTTATACAAATTTATTTTAGCTCGATTGGGAAACAAGTTCTTACAATTTATATTAGTCACTCTCGAGACCTCATTCCTGATGGAATCCATCGCCACGAGGGAGGGAGAAAAGGTAACTTGGAAATAAAATGCCTTGCCAAAGGGCACAATCGTAACTGGTCCAGCGGGGCTCTCGGTTGTTGCAAGTTATAGTGCTTTTATATTACAACTTGTACGCTAAAATGTTATGTTGGAAGGCTACAAGTAATGTCACTGCTTTAAATACATGCTTTTATGCAAATTCGAAATATTATGTCAATGTAGATCATTTACCTATACCAGAACTCCTGTAGAGAAATAAATCTATGTTTTTATGGAGCGTGTCAAATCCACAAACGCATTATGTGAAATATGTATATAAACAGAAGAAGAAAATAAACACGATTCGCTCGGCCACATGGTTCACCGGAAGCGAGGGTAAATAAGCCCAATCATCAATAAACACGATATAGGTGATCGAGGTACTGTGCTTTCAAAGTAAAGTAATAATATTACACTACTGTATAGGTAAGGCAATATACGATAGCTTACAGGTACTGTGAGTTATTGTTTATTCTAACACGACCCAGCTAATAACATACATACTTGTAGAGTAAAATCTACCTAGAGTTATTCTGCGATATACCTACCTTGAACTATGCTGCGCGCGCACCATGTTTTGGCTATTCCATTTATACAATGCGTGTAAAGTTTTATGAATGAAAGTCACGTGATGTTTGTAAATACTACCGTGGGAATTCGCGGAAGTGAGCTATTTTTAGAATCAGATAATCTCTTGTCCGTCTTGTTGTTCCGTTAAGTAACGTTTCAGTTACTATTCTGTACAGTTTTATTTGACAAAATAAATAAAATTATTGATCAGTTACAACTTTTGTTCATTTATGCACTAGATTGATATTTTCCATACAAAATAACGTCATCACCCCTTACGCGGGAGGAAATTTCGAAAGCCAAATGCAGCGGAGTAGCACCGCGTTTGAAGAAAATACTCCTTTGATTCTCGTCTAAAACGATTCTCGTCTAAAAACGATTCTCGTCTAATTAATTAATCGTTTGTCGTTCTTATGCGTAGACATATATCACTCAGGCCTTCGGCTTTCGTGATATATTTCTACGCATAATAACTTCAAACTCGGGTTATTCTGCGATATACCACGGTTGATACTTATTATTTCTTAAATAGGTTATACCTGACTTACTTATAATGCAATAGTGTATCGAATGTTTGTTTACAACCGTTATTACTTTACTTTGAAAGCACAGTAACAACCTGACTTACCTATAATGCAATAGTGTATCGAATGTTTGTTTACAACCGTTATTGCTTTACAGTCTGATTATTTAAGGCAGTCACTTGTATACATAACATTAGAAAACCAAAACAATCATTTTTGAACCATCAAACCTAAATATATTTTGTGTAAGCCTACAGCTTTGACCACTCGGCCATCCTGCCATGTGTGATAATTCGATATAATTATTTTATATTATTCAATCAGTGTTTTAACTCCCCCAATGTTTATATACATCTGCATGTGTGTATACAAGTGACTGACCTAATTAATCGAACTGTACTTTGAAAGCACAGTAGTTGGTATCGACCAGGTATAAGGAGATACAATCACTTAGTTAAAATAAAAGTGTGTTTCACCCTATCTTAGTGTAATCAATATCGCGTTGCATTTATAATTTTATATCTATGTTTCTGCTCATACACAAATAAAAAATATACATCAGGTCATGTATGTTTTACGTTTATTTATCGTCGCTACCTGTTGCCCATATGAGCGACGCCTCCTGAAGAGTTTAGTAATTTTAGATTGCTGTAGGATAGTGCAATGATACAGACAGAGACCCATTCCAGAGTCTCCTCTGGTTCTTTTACGTGCACGGTGTACAGCACAGACACGAGACCTCGGGTTAAAGTATTGTCTGAAAAAGACTGTTAATTTTATTTGGATCATACGGGGGATCGAACCTGCGATCCCTGGATTCCCAGTCATATATTAAGTCAGTTTTCTAGGCGTAACTAAATAGTATACAGTCATCAACTAGCGCGTAGTGTAGCTAAAGCATGCGTAAATGCAGTACCGTAGCCAGAGGCAAATTTCAACCGAGGTAATCTAGGGGGAGGGGTCATGGGTCATGTTCCCCCTTAAAATCTTTGAGGCACAGAAGCGATTTCCTGCATTTTCTGATTTAATGAGTGTATGCGTATAGTCATGTACTGACCTTTCCGCACTCTAGCAGTCAACATTTTATACAGCAAAAGGATATTTATGCATTTCATTTATTTGATTTTTCATTTTTTGCTTTTGAAATGTTAACCGATAGATATATACTTTTATTTCCTCCATTGCTGAAGAGCATAACATATTTACAAATCATATTAATATATATGTACAAACAGTATAATATAAATGCACAAATAACAGGGTTAAATGTCAGTTGAGTAATCGCAGCACATATAACCTTGTATTTAGTCAATTGACCTCGACTATGGACGAATACATATTTAGCAATATATAACAGTTATGATGTCCGAACATAACAATGTGCACCAGTAAAACATAGAATCAGTTTGCTTTCAACTACCCGGAAAACATTCTACATTGCAATTGCAACAAGTTCCTTGGAACAAGATTATCATCTACCTGTAATGCTAAAGATAGTAATGCATTGCACTGGTCCATTGGTGATAAAAGCATGAATTCTATATAACCTTTAGTACTAACAATGTCAGCTAAAATGTTCAACACTGTACACCTTATGTGATCAATTGCATGGCAATAACACATTATATGTTCAACATTGTTGACAGTCAATAGTGAGCATTTGTGACATGTACTTAAGAATTGTCTCGATACCAATTGACCCAAGACTGGCGCTGCTATTTTACACAGGGGAAGTAACTCATGCCTCATTCTATACGCCGACTAGAGTACACATATACGCTTCATTCCTTGATGTTAGTGTCCTATATTTACTGATTTTCCAGTGGTGTCTATTTTTTGAGATGCGAGTTCACGACGCATATAGCTATGACGTCACAAAAAAAGTTTGTGACGGAAATATAATTATATATAGTACAGAAAAGAAAATGAGAGTAATTAACGTTAATAGTTGGATAATGTTTTACTAGGGACACATAATAAAATAGTTATTAGGTTACTCTTTCGATAATTGGCTTCGTATTGCCCCCTCGTGGGTTGATTAAGAAATTATCACACATCCTGTCTATGCCTCTCGCGCGGTCTGTCCTATCTGAATCACCTCACGAGTGTGTACAAGAAATAAAATATCAAAATCAAATTAGCGCATCCATATTGACATTTACTAAGTTAGCTTTATTTGAACTTTAAGTGCTAAATTGGGGACATTATGATCATTGGGAGTTTTAATCTTTTTAAACATTGTCCATGTATTCTAAAACCCCTTTTCATGAATGTTTATATACCTTAACAATTTATCCGTCAAGCATGGGAGTGTCACATTTAAGACGGACACCTTTTATGGCAGCCATGCATCAGATGCAAGAATTTTGAAATCGGAAATATTGGTAACTGTCAGCACAAAGTCATATTGAATAGATAAGAATTATAATTATATGTTCATTAAGTGCGATGTATAGTGTTAACATGTGACAATTATGTTGTGTATGCTATAAAAGGAAAATAAATTTAAAAAAAAAGATGTCTTCATTTCTTGCTGATTATCTTGCCCAATATCATTGAAATAGTAGTTTTAAACTTCAGACACAGAATGTATGTAAATACTCCAAATCCTGGAATTAATTGACTATTATCATTGATATTTAGTTTATACAAATTTAGTTTAGTTCGATTGCGAAACAAGTTCTTACAACTTATATTAATCACTCTCGAGACCTAATTCTTGACGCTTATGTGAAACACAGGTGTGTGATTTGCGTTTATTTATGGTCGCTACCGGGTGCCCATATGAGCGACGCCTCCTGAAGAGATTAGTCAATTTAGATATTTGGAGGATAGTGCAATGATACAGACATAGACCCATTCCAGAGTATCCTATGGTCCTATCTTCATGTACGTGCACGGTGTACAGCACCGATACGAGACCTCGGTTTAAATTCCCATCTGAAACACTGTTAATTTTATTAGGGTCAGACGGGGGATCGAACCTGCGATCCATATATTTCCAGTTCAACGTGTTAACCACTAGACTACAGATCCGTCGGTGTATGTGAACACAGGAGAAGCTAACGGCTGTTAAGTACAGTAAAAGAATTTCGTAAATTGTTTAATGGCAGCTTACTAGAGGCAGGGGTTGTGGGGATATATTCTGACTATTTAGTTTATACAAATTTAATTTAGCTCGATTGCGAAACAAGTTCTTACAACTTATATTAATCACTCTCGAGACCTCATTTCTGATGGAATCCATCGCAACGAGGGAGAGAGAAGAAACGTGAGTAGCATAGTAGGGTTTTTATTCCCACCTCTTGTGGTGCTGTGGTTCGATTCAAGATGGCGACGCTCCCGGCAAGATGTCGGCACTTTCGATTCCGACACAATATGGCGATGCTTCCGGTAAGATGGCGGCTTTTCCTGCAAGATGTCTGCACTTCCGGTTCCAACACAAGATGGCGTCGCTTCCGGTTCCGGCACAAGATGGCACCACTTTCGGTTCCGATACAAGACGGTGCGCCCGACATCGGTTGTTGTAAAACACTACTATAATCATAGGTGTTGGTAATGGTTTTATGGCGTATTTTTCATTAATTTTGAATTTGTCTCTATTGTTTTAAAATAAACACATAATTACTGATGGTCCGTTTTGCTAACCATACTATGAATTCATGTTTTATTTAAGACGATTCATCATAAAGTCGCAACAAGTCAAATCGTGATAGCGCAGTTATAGCGCGTTCGCTTCAGGTGCGAAAGGCCCGGAGTACGAACCCCGCTGGAGCCGTTACGATTGCGCCCTTAGGCAAGACATTTGAATTCCACGTTGCCTCTTCTCTCTCCTTCGTGGCGATGGATATCATCAGGAATTAGGTCTCGAGAGTGATTAATATAAGTTGTAAGAAGTTGTTTCGCAATAGATTTAGACTAAATTTATATAAACTAACCTACTAATACCGGTGCAAAATCATAACATTGTTAGCTTGCAAGGTTGATTTGATCATTTTCTACCTCCTCTTAGTGGTCATCGTGGCCAAGTGGGTAAGTTGGTCTCAAATCTTAGGTCATATGTCGACTCTCCAGCCATACTTGGTAGGACCACGGGCGCCCTTCCGAGCAATGTATCAGACGCAGACTGGCACCCGGTAGAACCAGATACCCAGTGAGAGTCATACCTACAGCGGCGAGGGACAAGTTCACTATAGATGGTGTGATATATAAGAAAATAGTGTTGATTGTAACACAATGTGTAGAGCAGTAATACTCTATATTTATCCTATTAATGTAAATATGTGACACCCTATCAATTTAAAATCCACATTACCAACACAATCCATTCAATGTTAGTCAGTTACTGCGCCTGAGTACTCCCTATTGTGTATGTTTTACGTTTATTTATCGTCGCTACCGGTTACCCATATGAGCGACGCCTCCTGAAAAGATTAGTCAGATTAGATTTTTGGAGGATAGTGCAATGATACAGACATAGACCCATTCCAGAATCTCCTCTGGTTCTTTAACGTGCACGGCGTACAGCATCGACACGAGACCTCGGTTTAAAGTCTCATCTGAAAGTTAATTTCATTAGGGTCAGACGATGGATCGGACCTGCGATTCCTGGATTACCAGTGCAGCGTGTTACCACTGGACTACAGATCCGTCTGTTTGAGTACTCCCTAAACGTATTTACTAAATAGGTCATATTAAGTGATTTAGTGGTGCGGGCCGTTGTCTAATGTTGTTAAAACGTGTGGCCCAAACCATTTGCATGTTCATGCTATGTATTGTATCTGTATGTGTATGGCATATGTACTATTGATCTGCAATACAATATGATTACTCGTTGTTACCTCTGCACAACATGCTATCAATTTTCATCCACTTTTTCATTTTATATTTATTAAATTATTATATATCGACACAGATATCCTAACGTATATTCAATGTATACTTATCTGTGAAAAATGAATAGATTAACAGGATGTTGATAAAATACATTTATACACCTGGTTAGGGAACAACAGTAAAAACCAATTAAAAGGACCGATAAACATTTCGGATTATATCGGATTTTATCTGCCAAGGGAGGTGATAGAATAGCCAGCGATGTCGCTCTTACAAATAAACTTAATCAATGGATAGTATGTTCAATATTTGTTGGGTAATGATATGAATACACAAGGCATGTAGGTTATGACATTTTTTCATAAATCTCAAACTTAATCTCAAGCTTCTGATTGATTGAGCTGAGTGCAAATCGCAAAATCACACAATCACATCACCTGGACCGTGTTTGAGGTCTGTGAAATATGCTATGGCCACGTGAGCATGATGGTGGTTCCTCACGCGCAGATAATGAATGTGTATATTCCAGTCTCACTCTCGCTAATGCTGCTTCCTGTCTACGATTTGAGCGAGACACCAAAGTGGTTCAGTTGTAGTATGTATTATTTGTTTAAAACTTGATTTGTTTTACAACGATTGCGAAGCAAGTTTTAATAACTTATGTTAATCACTCTCGTTGGCGCGGATGAAAGCGTATATATTGATAGGCTAGCTGGTATCAAAACATGTTTATTTTGTACCGTACAAAAGTATCACCGTCTCTTGTCATGTGTATATTTCAGTTAGTAGTATTAGTCAGGCTATATGAGAGACATCGGTCAGTTACTGCCCTTGAATACCCCATAAAAGTAGCTAGATCATGTTAAGTGTTTTCCTCTGTTTTTATCGTTGCTTCTTATGCACAACATGTTAACAATTTTATTCCATTATCACTTCATATGATAATTAAATTACTATATCTCGACATATCTCCTACAGTATATGCAATGGGTACTTATTTGTAAAACAATGATATCAGTTAATTAACACGATTATGATAAAATCACATTTATCATACCGCAATATCTGGTTAGGGAACAACAGTAAAAACAAAGGATTCCAACTAATAGAGCATATTTACATTTTGGGATAAATCAGACTTTGTCTGCCAAGGGAGGTAATAGAAAATTAGAGTTGTCTCGCATAGGCCAATAGTTCGATGATGCTGCCAGCAAAAATGCATTTTACGTTTTAATCTAGGTTTCATATATGTTTTATTTGTTCATTTACAGTTGATGTATTAATGAAAATCAGTATATAATTAAAACTATCAAGAAAACACAACACTACATCCCAACATGGTTTGCCCGTGTATATCATGAAATCCATATAAATGTCAAGTGTGTTACCACCTACTGTTTTCTCACCAATTACACAGCATTTCGATAATTGATATTTATTAGTTTCATTAATAATGCGAATTTGTCCTTATTATATAATACAAGTTTTATAATTATATAAGAATTTGCTATAGGTTTAGTAATCATATTAAATATCGTTTCAGTCGGTGCGTGGCGTAACTGTGTACTTTAGCTATACTTATTGTGTATGTTCATTAATGCTATAGTGTTTAAGAGGGCCCTAATGAAGATTAGTTCAGAACTAATTAGGTCACCCTCTATAAATAAAGAAATATATATATATATATCTATCTTAGGTGTGGAGTAGCTCTCATAATGCTAGAAACAGGAAGGTACGAACATTTAGAGGTTTTAGTTTAATCATATGTTATTGTATTGTTTATATTCAATGTACAATACAACTCAAATTTACAAACATGGATGAATTAAATAAGATATATGGTACAAACATTATCAGTATGTATATATATATGGAGAAGCAAAAGGGTTGAGCAACAAGTTTTAATAACATTAGTTTCGGCGCGCCCGAACATACTAGTTTGTAATTAACAAAGAGACTGAATATAGTATAAGAGCATTGCAATTAGGATACTAATTTTTGATTACAATTAAGGGGGATAATAATGGATTTTTAAAAAAGTACAAAAAAAAGAGAAAAACATTAGGAAATGCAATTCGCAACTACTACACCTTCCCACTCAGTGCCACACCGTACAATATCCCCAGCCAGCCAAACCCGCAGCCTCATCCAGGCAAAAATCGTATCAAGAGAACAGCATAACTTTATAATATAGTTAGGTATGTCTTTGCTCAAAGCGCCTTGTTGATTTAATATAAGTTTGAACTTGTTTGAAAATATACTCATTTTCTTCGTGCGTTAAATTTTCGAAACCAAACAGTAGTTTTCTTGTGCTTAAAGGGTGATGTGTACGTGTGCTTATGAATAGTAAGCGCCTTTGGTTTACATAAAATAGACAGCGAAATATATAGTGTTCCGCATCCTCATTTTCATTGAGCTGACATGGGCATTTTGGGTTATCGCGTAAATGGTTGTTAAACAAATCGGCATTCAGGTTGCTACACGCATTTCTAATGTGAGCATGATATATCTGTTGACATTTAGAATGAGAAAATAGAACATGCTTTAATTGTGTGGAAGACGACACACACTGTGTGTATGTGTGTTTTACGTTTATTTATCGTCGCTACCGGTTGCCCATATGAGCGACGCCTCCTGAAGAGATTAGTCATTTTATATTTTCGGAGGATAGTGCAATGATACAGACAGAGAACCATTCCAGAGTCTCCGCTGGTTCTTTTATTATGTGCACGATGTAAAGCACCGACACGAGACCTCGGTTTAATGTCCCATCTGAAAGACTGTTAATTTTGTTAGGGTCAGACGGGGGATCGAACCTGCGATCCCTGGATTACCAGTCCAGCGTGTTACCACTGGACTACATATCCGTCTGTAAGGACTTATTATTACGTGTGTACTTATAGTACGTATAGAACTTATTATACAGTGTCCATTTTACAAGCATTTGCTGCAAGACATGTATATTTCAATAAGAACATTTTTTGCCAAACTTTGACAATTTATCTGATGACCATGGTGGTTCGTGTGTATTTATTCGAATGTCATTGTTTGGAATGCATTGATTTGAAATAGTTGTAATTGCTTTCGAACGTACACAGCTACATTTTCATGTTTCAGGTTTTTCCAATTCTCTGATTTCAGTTTGTCCCTAAGAAGGTCATAGTCCCCTTGGTCATACTTCCAAATAGTTCGAGTAAAACTGTTAGACTTTGGTTTGTTATAACTAAATACGCCAAACACTGGATAATGATATCTTATATCTTGATGTAAATACGGTTCACCCACATCGGCTAACATAACACGCCCTGGGTTGGAAGTAAACAACAGATCAATGACAGACGAGGAGTGTTCTGTAAAGTGTGTTGGTTCATCTATCAGCTGCACTAGGTTATTTTGTCGGCATAGCGTTTCTACTTTCCTGGCAGTAGCTTGAGAAAGTATATATAAATTGAAGTCCCCGGTTATAAGTATATGCGATATCCCAGAATCACAAGCTAGACCAGCGTGTTACCACTGGACTACAGATTCTTCTGTCTCTGATAGTTCCATTAAGAAGATATACTTTATATGTTTTATAATAAAAATGTTTTATATAATGTTTCACATATAAAGATAAAATAAACTATTTCACCTGCCTTGGCTTCATCATTCATAATTATCTTTATTTCCTCTATGAATGAGATTTACATAATATGTGTATATGTATGTAAGTAAGTAAGTTTTTATTAAAGTGACATATGCAAACATATACATTCAATACAAAATAATATGTATGTGTGTGGATATATATATATATACATACATATATGCATGTCAATGTTGTAACAGTGGACAAATTGAAGATGAATATCATTTTATCATTGTTTGCCCATATTATCAAAATTTAAGAATTGTCTATGTAAAACAATATTACCGTAACAACCCTAGCATGTTTAAATTTATACAATTACTTAAGTCCGAAAATAACTATACCACTTAGAAATATGAATATGCCATTATGCAGTCTTCATTCTAAGAGACCAGTTTTGTTCATCCTCTATGTATGAGTAAATTTATTTAAGCACTTCACTGTTTATGACGTGATAATATATATATATATATTGTATGTAATAATTTGTATATGATGATGTACTTTGTACAAATCGAAATAAATTATCTGTTCTGTTCTGTTCTGTTCATAATTGTATGTATACAAATATCAATATGTGTGTGTTAAGTCATGCGATCCCGCCATCTTTGCCATGCTGTGTTATTTTCATTATGTGTTATATTGTTGCTTGTAAATGACCCATTTGTGGGTTTATATGCAAATATAACTTCTTTTTCTTCATAATATAGAAGTATGTAAAACTATTAATTACACACATATTACAGTACATTATAAGAACATAACTAATATATCAAATGACATGCAAAAACATGAAAAACAACATGAACACAGCATTAGAAGAAACATAAACATAGATAGATTACTGCATTTGGTATGGTCTGTTAGATTGAATAATACTGTGTCTTGATAGTTTATACACATTTATTTTAGCTCGATTGCGAAACAAGTTCTTTCGACTTATATTAATCACTATCGAGACCTCATTCCTGATGGAATCCATTGCCACGATGGAGAGAGAAGAAGCAATGTGGAATTTAAATGCCTTGCCTAAGGACACAATCGTAACTCCGGACTTTTCGCACCTGAAGCGATCGCGCATCCACTGCGCTATCACGACTTCCACAATGTTATATATTTGGATGTCCTTCTACAGCATCTCAAGTTTAGCCAGTTACATATTGTGTTGTATCATATATGTATTTATTACACACGTATGTATATTCCTGATAGTTATACTCTATAAAGAGAGTGGTCGTTTTCTCGGTTGAAAGAAAACTCCACCTGCCACTGTTTTGAAACAGTGAACGATGCCATTTTCTCTGTCACTGCTTGAGTTTCGTATTCCTCCGCGGTTGGATCTACTTTTTTATTTTAGCTAGGTTATGACAATCATGAATAGTTAATTCTAAAGCAATATATTCTAATAAATTTGTTTTGTCTGTAGTTTTTAATTTTGTCAGATAGATATATTCTTTTATTCCTCAACTAGAAAAGGGAGAGTAGCATACAGAAATTAACTTGAACAGTATACAGGAACTATTTCTTATTACGGACGTTCACACTAAACGGAAGTGGGTGTGCGGTTGTGTATTGTAGTGCAATGAGGCTCCCAATAGTGGCAGTTAAAACGAATGAAATTTGAAAACAAATATTAGATTAACCAAAATCATTGGAAATCATAAAAGCAAAAGACGATTTGTGTTTATTATTGTAAGATAGGATTCTCTATCATCTCGTGATCATCGAAATATGTCACACGTTGAAATACACATCTCGTGATCATCGAAATATGTCACACGTTGAAATACACATTTCGTGATCATCGAAATATGTCACACGTTGAAATACACATTTCGTGATCATCGAAATATGTCACACGTTGAAATACACATTTCGATGATCACTCGATGAAATAAAATCGTTTCTTACACTAATGAACACAACTACCCTCTATTTCTTCACGTTTATATATACACATATCACTAGTATTTTTCAGTCCACCTGTTTTTAAATATCATAACTTTTGATTTTTCAATATTAGCCGTCAATTTCCATTTAGTACAACCATTTTCCAAATGTGTTCTAAAGATTGTTGCAAACCTTCAGAATCAGAATATATGACTGCATCATCTGTAAATCGTAACAAATAAATTGATAACTGGTCTGGTGTAATACATGCATGTGGATCCTGTTGTAAACATAACTCTACATCGATTATGAACAAGGAAAACAGTAAAGGTGACATTATATCCCCTTGCTGTAATTCAACATCACAACTATATGCATCTGATAAAGTATTTAACAATGCTTAACACATACTTTTAGATCATTATGTAGAGACCATATTACATTAAATATTCAGACGGATCTGTGGTTAACACATTGGACTGGTAACACATGGATCGCAGGTTCGATCACCCGTCTGACTCTAATACAATTAACAGTTGGGACTTTAAACCGAGGTCTCGTATCGGTGCTTTACACCGTGCACGTAAAAGAACCAGAGGAGACTCTGAAATGGGTCTCTCTCTCTCTCTCTCTCTCTCTCTCTCTCTCTGTCTGTATCATTGCACTATCCGCCAACATTTTAAAATGACTAATCTCTTCAGTAGGCGATGCTCATATATGGGCAACCGGTAGCGACGATAGACGATACATAAACGTAAAACAAACACACACAAATATTCTTCCATTCAGTCCACTTTTAAATAAGTTTAAACCATAGTCCGTTTATATAAATGGAGTCAAAACAGTTCATAAGATCGTCAAAGCTCAAATGAATAAGAATATGTCTACCAAACGCACTGAGAAGTTATGCAGTCTGGATCCATGAGTGGAACAATTATCAGATCGTAACTGTATTTCAAACTAAATAAAATGATGCGTTCAATGTTTTACAAATATGACAACATGTAAAATTAAATTTATAATACTACATATTTAGCAATGAATATTGTTAAGAATGCTTTACTGATCGGCTATGATATACAGCTTTGCACCATTTACACAATGTGTATAGACGGATCTGTAGTCCAGTGGTAACACGCTGGACTGGTAATCCAGGGATCGCAGGTTCGATCCCCCGTCTGACCCTAATAAAATGAACAGTGTTTCAGATCGGACTTTAAACCGAGGTCTCCTGTCGGTGCTTTACACCGTGCACGTAAAATAACCAGAGGAGACTCTGGAATGGGTATCTGTCTGTATCATTGCACTATCCACCAGAAATCTAAAATGACTAATCTCTTCAGGAGACGTCGCTCATATGGGCAACCGGTAGCGACGTTAAATAAACGTAAAAGAACAAACACATAATTTCATTATAAATACTATTTAAAACATGAAATGGTATAAAACACTGAATTGAAAACTAAACGCCAATGCATACTAATACAGAATGAACGGATCTTTATTAAGACAATGCATACTAATACAGAATGAACGGACATTTATTAAGACAATGCATACTAATACAGAATGAACGGACATTTATTAAGACAATGCATACTAATACAGAATGAACGGACATTTATTAAGACAATGCATACTAATACAGAATGAACGGACATTTATTAAGACAATGCATACTAATACAGAATGAACGGATATTTATTAAGACAATGCATACTAATACAGAATGAACGGATATTTATTAAGACAATGCATACTAATACAGAATGAACGGATCTTTATTAAGACAATGCATGCTAATACAGAATGAACGGATATTTATTAAGACAATGCATAGTAATACAGAATGAACGGACATTTATTAAGACAATGCATACTAATACAGAATGAACGGACATTTATTAAGACAATGCATACTAATACAGAATGAACGGACATTTATTAAGACAATGCATACTAATACAGAATGAACGGACATTTATTAAGACAATGCATGCTAATACAGAATGAACGAATATTTATTAAGACAATGCATGCTAATACAGAATGAACGGACATTTATTAAGACAATGCATGCTAATACAGAATGAACGGACATTTATTATCTTTATACAAATTTATTTGAGCTCGATTGCGAAACAAGTTATTTCAACTTATATAAATCACTCTCGAGACCTCATTCCTGATGGAATCCATCGCCACGAGGGAGAGAGAAGAGGCAACGTGGAATTTAAATGCCTTGCCTAAGGGCACAATCGTAACGGCTCCAGTGGGGCTCGAACTCCGGACCTTTCGCACCTGAAGCGAACGCGCATCTACTGCGCTATCACGACTTCCACATTTATTAAGACAAACAGTGGTTAGCGTGCTCGCTTCTCACCAATGCAATCCGGGTTCTATCCTCGGACCGGGAAGTATGTGAGATGGTACGGTGGTCGCCAGATCGGACAGGTGGGTTTTCTCCGGGTACTCCGGTTTTCTTCCACACGAATGACCACATATGACCACATCCGCGCCAACGAGAGTGATTAATATAAGTTGTTAGAACTTGCTTCGCATTCATTGTAAAATAAATAAAGTTTAAGCTTTAATTAAGACAATTGTACTTTTTATTAAATATAAGTCACATCATTATAATACATAAGGATCGAATATTGCTACTTACCATTCTGATTGCGAGATTTATCCAGCAGAGTTGGGTCCTACAGAAGACGGTGTTAGGCTATCATTAATACGTAATCATTTAATCCCTTCGAACAATGAAAAGGAAACTATGTACATTTCTCAAATATGCTTATTTCCATATAAATTAAATAGATTCTAAGTTTAAATACTGCAGTCTCAGTAACTAGACTGAATAGTTAAGTGGGCGTGGCATCCATTACGTTACATCTCCGGCAATAATCACATATCAAATAATCCGTTGTCAGTTCATGATCGCAGTAATTAAGTTAACATCGAATTTGAGATAACAATAAATATAAAAACAAAGATTAACGCAATAATTACAGGTTCTATTACTTTGAACTTATTAAATGGTTCACGAGAAAACCTAACAGAAAGTACACATAATACGACATATATTTCTGAGAATGACACTAAGTTATAGAACTATCTCAACTATTAATTTCCCATCAGCTAATCAAAAATATTTTAATGGAGAAAGTAATTGCAATAGTTCGATATAATCACGCAATGCGACACAAGTGAAGCTGCTAAGCTCGAATGAGTGACTATGAAAAATACAGCTATGTTCCTTATGTATATCTTCCTGTATCGCAGGGACAGAATTGCCCTATAGAACATAATGAAAGCAGTATTGGTCGCAGTAGCAACGGTGGTGGTCTGGCTGTCGGAGTGTTTGTCTATCGGATTTCAATAGTTACTTAGTAGTTTAGACTATGCTGCAATCCCATTACTAATAAGTTAACAAGTATACGAGTATATTTTCAATATTTCCTCAAGTCAAAATGGCCCATGAGAATATAAAGACCATGAAAAATGACAAGACAATTGCAATACATGTATATATGCAGTCTACATCCGCTATGTCAAAGTCGGTTATGTCTAAGTCAGATTAAAGTCCCGTTTCAGACACTATCATTTACATATAACTGGCTCTGTTTATATCGAATTTCGTTACGTCAAACTTCGATTTTGTCGAAGTATTTTGTTCGGTCCGACGGAATTCGACATAACGAATGTAGACTGTATGTGGCAATAATTATATAAAACGGAGAAGGTTCGTATAAGTATTGCGTATTGATACTAGTTACACGTTCTCTGTCACAGCTTAGGAACGGTATCTCTACAAGTATGCCTCAAAACAAGCCCTTGTTATTTAAGTTTATTTAACGTCGCTACCAGTTGCCCATTTGAGCGACGGGTAGTTTACCTGATAACACCTTTCCTAGGCAGGCTTCAGCGGTTAGCTAGTACTTGATGCACCAACCTCCGTAAGAAGCTGCCAACTTTATTCATATATATAAAGAGACACGGTCTGACTGGGTCTCGAACCCGTGCCCATCAGTGATATCACTTGACACACAACCAAATATAATGTAGATATATTAGTTATCAGTCTTAATTACGTTCAAGCTTTGCTATAGATCTATGAATGCTTTGCTATAGTGTATGGCTGCTTTGCTATAGATTTATGGATGCTTTGTTATAGTTTTATGGATGCATTGCTATAGTTTTATGGATGCTTTGCTATAGTTTTATGGATGCTTTGCTATAGATCTATGGATGCTTTGCTATAGTTTTATGAATGCATTGCTATAGTTTTATGGATGCTTTGCTATAGTTTTATGGATGCTTTGCTATAGATCTATGGATGCTTTGCTATAGTTTTATGGATGCATTGCTATAGTTTTATGGATGCTTTGCTATAGATCTATGGATGCTTTGCTATAGTTTTATGGATGCGTTGCTATTGTTTTATGGATGCTTTGCTATAGTTTTATGGATGCGTTGCTATTGTTTTATGGATGCTTTGCTATAGATTTATGGATGCTTTGCTATTGTTTTATGGATGCATTGCTATAGATTTATGGATGCTTTGCTATAGATTTATGGATGCTTTGCTATAGATT
Source organism: Archivesica marissinica (assembly GCA_014843695.1). Classification (NCBI taxonomy): domain Eukaryota; kingdom Metazoa; phylum Mollusca; class Bivalvia; order Venerida; family Vesicomyidae; genus Archivesica; species Archivesica marissinica. Next base: position 50,459,069 of record CM026404.1, on the reverse strand, counting down.
TATGAATGCTTTGCTATATATTTATGGATGCTTTGCTATAGATTTATGGATGCATTGCTATAGATTTATGGATGCTTTGCTATAGATTTATGGATGCTTTGCTATAGATTTATGGATGCTTTGCTATAGTTTTATGGATGCTTTGCTATAGATCTATGGATGTTTTGCTATATTTCATTGCATACCAGCATAACTCAGACTTTACAGTGCAATATATGTCAAAAATGACTGCATATCTGTTACGCGCAGGCAGAAATAAATGACTGTATATCTGTTACGCGCAGGCAGAAATAAATGACTGTATACCTGTTACGCGCAGGCAGAAATAAATGACTGCATATATGTTACACGCAGGCAGAAATAAAGATATGAAATAAATAGTGAATGAATATGCTTGAAATTACTGAGCGACCATGCCACGATAACAAACAGTATAGAGTTTGAGTTGAGTTGAGGGGTGATATGGTGTCGTGGTCTGACTAACATGGCGATGTGCCTCCAAGTATGTATGTACGTTTGTATCTCGTATATACGTATGCATGCATGTGTGTATGTATTGGAGGTAGTTTTGTTTTCGCTTGATTTGGAGGAATTACGGTCGCGTATAGCCTGGGTTCCAGTCTGTCGATTTTTCACTTCTTAACTTCTTGCAAAATGACATTGTTGATATTATCAGAAACTCAATACAGCCATATTAATAGTCTTGGTGTTAAGATATATTTATTTGACTGACCAGGCAAAATATATCGACGCCTGTTCCCAGGCTAGGTCGCGCAAACAGCTTAGGTCATACGTCGTCTCTACAGCTGTTATTGGTGATTTCAGTGATTTAGTATTTCAGACACGGACGAACACCATCGACCTTCCGCAAGCAACCTAAATCGCTTCCTCACATGAAGGAATTCGACACCCCCAAATCGGATTAAAGTATAAACTTTATTTTATTTTCCAACGATTGCGAAATAAGCTTTAAGCAACTTAATATATTAATCATTATCGTTGGCGCGGATGAAAGCGTATAATTGTACCTGGAGTACCTGGATGGGATAAAACCCACCTGTCCGATTTGGCGATCACCGTACCATCTCACATACTTCCCGGTCCGAGGATCGAACCTGGTTTGCCTTGGTGAAATCGGATTAGAACCCGATGGGAGGCAAGTGATTTGAAATCAACCACACGGCCACGGAAGAACCTATTGGTGCAGCACAGTTGTGTGTGTGTGTGTTTCACGTTTATTTATCGTCGCTACCGGTTGCCCATATGAGTGACACCTACTGAAGAGATTAATTATTTAACATTTTGGCAGACAGATACAGATTTTTGGAAGATAGTGCAATGATACAGACAGAGACCCACTCCCGAGTCTCCCCTAGTTCTTTTACGTGCACGGTGTAAAGCACCGACACGAGACCTCGGTTTAAAGTCCCACCTGAAAGACTGTTAATTTTATTAGGGTCAGATCCGTCTATAGCACAGTTGCACTTCATATTATATATATATAAAACATGGGTTCCAGTCTGCCGATTTTTCACTTCATGCACAACGTCGCCAGAAACTCAATACGGCTCAACTAACGATGTGGGTGTTAACTAATAAGAGGATATATGTTTGTTTCAGTGAATGGTCGAATTATATTTTCACCGAATGAACATTGAAAGCATTATTATCACGAGTGATAACAATAGTGTTCTATGGTCACGAGTGATAACAATAGTTTACTATGGTCACGAGTGAAATATTATTCACGTGACGTATCAAACCAGAAAAGAACCGTATCATAACTAGTTCCTGAGAAAATAATGCATGTGCACTCTGTGCTACTTTATTTACTTCCCGTAGCGTGTCAATGTTGACAGATAACATATGTTTGTACACGAGTTCAATTCAGTAATTACTATTTATTCCTGGTACATAACGGAGAGCATGATTTCAATTTCTAAATGTTAAAATTCATATCAAAGTAATAAAGATGTTATTACGTGGCTAGTTTCATATCAGCCTAGATATCAACACTAACTTGATATCGGTATTCGACCTTCGATCTCATGTTGATATCACATTACATCGGGTCGATACCTATGCTGATTTGAAACTAGACACGTAAAAACCTAATTATTCAACTGCTTTCAACCAGTGGAATAACACATTAGTCTCCTCTGGTTCTGCTACGTGCACGGTGTAAAGCACCGACACGAGACCTCGGTTTAACGCCCCATCTGAAAGACTGATTACAACTTCCGGTTGGTAAAAAATGGCGGTGTATTTTTGCTCAGAGAAATTTAACATGGATTAATCATAGAACGAATTCCAACGACTATGAATGATATAATTTGATCGAGATATTTTAAACTATATGTTGTGATCTAACTTTCGAAATTGTTGACGGACAGTTATGCTAAAACTGACCAAAAGTTTCCCTGATGCCGCCCCGGCGCCGAAAACGAACAAAATCGTCTCCAGGTAAAGAAAGCGATCCATCCAACAAAAAGCAGAAACATTTTAATAAAGCCTGTCGTGACGTATTTCGTAATCAAGAAAGCGACAGTGATAATAGTTTATATTTTGATATTGAGGAAGATACATCGGAAAGTGAAAATTTAGAACTGTCACAACCACCGCCAAAAACATCCAATATGGCGCCACCCATTTCAAAAGAAGATCTCAAAGAAATAGCTTCGATTATTGCTCAACAGTTGAAACCGGATCTGATCAATGAGATCAAAGCTGAACTTTTAAGCGAAGTCAAGCGCTTAGTAAAAGCCGAGTTAGCTGCTATAGAAGAAAAACATGTGGCTGAAAACACCATCCTGCAAGCTGAACTAGCCAGTCTTCGAAACAGCAATGCCCAGCTCTCCAGCTCTCTCATAGCCACCCAATTAGAACTTGATGAACTAGACCAATATGGTCATCGTATGTGCTTAGAGATATCTGGAATAGCCGGTGATACATACGACAATACAGAGAATGTCCAGAAAAAGATCCTCGATCATGCTACAAGAGCAGGAACAACTATATGTGCTGCTGACATGGACAGATGCCACAGACTTGGTAAACCAAGGGGGACTTCCTGTAGGAAAGTGATAGTCAAATTTACCAATTCGGCTGCAAGACAACGTGTGTACCAGGCTCGCAAAACCCTTGGGCATGGCATATTCGTACAAGAAAATCTAACCCGTCTTCGGCAACAACTTGGATTCGAGGCGAGACAACTCGTAAGAGCTCAAACTCTTGAAAAAACTTGGGTTGCCGGCTGCAAGGTGTTCGGATCTATGCACGGATCAGCACCAGGAGCCAGTAAGCCTATTCATATCAAAGACATGAGTGTTATCCAGGCCATCAAAGATGGAAAGTACTGTTTGTAAACCACAACATACCATAGAATGTCTATGTATCTACACTGTGTTTGTAAACAGTAATGACCTATATTTTGACCATTGTACTCCAACATTCTATTGTAAATATGTGATTTCACACACTGTAAAACAAGTACTAGGAGTTCACTCGTGCAGAACGTATACAACAGAAATATTCACTCACCGACACGGCGTGTGTACCGTTTAAATCCATCTGTCCAATTTGTGTTTATTTCCAGGTTTGAAGTATATGTACAATCCAACTGTAACTTATTCCCAATATTTATCTAAATGTTTGTGTTTCAACTTACAAAGATTTAGTATTTTCCAAACAGGTTTACATTGAGTTGATCTTCTAAAGTAACTGTACTCTCAGATAATATGCACATGTATCACGTAATGCATGAGGCACGTCATCTGCATTTATATTACTGAATAGAAATGTTGCATATTATATTAGTTATATGGACTTCTCGAACGATATTATGATAATGAACATTTAATGTTTTCGACTTGTCCCTATGTACAATTTTCGTATACACGTTTTGTTTGAAATTTCTGCAACAGTTATGTATATTCTACCATGTGTTAAAACAGTACATTAACTCTCGTATTATTTTATTATTACATATCTGAAATATTTCTCCCTTTAAACAAAAAATATATTTATATCTTATAGCAGTAGTAACAATATATACAATTGAACGAAATCTCGCGAGAACATTACACGACTAATCTCTGTAATCTTTGGATGGATAAGTATTTCTTTCCACGGTTATTTTTTAATCCAAAGCACATAACATACCCGACCCGTTATAATTTAACCCGATGCAGCAGGTTGTACTGGCTGCTGGGAATTGGTACTACTGAACACGGGATTAACTGTAATACCTGAATACAGTCCAAATATACTCGCAGAGAAGATACTGTACAGTTGTTCCCGTGTTTCGTTGTATCTGTTTATCGCGGTACACGCTATTTGTTGTAACGTATTGAGCAGGGTGATATGCGTCTACCAATTTAAAATAAACGTTGCACCTGGTTACGAATAAAACTACATTTATTTATGACACGTTCTGTGTTTGATTATTTCTTGTATTACTGTTGTTTGGGTGTGCTGTACTGATGACGAACATCGATTATACATGGTGACCTTTGACAGATCAATACACGTTACCTGCGTTTGTGTATCATACCTTTGTAGCCAATCACTAAAACTCGGAATCAAATTGATATTACAGATATGTTGTATAATAAGGAGTTATATAACTGTATGTATGTATGTATGTGTATATATATATATATATATATATATGTGTGTACTTGAATTTAATTGCATGTAGTTAGCTTGAACATAACATAATATGTTTGTTTTAAAACAGAAACTTTGAATCACTCATCCAGTGTGGTATTATTGTTGTTTTGTTGTTAGAAACATTTTTGTTGCTATCATTATCTGAGTTGTAATTATAATGACTTGGGGATTATTTGGATTACAGGGTTACAAATAGAGCTATTTCGATCTAATAGTATCAGTAATTATATCAATAATTTAGCTAGAAAGAAATCAAATATCGTAATACATTATTGTAGAAACATTGTAAAACTTTTGAGATCTATATATTTTGATGAGCCGTGAAGCAAGGTGTTGGTATGCTTATATTTTCAGGTTGTATATTTTAGGGTATATTTCCGGATTCACCAATACATAGACAATTTATATAATCTCCCGATCATTTTTGGAAATTTTCCTAATACATATTATTATCGAAATCTGTACAATATGTTAAAGTTGATCTTACGTTATTGTATTCAAGTCTGTTGGAAATCTTGTATTTTTCTACTTGTATTTCTTTTTTCAGATTATTTTTTTCTAGTTGCTAGCATGGCTATGCTAGTATATCTTTTTCTCTTGCTCTCTATATGTACTGTCTTCTACTGCCTCACCCGGTCTCCCCTCCCAGTACGACACTGTTTGAAGCCCCTTTGTCGCTCCCCACATTTATTAACGTATTACTTTTACCTAATGGGTAACGACCTAATGGGGTGGCGAGTGACTATTGGGCTTCATTACAACCGAAGACAGAGAATATCAAGAACATTTAAACATGTAATCCGTCCACTAGGATTATTAATGATGATTATCCATCGGTTTATAATTTGGAGTGCCCAATGTCTAGTAAATTATATTTCCTTTCAATGTCAATGTTTACGTGAGTTTCAGGTATCTATAATTTTACCAGTTGTATGTACAGTTTTAGAGGTCATATCTAATTATTACTTTTCCAACTATCACAGTTCCAACCTTAGCGATTATTTGAAGGTGCAAATCTCATATTTCATGTACATCATGTACTTGGTCATACTGCTTCTACTGTGTGGAGATGTTGAAACGAATCCAGGTCCTTTATGTGGTACGGATAATTGCCTTTCCATATTACACCAAAATATACGTAGCATTAGAAACAAAATGTCTTATGTAAATAATCAATTTCTTGATTTTGATATAATATGTTTCAGCGAAACACATTTATCCAACGACGTTAGCGACATGCGGTTAGCTCTTGACGGTTTTGATTATGTATTTAGGAAAGATAATACTGCGCACTCTGGTGGATTGTTAATATACGTATCGTCGCATCTAAGACCTAAACGATTAATGGAGTTTGAACATTTTCTTCCGGAATCTGTATGGATTGAAATTAAAGATAAGAGTCAAACTTATCTACTTTGTACTGTTTACCGTCCACCTCATTACACGGTTGAATTTTGGGATCGACTCAATATCTGTTTAGAAAAGGCCTCTGAATTATGCAATAACATGTTATTAGTTGGAGATATAAATGAAGATCAACTAAATCCATTAAATAATAAATTTCGTGATTTACTTAGTCTCAACAATTTAAAAAATGTAATATCAGTACCCACCAGAGTAACAGAATATTCTAGCACATTAATAGATCCTATTGCTGTCTCTAATCACATTATTTCGTACGAATCCGGTATTTTTGAAACTGATAAGCAAATCAGTGATCATTTTGCCACTTTTATCCATATCAAGATAAATTTTAAATTTAGCACTTCTTACAAACGGAGGATTTGGAATTACAAAACTGCAGATTTTAAAAAGCTTAATGATCTTATAATTGCAACGGATTGGTCTTTCTTAAACAACGATACAATTGACAATGCAAGCCAAAAATTTATAGATACATTTCTCGATTTATCCAAAACTTGCATTCCAACATATTATGCAACAGTGAGACCAGGCGACACACCTTGGTACAATTCGGAAATACGCAAGTATTCTCGTAAACGTGATCGACTAAAACAAAAGGCTGTTCTCTCTAATAAGAATTCAGATTGGTTGAATTACAAACATGCTAGAAATAAGGTGAACAACATGAAGAAACATGCACAAGAAACATTTTTCAACAATTTAGAAGAATCACTTTCCGACTTAACATCCAATAACCCATCTCAATATTGGAAAACAGTTAAGAAACTTGTTAAAGAAAATTCTACTAAAAGCGAGACTATTCCTCCATTAAAAAACGAAAAAGGCGATTATTTAGTTTCTGATGAAGAAAAAGCAAACTCTCTTAATAACTATTTTGTTTCTACTTCAACAATTGATGACTCAGCAGCTACACTTCCTGAATTTAACTCTAAAACAAACACTACTTTAAGCGAAATTAATATTACTGAACAAGATGTTTCTGACGTTTTACATAATTTAGTCTTAAAAAAATCAAGTGGCCTGATGAAATAAGTCATCGTATGATTAAAGAAACATATAATACAATTAATCGACCTCTTTGTGTTTTATTTAATCGATCGCTACAAGAGAGTACTTATCCAAGTTGCTTTAAGTTAGCACATGTAATGCCTCTATTTAAGAAGGGTGATAGAGATACTCCATCAAACTATAGGCCGATATCATTAATTTGTTGTCTTGGCAAAGTCATGGAACGAGTAATGTTCAAATATCTGTACAACTATCTTCATGCTAACGATCTAATTTTTAAATACCAATCTGGATTTTTACCTGGACACTCTACTGTTTTTCAACTTATTGACTTATATCACCAAATATGCAAAGCGTATGATGAAAAACTAATTACTTGTATTGCTTTTTGTGACATTTCAAAAGCGTTTGATAGAGTTTGGCATTCAGGATTATTGTTCAAATTAAAACAAAACGGAATAACTGGTAAGGTTAATAAGTGGCTCGAAAATTATCTAAGTCATAGAAAACAACGAGTATTTGTTGAATCATCTTTTTCTGAAACAAAATACATTAATGCTGGTGTACCTCAGGGATCAGTGTTAGGACCACTGTTGTTTTTAATCTATGCGAACGACATTGCTGACCTATTAGAAAGTTCTACTAGATTATTTGCAGACGATTGTTCAATGGCAGTGTCGTCCGTCAATAAAACACTTATTGAAACACGGCTAAATTCCGATCTCCAAAAAGTATCTGATTGGTCGAAACAATGGTTGGTTAAATTTAACCCTTCTAAAACAGAGGTAGTGGCATTTTCGTTAGCAGAAAGAGAACTTCCTAAATTACAATTTCAAAATACAGAACTTAGTTTCGTTGAAAGTCACAAACATCTTGGAGTGACCCTCAGTAAAGATGGTTCTTGGCATGATCACATAAAAAACGTAATTTCGTCTGCATCTAAAGTACTTGGCTCCATGCAAATGCTAAAGTTTAAGCTAAGGCGACACACGCTTAACCAAATTTACATATCATATCTACGACCTATACTTGAATACGCTTCAATTGTCTGGGATAACTGTACTTTATATGAAAAGGAATCCATAGAAAAACTGCAGTACGAAGCTGCTAGAGTAGTAACTGGTTTAACACGTTCTGTGTCCATTGAACGGCTTCTAAGCGAGATAGGGTGGGTGTCTCTTTTTGATCGACGTATGATGCAAAAGCTAATATTAGTTTACAAAGATAAACATGGGTATTTACCAGAGTATCTTTCAGAATTATTTCCTCCTTCTATACAAGAAACTAATCCTTATAACTTGCGAGCTAACATAAATTATGTCACAGTTCCTAGACGTTTAGAAATATACTCCAGATCAGTAATTCCATCTTCAGTAAAACTCTGGAATGAATTTGATAACGATATTCGCAATTCACTTACACTCTCAAGCTTCAAATCAAACCTTAAAAGACATTTCAAACCACCTCTTGTTCCTCAGTATTTCTTGAGGGGTAAAAGACATTACTCGGTTTACCATGCTAGAATCAGAAACAAATGTAGTAATTTGAACGCTGATCTCTTCCGTAACCATTTAAGTCAAAACTTCTCTTGTGAATGTGGGAATCCTCGTGAAGATGCCGAATACTACTTTTTCCAATGTAACAAATACTGCCAACAAAGATACATATTATTCCAAGCTCTTCGTATTTTTCGTCCTCTTAGTACAAATACACTATTATTCGGAAACGAAAACCTCACGGACGATGAAAACGAATTCATATTCCTCGAAGTACAAAAATTTATTCACCACACAGAAAGGTTTAAGCGTGAATAAATTAATGTATTACATACTATTTCTTTTATCTTATTAAACAAGTATTTTTGATCATTCAAAGTTTTATAATACAAAGTGTATTACTGCTCATTCCAGAGGAAACTGTATAAGAAATCTAATATCAATACTAACATGTAATATAAATCGATACAAAATCAGCATGTACTGTCTTCACAACTTGACCTATATTGTTCTGGGGTGGGGGTTCGGGGATAGGCAGTGAAGTAGATGGTGAGGGCAGCTCTTAAAAAACACTTTTGTTTTCTTTTTTTTTTCTTTCAGTTTACTTTGTTCATCTATTTATTATTTTATTCAAAATGTCCCGTCTTTTTCTTATTTATTCTAAGCAATAATTATCTTGGTAAATTTAATAAAGTAGAACTACATACATCGGAATTTATTGTATAACAAAATTGAACTCTGGGAAAGGGCTGTTGCTAATGTTGTCAAAACTTGTAGCCCGATCCTTTTGCACTTTTGAAAATGTTATATATATGTAAGGAACAATTGTCATGATTTATGTATGTGTAAATTTGATTGTATTGATGAAATGATATTGTGAAATGTAAATTGTGTTGTACATGCTGTGGGGGAAAAAAAGTTGCAATAAAATATTATTAAATTAAAGACTGTTAATTTTATTAGGGTTAAATGGGGGATCGAACCTGCGATCCCTGGATTACCAGTCCAGCGTGTTAACCACTGGACTACAGATCCGTCTGTATTGCTACATCCCATTGAAAATCATATTTATATATGACGGATGAGGCAAAGTATATCAACGACTGTTCCGAGGATAATATTTATAATCATATCATGCCGAGAATTTGTAATCTAAGAAACAATACGCAACATATCCAAAATGTCAAAGCTACACTGTAGTAAGCGAAATATGAAAATATACCGTCGTGAGTGTTACATGAAACACATTGCGTGTTTAAGACAGATACTAATTGGTTGGTTCTGTGTTCTATCAATTACATACGGATCTGTAGTCCAGTGGTAACACGCTGGACTGATAATCCAGGGATCGCAGGTTCAATACCCCGTCTGACCCTAATACAATTAACAGTCTTTCAGATGGGACTTTAAACCGAGGTCTCGTGTCGGTGCTGTACACCGTGCACGTAAAAGAACCAGAGGAGACTCTGGAATGGGTATCTGTCTGTATCATTGCACTATTCTCCAAATATCTAAAATGACTAATCTCTTCAGAAGGCGTCGCTCATATGGGTAACCGGTAGCGACGATAAATAAACGTTCTCTGACGTATCGTGACACAAAATCATGTAGCACGTGCACTATAGTTCTTATATAACACGTTATGTTATAAGAACTTACGTATGAAGGTTGATATGGTATTTTCAATATGTTATCTATATTTTAAGCTTCTTTCCCCCGGACATATATTCCCAGTGTGGATTTGGAGGACGTTAGCGCCCCAACTGTTGCTTAAGGCCGGACTACGTACCGCAGCCACTGTTGTTTATATTCCCGGAGACACGGGTCAAGGAGAAGACGTCATTTTGTTTATTCACGGTCCGGATACTGTACGCCGGAGCCATTACCTTCCTCGTGTGTCGTCTCAACCACCGCATCGATGTTCTTGGTGAACTTGATGTAAGCTCAATTCAAACCAACACTATTCTGGGAGCCAAAATGGGAACATCTTTGTCAGGATTGAACCCTGTCATTTAATTCAGTTATGTACCTTGTATTATTCGAAGTGATTCAGTCATCATTCCTTGATGACTATGTGTGTTTATTCTGTATGTGTGTTTATTCTGTATAGCTAACGGAATGTCATTATAGACATTTAACGGAATGTCATTATAGACATTTAACGGCATGTCATTATAGACATTTAACGGAATGTCATTATAGACATTTGATATTGACTAACTGGAAACTAATAAACCTAAATTTCGAAATTTGATAGGTCGGTAATGTTAAAATGTAGGAACGAAAATGAGAACTAGAAAGACGAAGGAAATGTTATTCACTTCCTGAATGGTTAATTTGCGAATTAACAAATAAACGAGACAGTTCGCTAAAATACCACCCGAACTAAATATCCGTCACAATCCATTTTAGATGGAAATTTCCCCTACAAATACACCACGGCCGAGAAATAAATATGTAGATTTCAAGTTCGTGTTTCGAAATAAACTAATTAATCAGCACTGTTGTGAAATGAGGCAAATAATACCATGGCGATAATGGATTTCTGATTGTGTGGTTAACGTTTATTTATCGTCGCTACCGGTTGCCTGCCCATATGCGCGACGCCTCCTGAAGAGATTAATCATTGTAGATTTTTGGAGGATAGTGCAATGCTACAGAGACCCTTGTGGTGGATTTGTGATAGGCATTTAGTTAGTTTATAAGCTGTCCGATTAGCGCAGTGGTTAGCGAGCTCGCTTCTCACCAATGCATCTCGGAGTCGATTCTCGGACCGGGAAGTATGTGAGATGGTACGGTGGTCGCCAGATCGGACAGGCTGGTTTTCTACGGGTACCCCGGTTTTCTCCCACACGAATGACCACATTTACGCTTTCATCCGCGCCAACGAGAGTGATTAATATAAGTTGTTAGAACTTGCTTCGCAATCGTTGTAAAATAAATACAGTTTAACATATTAGTTAGCTCGATTGCGAAACACGTTTATACAACGTTACATTAATCGTTCTCGAGACTTCATTCCTGGTGAGGGGGGGGGGAGGGGAGAATATGCAATACGGACTTTAAGCGCCTTGCCCAAGGGCGCAATCTTAACGACTACAGCTGGGCGCCAACTCCGGGATTTTCGAACACGAAGCGAACACGCTACAATTACGCGTTCACGACTTTAACATTTAGTTAATACACACTACAGCATCAGACGTTTTTGATTTCTTTCAACGTTTGTTTAGAAACTACACGTGTTATGAAAACACTGCACGCTCTCTGCGCGAGCATTGTTGCAGTATATCGAAACTCGTATCAGAGAGACGCTTTCAACTTTCCCTGAGCAAGCAATTCTGCTATATAGAAATGATTCCATTATAGACGATATACAGAATGTCAGCTCTCAATCGTCTCGGCGCTAACAATAATGTTATATAGAAACTATGCGAGAGACACGGCATTTACAAGAACGAATGACTGGCCGGCGCTCCATATAGAAACTGTCCGATTAGCGCAGTGGTTAGCGCGCTCGCTTCTCACTAATGCAACCCGGGTTCGATAATCGGACCGGGAGGTATGTGAGATGGTACGGTGGTCGCCAGATCGGGCATGTGGGTTTCCTCCAAGTACTCCGGTTTCCTCCCACTCTAATGACCACATTTACGCTTTCATCCGCGCCAACGAGAGTGATTAATATAAGTTGTTAGAACTTGCTTCACATACTACCCGGTCCGAGGATCGAACCCGGGTTGCATTGGTGAGAAGCGAGCGCGCTAACAACTGCGCTAATCGGAGAGCCAGTACACGCATTAAATAACGGCAATGTTCTTCTGAGGAAACGAATGTGCACACATTTGTCAGTATCTATATATGTGTGTATGTATTATACGCAGAAATGTGGACGATTTGAATGGAATGGAGTGCCACAAGACTTATTTTCTAGGATGTTAAATGAAGCGTCATGTCTTGAGTTCATACACATTTATTTTAACTCGATTGCGAAACAAGTTCTTTCAACTTATATGAATCACTCTCGAGACCTCATTCCTGATGGAATCCATCGCCACGAAGGAGAGAGAAGAGGCAACGTGGAATTTAAATGCCATGCGTAAGGGCACAATCGTAACGGCTTCAGTGGGACTCGAACTCCGGACCTTTCGCACCTGAAGCGAACGCTCATCCACTGCGCTATCACGACTTCCACATGCCATGTCTTTGATTCAATCCTGTACGTGGCATCATAGACTAAACATCTCAAATTATTTAGATGTTATTTTATCCAGGAATTTATTCGCAACGATTGTAGGGCAACGATTGTAAGGCAACGATTGTACGGCAACGATTGTATGGCAACGATTGTAGGGCAACGATTGTACGGCAACGATTGTACGGCAACGATTGTACGACAACGATTGTAGGGCAACGATTGTAAGGCAACGATTGTACGGCAACGATTGCACGGCAACGATTGTAGGGCAACGATTGTACGGCAACGATTGTAGGGCAACGATTGTACGGCAACGATTGTAGGGCAACGATTGTATGGCAACGATTGTAGGGCAACGAACGATTGTACGGCAATGATTGTAGGGCAACGATTGTAGGGCAACGATTGTACGGCAATGATTGTAGGGCAACGATTGTATGGCAACGATTGTACGGCAACGATTGTACGGCAACGATTGTAGGGCAACGATTGTACGGCAACGATTGTACGGCAACGATTGTATGGCAACGATTGTAGGGCAACGATTGTACGGCAACGAGTGTAGGGCAACGATTGTACGGCAACGATTGTATGGCAACGATTGTATGGCAACGATTGTAGGGCAACGATTGTAGGGCAACGATTGTAGGGCAACGATTGTACGCCAACGATTGTACGGCAACGATTGTAGGGCAACGATTGTACGGCAACGAGTGTAGGGCAACGATTGTACGGCAACGATTGTACGGCAACGATTGTAGGGCAACGATTGTACGGCAACGATTGTAGGGCAACGATTGTATGGCAACGATTGTATGGCAACGATTGGCAACGATTGGCAACGATTGGCAACGATTGTACGGCAACGATTGTACGGCAACGATTGTACGGCAACGATTGTAGGGCAACGATTGTACGGCAACGATTGTACGGCAACGATTGTACGGCAACGATTGTAGGGCAACGATTGTATGGCAACGATTGTAGGGCAACGATTGTATGGCAACGATTGTACGGCAACGATTGTATGGCAACGATTGTACGGCAACGATTGTACGACAACGATTGATTGTACGGCAACGATTGTAGGGCAACGATTGTACGGCAACGATTGTACGGCAACGATTGTATGGCAACGATTGTAGGGCAATGATTGTATGGCAACGATTGTATGGCAACGATTGTAGGTCAACGATTGTAGGGCAACGATTGTAGGGCAACGATTGTACGGCAACGATTGTAGGGCAACGATTGTACGGCAACGATTGTACGGCAACGATTGTATGGCAACGATTGTACGGCAACGATTGTACGGCAACGATTGTATGGCAACGATTGTACGGCAACGATTGTAGGGCAACGATTGTAGGGCAACGATTGTATGGCAACGAGTGTAGGGCAACGATTGTATGGCAACGATTGTAGTGCAACGATTGTACGGCAACGATTGTACGGCAACGATTGATTGTACGGCAACGATTGTAGGGCAACGATTGTAGGGCAACGATTGTACGGCAACGATTGTACGGCAACGATTGTATGGCAACGATTGTAGGGCAACGATTGTACGGCAACGATTGTACGGCAACGATTGTACGCCAACGATTGTACGGCAACGATTGTATGGCAACGATTGTACGGCAACGATTGTAGAAGCCAATATCACTGAGAATTTTAACATATGTGCAGGCCCGTAGCCATACTGAGGCACACCGAGCCGCCAGTTGCCTCGGTTAAAAGTTCCAAAGCAACCAAAAAATAAATGAAAAATTAAATAAATAAAAAAAATATCCCTTTGCTGTATAAAATGTTGACTGCTAGAGAGCTGAAAGGTCAGTACATAATTATACGTCTATAATCAGAAAACGCAGGAAATCGCTTCTATGCCCAAACAATGTTAAGGGAGAACATGTCCCCAGGACCCTGCCTCGGTTGAAAATTTCCTCTGACCTCCGTACTGTTTGCTTCATGGGAATGGATTAGTTTAAGCATATTTTATTATATATCTAAATTCATTAAATCAGAAAACGCAGGAAATCGTTTCTATACCCCAACCATTTTAAAGGGGAACATGCCCCCGACCCCCTCGATTTCCTCGGTTGAAATTTGCCTCTGGCTACGGTATTTGATAGTGTTTGTTTATACAAATTTAGTTTCGCTCGCGAAACAAGGTTATACAACATCATATTAATCGCTATCCAGACCTTCCTGATGGAATCCATCGCTATGAGAGAGACAAAAGAGGCCAAAGGGCACAATCGTGACGGCTACAGCTAGATGCGAACTCCGGGCCTCTCACATCACGAGCGAACGCGCTACAACAACGCTATCACCACTTCTACTTAATAATGTTGTTACCAATAGTTTATACAAATTTATTTTAGCTCGATTGCGAAACAAGTTATTAATATTATAATTTAAATGCCTTGCCTAAGGGCACAATCGTAACGGCTCCAGCGGGGCTCGAACTCCGGACCATTCGCACCTGAAGCGAACGCGCATCCACTGCGCTATCACGACGTCCACGAGTTGTTACCAATGACATATGTGGTTCGAGGTTATCATATTTAAGTTGTATCAAGGAACACTAGCGGTATGGTATATACAACATCTAAGACCTTGATCAATACTTTTAACTGTTGAAAACAAAAATTATCACAACAAAATGAACTGGGCTTATCAGTTAAAAAATATTATCGATACATTTGTGGCAAAACCAGTCAAGAATGCTTATTCTTAGTCGAAAATGCGAGCTGTGTATATAGAAAATTATGTATGCTAAGAACATATGTTTTGTCATCACATATATACATACATAAATACAACCTTGTGATACTGCAACAACTGCAGGCACATTTGATCATACCCTCGCTAACTTTCGTCTTTTCGCTTTCAGCGAGGACTAACAAATTTATATAATTTAGTTCAAGTACATAATGCTAAACCCATAGATATCCCTCCCTCTTGTAAGGGGAAGGTATTACATTGGGCGAATATGCATATATGACGCATGCATTTGTATACAACTCAATAGGGTTCCCAATGTTAAACCTATTTAGTTATTAGGCTAATGCTATTCTACATTTCCCATGATCTCGTTCATATAAATGGACGGCGGTACATATTTCCTGTAGCATAATTGTATGTGTAAATACTACCTTGTGTAGCAGAGTCCACCGTCTTCCAATAAATACCTGTGCCATAGTTCGTGAGGTAATTAGCATGTATACTACAAAGGTATTTATAACACGAAACAGTAAGCAATTTCGACAACTATTGCATGAATTTACAAACGAAAGCTCAATGCGGTTACCGCCCCTGTATTACTTGCATTACTTGCATTACTTGCATTACTTGCATACTTATACATTCTGGTAAATTGAGATTGTACCTTGATCAACGCGTATTTCAAATTATCGACATATGTTTCAATGTTGTCTATATGTATATTATGTAATCAATATATCGTGTCATTCAATATAAAGACCAGGTTCACAACAAAGCCATACTGTAAACATAGTTTATACTCTTTAACTGCATACAAAACGTACGAAGATACAAAATACTAAATGTATTGATTGTATGCAACAGCTTGTCATAACACTCATTCTAGATAGCTGTCTAAAGTTCTGAGAATAGTCATTTACTATATACCATAATTATGTATCAAGCATAGTGAATATCCAGGACATATCGTTACATGTATGTATATACTATGCATTGTTGTATGTTTGTTTTCTGAAGGGGAATCGAAGCGACAACTAGTGAATTATAGTGAGGAACTGTTGGAGAATACAGAACACATACAGATGTATACACGTATTATTACGTTAATAGCATTATAGAACACAGCCGGTACAAATCCGAACACAAACAGTTTAGAAAAGGTTCTGGTCGCTGTCAGTTAGCAAACATACAATACTGCAAATGAGAATAGTTTTTAAAAGAGGCACTCATAGCACGTAACGAGGCTTCTCTATAGTTCAGCTTACAAAACCATGCACTTCGTAAGTTTATATGTATCTGTGATTACGTGTTCGTGCACATGTGGCGATATGCATAAGTATGGGTACGCATGTGTACATGTATATATACAAATACAAGTGTGAATTTGTATATACATATATATATATTTATAGGTATGCGTGTGTGCGTGCGTGCGTGCGAGCGAGCGAACGAGCTAGCGTGCGTGCGTGCGTGCGTGCGTGCGTGTAGGTATGTATATGTGCATATGTGTGTGTATGTTTGTGTGTATATATGTGTATGTATGTATACATGTATGCATGTATATATGTGCATGTATGTATATATGTGTATATGTTTTATGTGTGTGTGTATGTATGTGTGTATGTATATGTATGTATATATGTATATGTGTAAATGTGTAAATATGTGTATCTATGTATGTATATATGTATGTGTGCGTGCGTACGTGCATGCGTGCGTGCGTGTGAGTGTATATGTATATATGTATATAAGTGTGTGTATGCGTATGTATATATATGTATGTGTATATATGTGTGTATATGCGTATGTATATATATATGTGAGTGTATGTATACATATATATTAAGCAAGTGTAAGGGTATATATGTGTATATGTATGTGTATATATACCCATACATACCCAACACACGCATGTAATCCAATAACATTTCAATCCGAATATATTTTGATTTCTAGATGAAATCACTGTTCACTACCTCCAATTACCATATATATCTCAATTCATACCCTTACAAATATATTACCATCCACAATATATACATACATACAAATACAAGTACTCTATTGAATAAACTAAATGGACACATCATAGACCAGTATGTTAACAACATAACATTAATTAGGCTAGACATCATACTGAAAATGATAAACAATCTTGAACATGGATATAAAAATATGCAGCTTTAATGTTAATGGGCTTGGGAACCAACAAAAACGCGAAAAGATTTTCAGTTGGCTTAAACAAAATAAATTTAATATTTGTTTCTTACAAGAACTTCATTGTACACAAGAAAATACAGAGAAATGGAAAAAACTATGGCGCCATGATCTTTTCCTCAGTGGAAATAGTTCCAACAGAGCAGGCATAGGAATTCTAATCCAACAGAGCAGGCATAGGAATTCTAATCAACTTAAATACTAACTATGAAATAATAAATCATACGGAAATAATTCCAGGTAGATTACAGCTAGTAAAAATAAAACTATATAACTCTATAGTTACACTTACGAACCTATACGGACCCAACATAGATGACACAACATTCTTTTCAACAGTTGAAAATACGGTTATGAATAATAACAGTGAAACCATTATTCTTGGAGGTGATTTCAATAATGTTCTAGATTTTCAGATAGATAAACTGAATGGGAGAATAGATACCAACAAGAAATGTTCATCCAAAATAAACGAAATTATTAATGATAATGAATTATATGACATATATAGACTTCGACATCCAAATACAAAACGATTTACGTGGCACTCAAATCATAAACCAGCAATCTTTTTCGATTAGACTACTTTCTCATATCATCTAATTTATTGAATACAGTGCCAAATTGTAACATTATTCCAGGATTTCTATCAGACCACTCCGTAGTTACTTTAAGCTTAAACCTCTGTGAAACATTAAGAGGTCCGAGCTATTTTAAACTTAACAACAGTATTCTACTACAGTCAGATTTTAAACATAATATTAAAGAGTGTATTCAAGAGATTGCGACAATCAACAAAGGATGTAACCCAGACATCATGTGGGAAATAATAAAGGGTACAGTCAGAAACGAATCTATCAAATATTCAAGCAAATTGAAGAAAAAACAAAGGGAAGAAGAGAAAAAAATAATATCGGAAATAAAAAGAATAGAAGAAAATATTGTAAAACATCCCAATAGTCTAGACTTAACAGAACAACTTAAAAATGAAACAGATAAACTAAATAATATAATCGAAAAAATAACCAAAGGACTTATCATTCGTTCAAAAGCAGAATGGGTCGAAGGTGCCGAAAGAAATACTAAATATTTTTCTAACTTAGAAAAGAAAAGAGCCGAAGAAAAAACAATCAAACAATTAATAATAAATAATGCATTAGATAATAATCAGTCAAACATTCTTAATCAGGCCAAAAAATACTACGAACATATATATAGCGAAAATCCTGCTATAGACCACGAAAACATCAGTTTCTTTAATGAACCCGGCATCCAGCTGAAGGAAAATGAAAAATTATTATGCGAAGGTCACATCAGTGAATATGAATGTCAAATAGCTATTAAAGATATGACAAATATGAAATCACCTGGGTCGGATGGGCTAACAGCTGAGTTTTATAAACTATTTTGGAATGATATTAAACAATACTATGTCGCTTCTATTAACTACTGCTATGAAAATGGAACACTTACAGAACTTCAAAAACAAGGAATAATTACACTCTTACCCAAAAAAGATAAGAATACACTCTCAATTGACAATTGGAGGCCTATCTCTCTTTTAAATGTAGACTACAAGATAGCTACAAAAGTAATAAGCAATAGAATAAAAAATGTACTAGACTCAATAATTAATGTTAATCAAACTGGATTTATAAAAGGCAGATATATAGGAGAAAATGTTAGAACACTAATGGAAATCATTGAAGAAACAAACGGTAATAACATACCTGGAATAATCTTCTTTGCCGACTTTCAGAAAGCATTTGATAGTATTGATCATAAATTCATGATTAAATGCCTACAACATTTCAACTTTGGCGATTCTCTTGTGAAATGGATCTCATTGTTTTACAACGATTCAAAAAGCTGTATTTCAAATAATGGACATTTATCAGAATTTTTTAAAGTATAAAAGGGGGTACGACAAGGTTGTCCATTATCCGCCTATATATTCATAATATGTATAGAAATTCTGTCAAGATCAATAAATAATAATCAAGATATTAAAGGGTTGGTTCTTGGCGATAATGAAATAAAACAAACATTATTTGCTGACGATGCAAGCTTCACATTAGATGGATCTGAAAAATCGTTCATCGAACTAATAAAAAACTTAAAAAAATTCTCAACAATATCTGGTCTAAAACTAAATAAGTCAAAATGTTCTGTCCTCAAACTAGGAACAACGAAATTTAATACAAGCAATTGGTGCAATAATAATATGTATAAATGGTCAATCGATCAAGCTACAACGCTTGGAATAATATTTGCAAATAAAAAATCAATGCTACTTCCATTAAATTTGACTCCCAAAATTAAATCATTACAGCACTGCTTAAATAACTGGAAAAAATGGAATCTAACTCTAATTGGTAAGATAACAGTCTTAAAAACGCTTGCCTTCCCAAAGCTGGTATATCCATTAACAGTGCTCGAAACACCAGCAGAGGAAATAATTACAGAAATAAATAACATAATGTACGACTTTCTTTGGGATGGAAAACCGGATAAAATATCGAGGAAAACTATCATACAAACATACGAACATTTCGGACTTAAAATGATTAATATACATGCATTCATAAATTCCTTGAAATGTTCATGGCTTAAACGACTAAAAGGTAAACAGAGCCACTTAAAACTAGCATACAACGCTGAACTAGAGAAGTATGGAGGAGATTTGATATTAAAAAGTAATATTAACCCAATAGATGCTAGTAAAATCACAAATCGCTACCATTTTTTAAATGATATAATAGTTGCATGGAGCAAAATTAACTATACTACAACAAGTATTAATATATCTAATACCATTTTATGGCACAATTCACAATTTAAACACGCAAACAGTAATCCATTTTTCTACAAGGAATGGTTTAATAAAGGAATTATGTTCACACATCATATATATGATTATAGAATAAAAGACTTTTACACTTTTGATAACATTATAGCTTTATACAATATAGACAATAGAGATTTTATGAAATACTACACATTAATAGGAAACATAAAAAATGAATGGAAAATAAGGCTGAAGACAGAAGTAGCAGACAACAACATACCAAGCTATCTAATTAACAAAATATTATTATTAAAAAATATTAATAAAATATTATATATTAAACAAATTGAAGCAATGAGGTTAACACAATTGAAACACATTATTAAATGGGAAAACGAATTAGACAAACAAGATATAGAATGGAAGCAAATATTTTCAATACCATATAAATGTACAATAAGTACAAAACTTAGGGCATTCCAATATAAATATCTCATGCGAATTGTGCCGAATAACTCTTTTTTATTCAAATGTAAACTAAAACCATCTAATCTCTGCGAGTTTTGTCTGATGTCAATCGACTCAAATAAACATATGTTTTGGGAATGTAATAGTGTGCAACCATTTTGGTCTGAAATAAAAAAACTTCTACATTCTAGAAGATTGGAACTGTTATCAAATCTATCCTATGAAAATATATCATTCTGCAATGCAAATAATGAAAATTCTAGTAAATCAAAACATGTCATAAACTTCATAATTCTATTAGCAAAATACTTTATTTTCAAGTGTAAATGTAATTCAGAAATACCATCAATTAGCATGTTTAATCTATATCTGAATCAAACTATAAAACTCGAAGAAACCATTGCAACAATTAAAGATAAAATGGAAATGTATGACAATAAAATGGAAATACTTTTTCCAGTCAGGAATATGACAAGTCAATTATTACGTGTTACCCATTTATTAGCATAAAAACCGTCAAATATAAACACATTCATAAGGGTATGGATATATATAATACAGTGTCAATTATACACCATATACTCCCCTCATTGTCATATTGAAATCTAAAAATACTTAAATGAACACAGAATATACAATATAATATATAAGGATCCATCCTATCTCCATCCCACTATATATCTTTATCCTTGTCTATCAGTGTCCCCTACACCAATCCCCAACGATAGCTACCCATATTACTACACATATCAATCATAATGGTTTACATAAATACCTTATATAACCTCTATTTGTCGACATTAATTTTCATGTCTACACTGATCCCATAAACATATTTTTATAGTCCCCCCCACAACATATATAAAAACCTCATTTGTTTATAATAATGACTATGCACATACTATATTAAGTAATGCATAACGTTGATACTGTCATGCTATGTACTTATCTGTATATATATTATGTTAATAATACTATGAAATTATGAGGAATAAAAAAAAAAAATATAAAATAAAAAAAAAATGCTTATTAATTACAATACTATAAAATCACGCATATTAGACATATATTATCAACGCTGGTATACTGCTATCAATAACTCTGCACGTCTAGAGACATACAGTTTGTTTAAAAATGAATTTATCTTTGAAACTTACCTTGATTTTATTAAAGAAAACAAATACAGAATTGCCCTTACACGATTTAAAACATCATAGCATGATTTAGCTATTGAGCGTGGTCGTTACCTACACCTGCCACGAAACGAAAGATTATGTATTTATTGTAATTCGAGAATTTTGGAAAATGAATATCATTTCATACTAATCTGCCCACATTATGCAACTTTAAGATCGAAATTTATTAAAAGATATTACCATACCTGGCCGACTATACAGAAATTTATTAATCTCTTGTCATGCAAATCCCAAAAAATCACTATCGATCTTTCCAAATTTATATATTTTGGAAATAAACAACGAACCTAACACCTTTTTATATCATATACATGTATTTGAATACTAATAACCTATAATTATGCTCTTTTGTAAAATTCCATGTCACTGCCTGTTTCTACTGTTTAATTGCTATAAACATGTGTCTGTTTTAGATTTTATTCTTTATTTACGTCTCATCAATGTACAACAAACAACATTCAATATAATAAAAACATATCGATGTACATTGCCACTCAATAATGAATTATAAGAGACAGTAACAGTAACAATTCACAATATAACACGATTCAACATATAAGTTTCTTAAAACTAGAGTTTATATAGGTTGATCCAGACCGATACTCTCACAAACTGAAGACAATCGTCAAAATGGTGACGGGCACATTGCCACCATTACACCACAGCCGCAAAACGTCACCATGGGTAACCGCTATCAGTGAGATTCTCGGTCCAAAACAAGACCTACTCTTAGATATAAATGTGTTAAATCTAAATTGCCTACGCTAATCTTATCTAAGAAGTGCTTAAAATATTTATTAAAACACTGATATTGAAAAAGAGCACTAACGCGCTTATTAATTAAAAAATGGTATAAAAAAACAATTATCACCTCTGATCAGATCAGTGATGAACTGATTAGCATAGACTATTTAGTTGGCAATAAAAAAGTATTCATAGTATTAAGCAATAAACTTATTGTATTGTATTGTATTGTATAGTTTAGTATCGGAAACATTGGTTGGAACATTGACTGTTCAAATATAAAGTAGAACATAGAGCTGTGAACTACAAAATGTTTACAGTTAAACCTGTGTTAATGGTCATCTCCATTAAGCAGCCAACATGTATTAAGCAGCCAGTTTCCAGATTCCCAATATGTTGTTTTATTATACAATTGACCTATATTAAGCAGCCACCTGAGCTAAGCAGCCAGATTCTGTTATTTCCTTAGCTGGCTGCCTAAGACAGGGTTCACTGTATATATATAGAGAGAGAATTGCATAGTTGGAGGCAGAATGTCTAATATATATGCTAGATCTTGTTGGTTCAATAGTAAACACTTGAATGCAGATATAATACTTGACCACATAACTGCTAACATGATACCACCGATAAATCAAGGTCGGACATGCATCATCTGTGATGTGTTACAAAAACCCGCCAACAATGAGAAACCTGCACATTCAGCAGCTGTGTGTTACTTCTAGTCGTACACTTCACAACTAACACATGCGCCAACAATATGAAGGTTTTAAGCATCAAGCTGTAGAGCTTAAATTACACTATTAATCATACATTTGACTAAACATAACAGTCGCCTTGGTCTGACTAAACATAGCGATCCCCTTGGTCTGACTAAACATAACAACCTCCTTGGTCTGACTAAACATAGCAATCTCCTTGGTCTGACTAAACATAGCGACCTCCTTGGTCTGACTAAACATAATAATCTCCTTGGTCTGACTAAACATAACGATCCCCTTGGTCTGACTAAACATAGCGATCCCCTTGGTCTGACTAAACATAGCAACCTCCTTGGTCTGACTAAACATAGCAATCTCCTTGGTCTGACTAAGCATAGCAATCTCCTTGGTCTGACTAAACATAGCAATCTCCTTGGTCTGACTAAACATAGCAATCTCCCACCCCCACAACAACACCACACAACCTCCTTGGTTGACTAACTAACGCTCCTTGGTCTGACTAAACAAACGACCTCCTTGCTGACTAACAACGACCTCCTTGGTCGACTAAACATAACGACCTCCTTGGTTTGACTAAGCATAACGAGCTCCTTGGTTGACTAAACATAACGATCTCCTTGGTCTGACTAAACATAACGACCTCCTTGGTCTGACTAAACATAACGACCTCCTTGGTCTAACTAAACATAATAAACTCCTTGATCTGACTAAACATAGCGAACTCTTTGGTCTGACTAAACATAACGATCCCCTTGGTCTGACTAAACATAACAATCTCCTTGGTCTGACTAAGCATAACGATCCCCTTGGTCTGACTAAACATAGCGAACTCTTTGGTCTGACTAAACATAGCAATCTCCTTGGTCTGACTAAACATAGCGAACTCTTTGGTCTGACTAAACATAGCGAACTCTTTGGTCTGACTAAACATAACGATCCCCTTGGTCTGACTAAACATAACAATCTCCTTGGTCTGACTAAACATAACGATCCCCTTGGTCTGACTAAACATAACGATCCCCTTGGTCTGACTAAACATAACGATCCCCTTGGTCTGACTAAACATAACGAACTCCTTGGTATAGTGGTTAAGGTTCGCGGATAGTTGAAGAGTCGAACCTATTCAGGGGTTCGTTCTGATATAGCCGGTTTGTAGGCCGCCAGCTAGTTAAATAGTGGTTACCGATTGCATATCAGCATGGATAGGATTCGGGAGGTACTGATGACTGATGTTCATAAAAAGGTGTCGCATAGGTCAGTAATGGCGAGCTCTTTTAATTGGGGTGTCACTATGTGTGTTTTATGTTTATTTATCGTCGCTACCGGTTACCCATATGAGCGATGCCTCCTGAAGAGATTAGTCATTTTAGATTGTTGGGGGTAATGCAATGATACAGACAGAGACACATTCCTGAGTCTCCTCTGGTTCATTTACGTGCACGGTGTAAAGCACTGACACGATTCCTCGATTTAATGTCCTATCTGAAAGACATTTAATTTTATTAGGGTCAGACCGGGGAATAATTGTACTACTTAAAGTGCCTGGAACCTAACAAGTTAAAGCAGCATTACATCGTATGAAATAAAAGATATTTGAAAAATTCAATTTTTACGTATGGGTAGCAATGCTGCTACACATTCTAACATTATACTTTGTATGCTTATGTTCATTTCGTAAACAGTGTTTTTTTGCGATAAAACAAACTCGAAACCGAAAGTAGGACTTTCGTGTGTTGATAAACAAATTCGCGACTATTTCGATTTTTGTAAACACATTAGTATTTATATTTTACCCAAAACATCCTTTATTACGATGTAATGCTGCTTTAAGCATATAGTCTCCATCCGCTATGTCGAATTCCGTCGGACAGAACAAAATACTTCGACATAACCGAAGTTTGACGTAACGAAATTCTATATAAACGGAGCCAGTTATATGTAACATGATAGTGTCTGAAACGGGAATTTGATCCGACTTCGAGATAACCGGAGAATTCGACATAACCGATTTTGACATAACGGATGTAGACTGTACATGTAATTGTTCGAAACACAATAGATATATAAGTTGAGGTATGAATACGTATTTTAGTAACCCTAAATTAGCCATATATTAGCCAATCTGTGAAAAAATTCTTAAAGAAGCTAGTTTCAACTGATTTTGGTGGGTATGGGTATGGACAACTTCCAAAAAAAAGTAAGGTTGGATAGGGGTTGGGGAAATTGTTTTATTAGAGGTCAAAGGTCATTGACCCCTGCCTAAATCACTAAAAATAATATTTCAGCAACAAAACATGATATATTAGTATATAGATAATTTCTTGGTGTCAAAATGCACAGAATTACAAAAGAAGATGACATAAGATAATTATTGACCCTTGGGACCAAATCCTGACCTCTGAAAATGAGGTCAAAGGTATAAAAAGCTGTTTTATCGCTAAAATGTCATATTTATAACAGGAAGCATACCATATTATATAAAAATGAGCAAAAACCAACCGAAGAGGTTAATTTCAACTTACGTGGTGGATATGGGGGTTATTATTTATTCCAAGAGCAGAGGGGGAGGGGGAAATTATCTTTGATTTGCCTCTGTTCATCAAGGCATCTCAAATTGTTAAGGATCAGAAGTTAGAAGTTGTTGTGAGACTTGGAGGATTTCACTTCCTGAAGAGTTACCTTGGCTGCATTGGCTACATCATGGAAGGCAGTGGTTTGGCAGAAGCAAGTCATCTATTGACCTAATACAGTCCAGTACATCCTGAAAGGTGCATCATACTCAAAGGACCTGAGAGCACACTTCTTAACAGATGCCGCGCTGGTGAAACACATGGTGGATGAAAGTGACAGCGAAAGTCTGGATGAGAGACTCAAAGACTTGCAGAAAATGTCAAGAACTGCAAAGATGTGGATTCTGCACCACAAACTTGTAAGAACAGCACAATATTTCATATTGGCAGAAAGACTCCATGATTGGCATGGACATCTGAATGCCATTTCTAGCACGATTGATATATTTGCAACAGTTGGACATGGGCAGTATGCCACATTTGAAGCATGTACTTGCAAGAGATGCTTAGACTTCCAGAATAATATCCTTAGGTTAGTATATGTAAACTCAATGCGATCTTATTGTAAATAAATTTATTATCTGGAAGCATGTGTTTTCATGAATGTCGGACTTCTGCAAAAGCATTTCAAATCTGTATGTCCACCTTTAATTTGTCGTAAATCATGCCAACTTAATCATGTATATTCTCTTTTGAGTTCGAAGTAGTATTTAGTGAGGTGGCTGTCCTCTTGCCCTCTTTCCATGTTTGAGCTGGCATCATCTCTCATTGCACACATCTACATATTTTAGTCTTCTTATATTTCCATACTACTCCCAATAGGTGAGATACATTTTAAGGATGTTCTTTTCATTTGCAGGTGTATGAAGCTTTCATGGAGGGGAATCACACAACACGCTACAGCGATGAGCAATTTTCTGGACAATTTTCTGACCAGACAATCGAAGAGACACTCCAACACCATTACTTCGCTGTCTAGTGGAGTAATAACTACCGACAAGTCAATTGTCAACTGTGATGATGTAGTGAGGATAGGCCATGCAATGCAAAAGGATCTTGATAATGAGTCACCGGCATGAAGACAGCAAAGAAATGCAAAAATCTTGCTGAACTTCAGAAGAAAGTAAAGTTAGGCGACAAGAAGATCTACATCGAAAATACCCTTCTTTTCAATAGATTGATTTTCATGGCAGAGAGAGATGAAGGGATCGAACACATGTTCAAATTTGAGCTGACCCCGGTCCCAACATCTCTCTTCACAATGGATCGCATGATGAGAAAACCCAAAAAGCATGCATTTGGCAAGATGCTCAAAGAAACGGCTACAAAACTTGACGTGGATATAAACAGCAAGATGCATGTTGTTGATGGAAGGTGGCTACTTCATCAGGTAAAGTGGTCCAGCGGTGCAACCATCAAGACTATAGTTGATACATATATCAGATATGTTGACAACAAATTCAAGGATGCTACTGTAGTGTTTGATGGCTACGGGGAGGAATCATCAACGATAGACCATGAACATATGCGGCAGATGACTGGGAAGAAGGTTTCTCCGGACATGATGGTCACACCGGAATTGACTATATCATGTGACAGAGAGGTTTTCCTGGCAAATGAGAAGAACAAAGGAGCCTTATTCATGATGATATCTGCAGAGATGGCAAGCCACAATATCACTGTACGCCAAGCAAATGATGATGGTGACACGCTGATTGTTAGGTCTGCAATGGACTTGGTCGCAAGTGTTAAATCCCCGGTTGTTGTTGTCGCCCAGGACACTGATATTTTGATATTGCTCTGCTATCATAGGCCTATCCACTGTACTAATTTGTATTTACAAGCAGATTTTGATGGTCTTTACGACATCTCTAGCAATACACATCGGGGACAAAGAAGAGTTCCTCTTCAAGTATGGTTGGTCTGGAAACGACACTGTTTCGTGTATTCATGGACATACCAAATGTGCTCTCTACAAATGCAGATTTCCCACCAGTGTCATTACTGCATTTACATGTCCCACTTCAACCGACTCCATAATACGAACATCTGGATTAAAAGCCATGCATATCACATATGGCTGTGGGTATACTCTCCTAGAAGAGTCTCGAAGTTCAAGAAGCAAGCAGCCAAGGGCACAATCGATCCTGACCGCCTACCACCAATGAAAGATGCAACAGCTCAACATTCCCTTCGTGTCCATCTTCAAGTTGTGGTATGGAAGCATATTGACACCTCTATTCTTGATCCCAAAGGAAGAGGATTGGAGTTAGATTCCAACAGAAAACTTAGACCAAAAATGCTATCTGTTGGTAAGGCGCCAGACGACAACCTTCTGAAAGTAATTTGTTGCAACTGCAAGGAAGGGGAGAGGCAATGTCAAACAATGATATGCAGCTGCATAAAAGCTCGCATGTCGTGTGTATCTGCATGTGGAGTGTGCTGTGGGCATTGCGATAATGGAACAGATAACATAGATGCAGAAGAAGAAATTGGTAGCGATGAAGAGGAAACAGACTGAGTATTATTAATTTGTTGTTGCCGATAGATACTGTAAGTTCTAAGTTGTGAGTAGTATAGCAAATTGTTGATTATAAATTCACATATACTTTACATACAGAAAATATGTCGCACTAATGAACTTTACCCCACCCCCCGGCTTATTTTGACCATTAACCTCGTATTTTGGTGGTGAAGAATCCATTTCATATTTTTTGTTTCTACAAATTTATTTTAGCTCGATTGCGAAACAAGTTATTACAACTTATATTAATCACTCTCGAGACCTCATTTCTGATGGAATACATCGCCACGAGGGAGAGAGAAGAGGCAACGTGGAATTTAAATGCCTTGCCTAAGGGCACACTCGTAACTGCTCCAGCGGGGCTCGAACTCCGGACCTTTCGCACCTGAAGCGAACGCGCATCCACTGCGCTATCACGACGATCATGGTTTAATTTTGTTACTGTTACCAATATGATATTTGATATGATATTTAGTGATAAGACGTTTATTATTTTGGGCTATATCGCCGGCGGGCAGTTTACTAAGTAACACCTTTCCTAGGCAGGCTCCAGCAGGTAACCAGTACTTGGTGCACCAATCTCCTTAATAAACTGTCAACTTTTTCATATAAATGAGACGGCCTGAGCGGGGATCGAACAAGTGACCATCAGTGATGATAGGTATACAAGTCAGCGACCGTAACCACTCGACCACAGAGGCGGACTTGGAATAACATATGTATTGTGAGCTAAGAAACAATATGTATAAATACATTCAAACCTGTGTTAGTGGTCACCTTTATTAAGCAGCCAACCTGCATTAAGCAGCCAGTTTCCAGAATCCCAATATGTTGTTTTGATATACAAAAGCACTAAGCAACCACTATCTTTGATTCCCTTGGCTGGCTGTTTAAGACAGGTTTCAAATAGTTATCTAATTATTACTTTGAAGGTTGAATAAAACTACATACAGTCAAACCTGTCTTAAGCAGCCAGCCAAGGGAATCACAGAAAGTGGCTGTTTAACACAGGTGGCTGCTTAATAGAGGTCAAATGTAGAATAAAAACAACATATTGGGAATCTGGACTAACACAGATTTGACTGTAAATTAGTTTCCCATTTTTTAAATTTGATTGTGTTTGAACTTTTGACATAATGGGGTCTGGTCCATAAAGTCATTTTAGTCCGTCATTTGTTGAATAATCGTGATGACAAAGCAGTCTAGATGAAAACTGAGATATTCTGAGATATCATCAGTTCAGTATATTGCATAGGGTAATCTTAATTAGATTGCTAAACCTTCAGAAATACACGATATTTTCCAGTTACAACATTAGGTTGAAATCTGTAAGCATCTCCTTCCATGCAGCCTGCGCATGCGCACATAATAACATTCTAATGTTTGACGCATACACATTCCAATCCGTCAACAGAAATCACCATACTTTTGACCTTAAACTTTGTAATTGGCAAAATTTAGCATGGTTCCAGAAAAACGTTACAAATCAAAGCAAACTCCCAGACATCATTATTTCTCAAACATCAGGAACTGTATTGCTTTGAAATTTACATACTGTCAGAATAATTTGTTTTAATCATCGGATCAATTTAATCCCCGAATCATGGCAGCAAATGCGTGCTCAAGTGTTCTCAGATAAGTCCCTTCACAGACTAATCTTTGAATTGAAGTGTCTGTCATTGTCGGCAATTATATGTCGATTGGGTTAAATAAGGTCAATATGTCTAAGTGTCATCACTTTTCGCTACTTGGTAATTGAATTAAATACATATTCATCCTATCTTTAGTTTTGGCGGTCCTGCCTCCCCACACCCTCATGAAGATAGTGTACCACACATTTGGAACATAATTTATCAATACCCTTTCAATTTGATTTGTTTAAAGCGACATTACATAGCAAAAATAAAAAATGCATTTTTTCACGTATTAATTCCTTACTACTACATATTCTTACGACTACATTCGAACACTAACATTGAACCATTAAACAGTGTCTTTGTTGTCTACAAAGTTTTAAAAATGAAAGTAGGATTTCATTTAACGCTCCCGAATTGACGTTTGTTCGTCACTGGAGTCGATTAGTCATTTTAGATATTTGGAGGATAGTGCAATGATACAGATATAGACCCATTCCAGAGTCTGCTCTGGTTCTTATACGTGCACTGTGCACAACACCCGACACGAGACCTCGGTTTAAAGCCCCATATGAAAGACTGTTAATTGTATTCGGGTCAGACGGGGGATCGGATCTGCGATCCCTGGATTACCAGTCCAGCGTGTTACCACTGGACTACAGATCCGTCTGTAGATTTATTATTAATAATTGCCTCATTCCCCTGTTCTACTCTACTAGCCAATTTCATATATCATCATATATATATTATCTTTTATTCCTCCATTTCTGAAGAGTTACATACAATCATCAAGAAAGATACAAAAGTACAGAACATGATTATAAACACAACTATAGATCAGGTACGAATTAGAATATACATACAACATAACATACGTACAGATAATTAAGAATGAAAAAAACAATACAATATCATAACCTTGGCCTAAAATCAAGGAAAGTGTCAATAGTTATTCTCGGGCTTAATAATAAATATACAACCATCTAAAACAACATAAGGATTCACGAAAGCGAAAATGGTACATTATGAAGTACATGGTGATATAAATAGTATCTTTTTGTATCACATATATGAACACATTATTTTCTTTATTTTATAATGCTATCGCATAAACTTGCTTAAGAAATGAAGCACTGGTGCACAGAAAGTCTGAATACTGTTCCTGATGTATTAATCTGGCAATGTCTTTGCCTATATGTCCTAGTAAATATTTCAAGAACGCAGGTCGTGATATATTTTTCATTAACATATATAAGTTATTAGAGAAATAGTCATGTACATGGTTCAGGTAAATGTTTCTGAGGTTATCTGAGTTATAGCCCTATCTTTTGATTGCATTTAATTAGAATATAATATTATGTTGATGGCCTCGTGGTAGATTAACTTTTATTAGTTGAAAAAAGTCTTTATCATTATTATTATAGTTTCGCCGTTGTCTAAGCACGAAAACATTTATGTATAAGTATAGGGGAAACCCGAAAACGATCCAATATGCAAAATATTGGACATTGTGAGGCGCGTAGCACCGAAAACAGTACCATTATTTTACATATTGGATCCGTTTGAGGCTTATATCTTACTTAATACAAACACTTATAATACAAGATCCTACTAATTAAAATTGTTAATTTCGTACATGCATCATGTACGTGTAGTAATTAATATAATACTCTGGCCTGTTGCCACCAGTCCAATATTAATAATAATGGACTGCAAGTACAAATGTATGACGTCACAACAGTGTTAGATAAGTAGGAATACGTTTGATAAGTGTGATTTTCTCTTGCTGTACTCATTGTTGAATAATAGGAACCATTTATGTTCTGTACTTCTCGTCTGCACGCAGATTTGTTATCTGAACGCTTGTCCGTAGAGTGCAATAACTCTATACTACAGCCGTAGTCTGTCATAGTACAACACGACAGCATTGCCAATGTGTCGATACATTATACTATAGCCTGTCAATCCCTTAACCAACGTTATTATTCAAAACATTCCATACATGCATTTCGAATACGCACGGCATGCTAAGATGGCCAAGACGGCTAACACTTAAAAGGAATACCATTTGCATATACACAGACAATATAGTAGCGGTATATGGCATGCGGGAAATGACAGATCACAATACAATCATAGTATCGCTACAACTGGATATGTCTTGGATCAAATACTAATTGCATTGGCTTGATTAATCCCTCACCTACCATGAAGCTGTCTGGTTCTCGATGAATGGTGTAATGTTCCGTTCTCGAGCTGGTCCTACTCCCGTACATTTCCTCGAGAGACTATGGCGCGTTTTGAGTCCCTATTCCGCTGCACAGACGCTTGCGGTCTGGACAAATGATTTCGGTTGTTTCGGTTTTTTAAGAACACTATGATACACCATAGGCTCGACACTATACGTACAACTTCAGGCCATTCCACGCAAGTTTAAAAATAACACCCCGTCACTCAGTATACAGCCTTGCCAAGGTTATATTATACCGAAAGATGGCAAGGTCGCAATGTAAGCAAACCGTGTCGTATACAGTGGAACCTCCACTAACGGTCACCTCCGGTGAGCGGTCACCTCCGGTAAACGGTCACTTTTATTCCCCCCGAGTGATTTTCCTATATATTACACCTCTGTTGAGCGGTCACCTCTCATCTCCGGCCAGCGGCCACCAAAGTGACCGTTTTGGGACAACATTTCCTACCTTAAACGGTCAAAATCCACCAAAAATCGGCAACATATTTACAGAGATGCGGTCGCGAAAATATGTAACATTCAAATCAGATGTAGACATTGAAAGATTGAATTTACGGAGTGGAAAAAAAGAAATATGTTATTAATAATTATCATTTTTTAATAGTTATATTACAGCTATCAAATGATATTTTGGCCTTAAAAACAATATTGATTAGTTTTTCACACGTTTTTACAGAAGTCTCCAATCATTCAACGGCCGTAATATGCCAGTATCTAAGCTTACTTGTAAGTCCACTATTTGAGTTCGCCGCAGCAATCATGTGTCTATCAAACGACTTGACGTCCTTCAGTATATAGCATTGATAGTGACGGGTGTATACTAGAGAATATAGAAAACGCACATTTCGGATAAGTGTGTTTTTGCATGAAAATCTAAATACATAGTTTTAAAACATTTTGTAGTACGTTTAGTTGTTCAGTTTGTGTTTTGTAATAAAGATGTGATATATTTTTGATGGAATCCTTCGTGTTTCGTTTTCATGTAATAATAATTATTAAATATAGGTGTGCGTTTTCTATATCCTCTTGTATATAGTGTCTAGCCTATAGTGTATCGTAGTGTTCTTAAAAACAAAACAAATGTTCTTTTGGTTTTGAACACGAAACCATTACATTTTGTTCATACCACAAGCGTCTGTGCTTTTACTGTGTATCTAATAGGCAATACATGTACTTTATATACATTTACAAGAAGGAAGAACTTATTTGCCACTTTTTTAATTTTTTATGTTTATTTAACGTCGATACCTGTATCCCATTTGAGCGACGGGCAGTTTTCCTGGGCAGGCTCCAGTGGTTAACCAGTAGTTGGGTGCACCAACCTCCGTAAGAAACTGCCAACTTTTTCATATAAATGAGACACGGTCTGAGCGGGGCTCGAACCCGTGACCATCAGAAATGATAGGTTACAGTGGTATACTAGTCGGCGGCCGTAACCGCATGACCACGGCGGTGGAATATTTGCCACTGTCTTGAATAGGATTATATTTCCGCATAATGGGTTTTCCAGATTCTCAAGCATTCGGTAATCTCCGGAGAAACGTTCCATGTATGGAAAGTATTAATGTGCAAAAACCTTCTTGCATTGTCCATGTGTGACCTTTAGGGATTGCGGTCGTCCAGAGTCTTCTTGGAATTCTTCGATTTTCTATGAGCAGTAAATCAACACTTAATATGACGATACATGGTATGTGAACCAGAATTCATTACGCTTCACTCGTATTGAAATAAAACTGGAGGTAGGGATCTCCGTGGCCAGTGTGGTTACATTCGTATACTTCAAATTACTTGACCATTACCGATGTAGGTTCAAATCCCAATGGGGTGACGAATTATTTCATGCGACGAAGTATCCAGCTGGCTTGCGGGAGGTCGGTGGTTCTACCCTGCCTGTCCGTACATGAACGACCGCTCGGAGGGGTTCCGGGATCTTCCTCCACCAATAATAGCTGGAGAGTCACAATATTACCTAAGCTTTTGTGCGACTTTAACCCTAATGCAAAAAAAAAAAAATTGGTGCTAGCATGTACACATTTACATTGTAACAGGCACGAAGTCACACTGAGGCACACCTCACACAGCTGGTTAAAATTTTGAAAGCCAAATAAAAATATGAAAATTTAAATAAATTAAATTAAAAAAATTAAAATTTGGCTGCGGGTACTGATTGTAATATGTCAAAATAGATTATATTTACCAGAATTTATTTCTCAGAATCAAGTTGTCCAAAACATAGTTGTCTTCATTATATTTGTCATTAAAGAATACTGTGAGTTTTACGTTTATTTATCGTCGCCCATATGAGCGACGCCTCCTGAAGAGATCAGTCATTTTAGATTTTTGGAAGATAGTGCAATGATACAGACAGAGACACATTGCAGAGACTCCTCTGGTTCTATTACGTGCACGGTTTAAAGCACCGATACGAGACCTCGGTTTAAAGTACCATCTGAAAGACTGTTAATTGTATTAGAGTCAGACGGGAGATCGAACCTGCGATCCCTGGATTACCAGTCCACTGGACTACAGATCCGTCTGTATTTTTAGAGAACACTTACTGTGTGCGCAAAGTTCGTTTTTGATTTGATCAATGCCACGCGTAACGGGGTTTGTGCTACTTTAAAGAATCAAACAAACTGTCGGCTGTCCGATTAGCGCAGTGGTTAGCGCGCTCGCTTCTCACCAATGCGACCCGGGTTCGATCCTCGGACAGGGAAGTATGTGAGTTGGTACGATGGTCGCCAGATCGGACAGGTGGGTTTTCTCAGGGTACTCCGGTTTCCTCCCACATGAATGACCACATTTACGCTTTCATCCGCGCCAACGAGAGTGATTAATATAAGTTGTTGAAACTTGCTTCGCAATCGTTGTAAAATAAAGTTTAAAAAAAATAAAATGTTTAATTAAGACCCTGTTTAAGGATATCTTCCGGACAGTTACAGCCTATGCTATTAAATGTGTTGCGTGGAGAATCACGTATCGATCACCCACGCATAATAGTATGTCGATATCATTAAGATGGGATTAAAGGTAATTATTTCCCATGTGACGACATCTCCAATTATTGATTATAAAAGAAAGACATTTCCTTGTTGTTATCGCATACATCATTGACATGCACACTAAACATTTATCCATTCACATCATTAGTCGTCCATTTCAGCATCCCCGTGCACGTAGGGACCTATGCACAGCTCACATCAGTAAAATTTGTTGATGTCAACCTGACTTCCATATCGCATAGGCAATGCGTACGGATGGTCACGGCTGTGGACGGCGGATAGCTGGTCGTGTATATAGTTGTGACCGGATCCTATTGGTGACGGCGCAATACGGCTTCCACGTAGATGCAGATCCGGAAGCGGAAGCGATGAAGACGCCAATGAAAGAACCAGACATGCTATTGCGGCATGAGCTGATGGTGGAGGGTGTGGCCTTGAACAAGCGACGTTTATCGAAAGAATCACCTATGTATTATACTATCTCAATTACCATGCTTGTTCTGTTTATACTATCTCAATTACCATGCTTGTTCTGTTTATACTATCTCAATTACCATGCTTGTTCTGTTTATACTATCTCAATTACCATGCTTGTTCTGTTTATACTATCTCAATTACGATGCATGTTCTGTTTGTACTATCTCAATTACCATGCATGTTCTGCTGTTTGTACTATCTCAATTACCATGCGTGTTCTGTTTATACTATCTCAATTACCATGCGTGTTCTGTTTATACTATCTCAATTACCATGCGTGTTCTGTTTGTACTATCTCAATTACCATGATTGTTCTGTTTGTAGTCCCTTCCATTCTAAATTACCATGCTTGTTCTGTTTGTACCATCTCAATTACCATGATTGTTCTGTGTGTAGTCCCTTCCATTCTAAATTACCATGCTTGTTCTGTTTGTCGTCCCTACTATCTCAATTATCATGATTGTTCTGTTTGTCGTCCCTACTATCTCAATTACCATGCTTGTTCTGTTTATGCTATCTCAATTACCATGCGTGTTCTGTTGTACTATCTCAATTACCATGCGTGTTCTGTTGGTACTATCTCAATTACCATGCGTGTTCTGTTGTACTATCTCAATTACCATGCTTGTTCTGTTGGTACTATCTCAATTACCATGCGTGTTCTGTTGGTACTATCTCAATTACCATGAGTGTTCTGTTGTACTATCTCAATTATCATGCCTGATCTGTTTGTACTATCTCAATTACCATGCGTGTTCTGTTGTACTATCTCAATTATCATGTTTTTTCTGTTTGTACTATCTCAATTTCCATGCGTGTTATGTTGTACTATCTCAATTACCATGTTTGTTCTGTTATACTATCTCAATTACCATGCGTGTTCTGTTATACTATCTCAATTACAATGCGTGTTCTGTGTGTACTTTTTCAATTACCATGCTTGTTCTGTTTATACTATCTCAATTACCATGCTTGTTCTGTTTATACTATCTCAATTACCATGCATGTTCTGTTGGTACTATCTCAATTACCATGCATGTTCTGTTATACTATCTCAATTACCATGCGTGTTCTGTTATACTATCTCAACTACCATGCGTGTTCTGTGTGTACTTTTTCAATTACCATGTTTGTTCTGTTTGTACTATCTCAATTACCATACGTGTTCTGATTGTACTATCTCAATTACCATGCTTGTTCTGTTTATACTATCTCAATTACCATGCTTGTTCTGATTGTACTATCTCAATTACCATGCTTGTTCTGTTTATACTATCTCAATTACCATGCGTGTTCTGTTTGTACTATCTCAATTACCATGCTTGGTCTGATTGTACTATCTCAATTACCATGCGTGTTCTGTTATACTATCTCAATTACCATGCGTGTTCTGTGTGTACTTTTTCAATTACCATGCTTGTTCTGATTGTACTATCTCAATTACCATGCTTGTTCTGATTGTACTATCTCAATTACCATGCTTGTTCTGTTTATACTATCTCAATTACCATGCATGTTCTGTTTATACTATCTCAATTACCATGCATGTTCTGTTATACTATCTCAATTACCATGCATGTTCTGTTATACTATCTCAATTACCATGCGTGTTCTGTTTGTACTTTTTAAATTACCATGCGTGTTCTGTTTGTACTATCTAAATTACCATGCTTGTTCTGTTTATACTATCTCAATTACCATGCTTGTTCTGTTTATACTATCTCAATTACCATGCTTATTCTACTTGTACTATCTCAATTACCATGCTTGTTCTGTTTGTACTATCTCAATTACCATTCTTGTTCTGTTGGTACTATCTCAATTACCATGCGTGTTCTGTTGGTACTATCTCAATTACCATTCTTGTTCTGTTTATACTATCTCAATTACCATGCGTGTACTGTTTGTACTATCTCAATTACCATATTACCATGCGTGTTCTGTTTGTACTTTCTCAATTACCATTGTTTTACTCTCTCTCTCTCTCTCTCTTTTCTCTCTCTCTCTCTCTCTCCTCTTCCTCTCTCTCTCTCTCTCTCCTCTCTCTCTCTCTGAGGTCGCTGTACAGCTGACTCTTTGGGTGCAATCAACTTGAAATGTGTTTTATTTGTACCAGTGTGTAAAGTTACAATTATGAACCAGTGATAGATGGGTAGGTGTACACATATGGAATGGCAAGCCGGGTGTGTAGGCCCACCTCAGCTGCTGCGGTTAAAATGTTCAACGCCAAAAAAAATGAAAAATTAAATAAATAAAATGCAAAACATATCCCTTTGCTGTATAAAATGTTGACTACTAGAAAGAAAACAAAAAGACGAAGAAACCGACGAAGCGGGAAAATGTCAACACAGAAGGTCAATATATCACCCACAGTCCGAACTGGAGTGAGCCTTATAACCATTCAAGGTTCTGTGTGATTTTTTAAAATCTTATTTAAGTTTATTTAAACTCGCCACTCGTTGCCCATTTGAGCGACGGGCAGTTTACCTAACAACACCTTTCCCGGGCAGGCACCAGCGGTTAACCAGTACTTGGTGCACCAACCTCAATAATATCTGAGCGAGTGTTCGAACTCGTGACCATCAGTGATGGAATGTTATAGTCAGCGACCGTAACCACTCGACTAAGGAGGCGGGTCTAGGTGTGTGTTTACGTTTATATATCGTCGCTACAGATTGCCAATGTGAGCGACACCTCCTATCTCCCTCACGTAGATGGAATCCACCATGAATGAGGTCTCGATAGCGATTATACTAGTGCTATTAACACTTCTATCGCAATTCGTACACATTAAGTTATCAGGAATAATAACACTTACACTCAAAACAAAATTCCCTTTTATAACCGGTCACTTGATGTTTTACAGTAAGTAAACGAATGATGCGAGCCCCACTGGAGCCGTTACGAGTGTGCCCTTAGGCAAGGCATTTAAATTCCACATGCCTCTTCTCTCCCTCGTGGCGATGTATTCCGCCAGGAATGATTAATATAAGTTGTAAGAACTTGTTTCGCAATCGAACTAAAATAGATTTGTATAAAAAAGTAAATGATTTATTATTGTGACATGTGTATATAAACAAATATGTGTCTAGAGTTTATAAAATGTTAATGTCTGATTTTGAAAACTCACCAAATAAAGTTAATTGGTGTTCATCAGTAAAACATTTATTATGTACCCTAGGTTTTTATGATACTTGGTTACAACAAAATGTTGGTAATGTCGATTTATTTTTGCATGTTGTCAAACAACGATTAAAAGACCAGCTTATACAAAATTGGAATAGTAGGATTGATAATTCAAGTAGAGCTTTATTTTATAAAACTGTTTCATGTTTTCAATTCCAACCATATTTAGAGTGTTTTAACATGAATACATTGTGCCAGTCACTCACTAGATTAAGGGTATCTTCTCATAGATTACATATTGAAGCAGGTAGATGGAATAGACCAATACGTACACCTATAAATGAAAGGAAAGGTCAGGTTTGTAATGTCATTGAAGATGAATATCATTTTGTCATTGAATGTCCGGTATATCAATT
Source organism: Archivesica marissinica (assembly GCA_014843695.1). Classification (NCBI taxonomy): domain Eukaryota; kingdom Metazoa; phylum Mollusca; class Bivalvia; order Venerida; family Vesicomyidae; genus Archivesica; species Archivesica marissinica. Next base: position 50,419,415 of record CM026404.1, on the reverse strand, counting down.
ATATAATTATGTGCACACATTTTATAATTGACCAATTAGCACAATCAGTGCTAAATTCCGATGTGAAATACTTTGATCTTGATAGCAGTGGCCCCTATCGGGTATTATAACTCGGCGGTCTCTGTGATGTACCGTTAGTGGGTAAGTTGTTGATTGCTCCCAATAAACAGTGTGACACGCTTAAATTTGATTGCTGTGTTTGTGAGAAAAGAATGACTATATGGGGTCAGTCGGTGTTTTTATAGATGCATTGTTTTTAAAGCAGCTGTCTGGTATTTTGTGGTTCATATACACACTTTTAGATTTGTCCAAGGATTTTGAAATGGGTTGAATTTAACGTCGATCACCAGGATATCGACTAATTTTGTACTATAACTAACCCACACACCAAAGCTACACATTTTCAACATCATTAAAACAATTTTAAACCCGTATTTTCGATCAAATTCACGCCTTTTCAAATTTGTCTACTCGTTACTAGTGTGTCTAATATGCATTGTTTGTCTAACAAAATGGCGGCGATAAACCGTTGCCGGGGGTGTGCGCGAATGGTGCGATGCGATTGGCTAACGCCAGCTGTCAATCAAAATCGGCAGAAAGGTCAATTGTCGGCACCAACTAAATTAATAGCCATATTGACCCCAGTGCCAGTACAGTATTTGGAGCAACTTAAAAAACACATTATATCAATATTCTTGTCATCTTATTGGTTATATTTTTATTACATATCGATATGAATGATTTTCTGTATAATCATTTCAGATAAAATGCATTAAATGACAAGAAAAACATATTTATATTGTATGATTATTAATTGGCTCAAAATATTATAAAATACTAGGTGAGCGATTATGAATTTGTTTTTAAAACTTTATTTATTTTACAACGATTGCGAAGCAAGCTTTAACAACTTATATTAATCAATCTCGTTGGCGCGGATGAAAGCGTATATGTGGTCATTCGTATAATGGAATTTTGTTGAGTGTATATAATGTCTGTTCATGAAACCGGCTACTGGTGTGGTATGAGGCATAGTGTTTGTTTAAAAAGACACCTCCATTTAAACACTATATATTTCGATATGTTCTAGACGTTTCGACCTCCAATTTGTGTCCTTGCACTTTCCATGTTCTCTCCCTCGTGGCGATGGATTCCATTAGCAATACAGTATCGAAAGCGTTTAGGCTGATGTTGTAAGAACTTACAGCGCAATCAAACTAAAACATACGTGCACATTAATGCGACACTACATTGGTAAACACGCAGATGTCTACAGAATGTAATTTCCTTTTACATGATATAATGTTTCCTAACTATTTACATACACAATCTGAGTATTTCAATTAATAAATAAGCGTCGTATACGACGTTTGTTCACACAGCAAACTAATGTAGATATAGTCAACAATGCGTAATGAAACGCGTGTATCCTGAATAACAACATTTAATTTACAGATTTACCGTTATATCTCACATGTGTGCCTATGCATATTTAATTCTTAGACTGTGAGATTTATATCATCTCTAAACGACAGTATCACATGTTTCGTAGTATACACTCCAATAATAAACAAGCACCAATGCATGATCGTGGCTGACAGTTATACGAAATCCTACTTTCACTTTTGAGAGTTGGTAGACTTGCCAAAAAACAATATTTATTGATTGAAAGTTAGTATTCGAATGATGAATGTGTAGTAGCAATTGTAGTTATATGTACGCTATGAAATATGGCTTTTTGATGTACTGTCGCTTTAATACAAATCTTTGGATGAGTTTTGGGATGCTATAAAGATGTTCAAGGCTATATGCAAGCCTGGTGTTTAGTAAAACGCACGCGTACACTATTCCCTTAAAATAGACTAATCCACTACTTGAAACTGGGTTGCCATATTGTCTCGAGGAGCAATTACCCATATTACCCTATAATTGTCGCAATTTAATGGCTTTTCGAATGTGTCCTCTGAACACAACAGAAATGTGAAGCATTATTTTCCTAGCAAATTGCACTAAATTTACATAACTCAACTTATTTGATGTAACGGAATGAAGATGAACCACTTTTCTGTGTAAGTAAAGCATTTATTTACCACAATCCGTAACGACGTGGTTCCCGTACACAAGTGGTGGGTACCATATGTGTTGTAATATACGTCATCGTTATTTCGACTTCTACTTTCTACTTCACTTCCGGTTTGCGACATATCTTTTCGAGACATTGATAACTGGCAGTGTTTCCTATTTCGCAATGGACATGGATTGTTATATAAAAGTAACATGTTTTGTTTATAATAGTCTCACCCCTATTGAAAGGGGCAGCCATTCTGACTTATGAGACACCTCTTATGGACATCAGTACTTCGCGAATCCTATCTTTGAAGGACAGGCGCCTGGCTGATAGGCAATCGGTAACCATTATTTAACTAGCTGGCGGCTCACCAACCGGCCAAAGCAGAATGAACACATGACCAGGTTTGAATCTTCAACCTCCCGCTCCATAGGTGGACGCCTTAACCACTAGGCCACGGAGAGGGTATATGTAGGGAGTATTTCTGACATTGTGTCAAAACAATAAAATAACATAACCTTAGTTAATACAAAGTATTTTAGCTCGATTGCGAATCAAGTTCCTATAACTTATTTTAATCACTCACGATACCTCATTCCTGATGCAATCCATCGCCACAGGGGAGAGAGAAGAGCATTATGGAATTTAAATGCCTTGCCTAAGGGCACAATCGTAACGGCTACAGCTGGGCGCGAACTTTAGGCCTTTGGATTATCGCAACTCATCACAGAACCAACATATTACACAGACTCATCCGAATCATTAATCGATCTATTCTCGTTTCTTCTATGCAAAGTGTGTGTGTGTCAGTGGTGTTGGCGACCCTTTCCTTTCCTGTGTCAAAACACAAGGTCCCATTGTCCAATATTTTGATGTTTCAAACAAGAGAAGCGCAAACTACCTAGTTTCAAACGTAATGTCTGGCAATATCACATTTGGGACTATATATAAAAAAAGAAGAGCACAGACACAATGATACCCACTTGAAAGATAAATGACGTCTTCTTCGTTTCAAATATCCTCTAGTATCCTCAAATCGTGATACCTTCGTTTTCGTTACCCCGGAAGTATTTATAATACTGCACGCGATCGGTGTTTTCTGACGTCACCAATCAGGAATAGAGACTGTCAACGGTTATTTTCCATAATTAGCAACAACAATGCTCCGTATAATCCTTGGAGGCGTAAGTAATCCGTTATTTTCCTTGTATTGGTATAAAACATGCTATCTTTCATAATGCAATATTGCATCAACATTTGTCCATTGGATTTACTGCAAAATATTGACCAGTTTTGTTTTGCGTCGTCTGATTTGTTTACCTACCTGTCATTTAATGTGAAGGTCAACATAGACTGGGTTACAATTTTAGTTAGTGTAAGGGGAGATTAGTTTTGGAGACTTCTCTTATATTGTTTTTACTGTCATCGTCAACAAAACGATCTGTTCCGTAGTCCACTTAAAGGAATAGTCTTTAATTTTGTTTTAGGTTTATGGCAGTCCACCACATACAAAGCAAAAGTACAGGAAATATTCATGAACAGTCCTTACTAATGTCAACCAGATTGTTGTGGAGAAGGAGCTCTCTGTTAGGTTATGTACTTGTTGATGTACTTCAGGAGCCATGCTGAGAACATAGTTAATGGAATGTGCTTCACATGGAGCACAGGGTATTGTTACCACTTCAGGGTGGTCCAATAGGGAAGTATTCCAGAATTACGTGGGAGACCCATTTAGTCAGATATGCCACAGGAAAGCGTCCACTTCTCTTGTATGATGGTCATCGGTCACACCTTTGACTGGGCCATAAACCATGACATTATTTTGTATGTTTTGCCACCACACACATTCCATATTTTACAGACTATGGCTGTTGGGTGCATAGGTCTTCTATACATCACTGAATGTAAGCAGTTTCAGCGTAATACAGGTAGGGTGGTGGATAGGTACAGGGTGTGTGCTCTATATCATGCAAAGCATATGCATCTGCGCTTTCTGTCATTAATTTGCTCGATCCGCTCTCTAATGCTCCTCGGATAGCCCCATTTGCTGATGATGAACCATTAATTGCAGTTCCACTTGTCCTGAGTAATGTAGAACGTCCAGTCTGTGATTCATCTTTCTCATCTGAGACAAACAATAGTACCGGTAGGCCTACAGTTGACATGTTCTTTTTAAAAATGAGACCAGTATTGAAGCCACCATTTAAATATGAAAGAAGAGCATTGAGTAAAATTATTGCTGGTAAGGCCCTTACAGAACCTGATGATAATTAATGTGTTGGTGATGATGATGTTAAATGTTGAGTTTGCAACAGGTCACAGCCAGAGGAGTTTGAACTATGTCACTGTCTTGTTTTTGTTAAATGGGCACAGTGTGATATATGTGACCATTGGACCCACCTCATTTACTGTTCAAGTCAGGTTTACAAGATTAGGTGATGAATTCAGGTGTCCACATTGTGAAAATGGTTAGCTTAAACATATTTATTTTTATGCATGATTATTTACAACAATTGATATAAGGAATTGGACAGAAAGCTGTATAGCTTATGATTGTCCTCTCCTTGTGAAAATGCTTGTTAAACTGTGAAAGTGTTAACTGTGAAAAGAAATATTCATCAAAATAATAGAAATAGTTTTATATTTACACCCACTCGATGTTACGCAGAATTGGTTTTCTGAAAGGTCACGAAACCTCCTGGTACCAGTCATCACAGATGTCGGTTCCGGGTCGTGGTAAAAATGGCAGCGCCCATTGTTATTTACGTAGTTATATTCATTTCTAATTATTTGGAATAAAAGAGGAACGTTACTTTATTTACATCATACATTTAGAAATTATGTAGTTTTACGATTCGCTTTGTTGAATGTCGATCATTTCTTGTCATAGCGGAAACCGGAAACTCGAGGGTAATGAAAAAGCAAATTGCCTCAACAATTTCTTCCAATCGCAGACAATACTAAATGACTTTAAAATGACACTGCCAGCTACAACCATAACACCAAACTTAGCTGATCTAGTCATTTCTCCGGATGAGGTCATCGCTAAGCCTACTGAAAACTAGAAAAGCATTTGGCCCGGATAACATTAACAACAGTTTTTTTTTAAAGAACTTTCGGCTGAATTAGCGGCACCACTTTCTTCATTGTTTAATTATTCATTGACCATAGGTAAACTCCCAGATAAATTGAAACGTGATAATGTATGTGGTATCCACAATAAGAACGATCCTCAGGACATTTCAAATTATCGACGAATCTCACTTCTCAGCACTATTAGTAAAGAAATAGAGAAACAAATCATTCATAAGCACTTTTTTAATATTTTGTCCGAACATAACGATATCTGCTCTACAGCCTGGCTTTGTAACAAACGATTCTACGGCCAATCAACTGAACACTATCTATCATGCATTTTGCAAGGCACTCGATGAAGGAAAGCAAGTAAGGGCGGTTTTCTATTACATATCGAAAGCTTTCGACCATGTCTGGCATCGTGGCTTCCTTTATAAATTAGAAAATAATTGAATCTCTCTCTCTTATTTTCATGTAAAAACACGCTTATCCGAAGTGTGCGCTTTCTATGTCCTCTAGTATATATGCACTGTGCCAGTTTATTATAATACGAGTATAAATGTTGTCTACGATCCATCACATTCATTGACATGACGTTTCCGGTCAATCCTGTTTTAAATTATCACACTTGGCACTAATAAATTGGTAACTTGTCTGGACAAATACAACATTTGTCGGAGATTATGTTCTAGACAGCATGGAGTATCCGCAGATAATCACGACACGTCCTATGTTCTAGACAGCATGGAGTATCCGCAGATAATCACGACACGTCCTATGTTCTAGACAGCATGGAGTATCCGCAGATAATCACGACACGTCCTATGTTCTAGACAGCATGGAGTATCCGCAGATAATCACGACACGTCCTATGTTCTAGACAGCATGGCGTATCCGCAGCTAATCACGACACGTCCTATGTTCTAGACAGCATGGAGTATCCGCAGCTAATCACGACACGTCCTATGTTCTAGACAGCATGGAGTATCCGCAGCTAATCACGACACGTCCTATGTTCTAGACAGCATGGAGTATCCGCAGCTAATCACGACACGTCCTATGTTCTAGACAGCATGGCGTATCCGCAGCTAATCACGACACGTCCTATGTTCTAGACAGCATGGAGTATCCGCAGCTAATCACGACACGTCCTATGTTCTAGACAGCATGGAGTATCCGCAGCTAATCACGACACGTCCTATGTTCTAGACAGCATGGCGTATCCGCAGCTAATCACGACACGTCCTATGTTCTAGACAGCATGGCGTATCCGCAGCTAATCACGACACGTCCTATGTTCTAGACAGCATGGAGTATCCGCAGATAATCACGACACGTCCTATGTTCTAGACAGCATGGCGTATCCGCAGCTAATCACGACACGTCCTATGTTCTAGACAGCATGGAGTATCCGCAGATAATCACGACACGTCCTATGTTCTAGACAGCATGGCGTATCCGCAGCTAATCACGACACGTCCTATGTTCTAGACAGCATGGCGTATCCGCAGCTAATCACGACACGTCCTATGTTCTAGACAGCATGGAGTATCCGCAGCTAATCACGACACGTCCTATGTTCTAGACAGCATGGCGTATCCGCAGCTAATCACGACACGTCCTATGTTCTAGACAGCATGGAGTATCCGCAGCTAATCACGACACGTCCTATGTTCTAGACAGCATGGAGTATCTGCAGATAATCACGACACGTCCTATGTTCTAGACAGCATGGCGTATCCGCAGCTAATCACGACACGTCCTATGTTCTAGACAGCATGGAGTATCCGCAGATAATCACGACACGTCCTATGTTCTAGACAGCATGGAGTATCCGCAGCTAATCACGACACGTCCTATGTTCTAGACAGCATGGAGTATCCGCAGATAATCACGACACGTCCTATGTTCTAGACAGCATGGCGTATCCGCAGCTAATCACGACACGTCCTATGTTCTAGACAGCATGGAGTATCCGCAGATAATCACGACACGTCCTATGTTCTAGACAGCATGGAGTATCCGCAGATAATCACGACACGTCCTATGTTCTAGACAGCATGGAGTATCCGCAGCTAATCACGACACGTCCTATGTTCTAGACAGCATGGCGTATCCGCAGATAATCACGACACGTCCTATGTTCTAGACAGCATGGAGTATCAGCAGATAATCACGACACGTCCACCCAGAATGGATCTGTTCAAAACATCTGATACTGGTATAATAGTAGGATTATAGTAACGCACGTGCAGATATTTGTATGGGCTTTGTTATTCAATATACTGCATTGTGTTATTCAATATACTGCATTGTGTTATTCAATATACTGCAATTTGTTATTCAATATACTGCATTTTTTTATTCAATATACTGCATTGTGTTATTCAATATACTGGGTTGTGTTATTCAATATACTGCATTGTGTTATTCTATATACGGTGTTGTGTTATTCAATATACTGGGTTGTATTATTCAATATACTGGGTTGTAATATTCAATAAACTGGGTTGTGTTATTCAATACACTGGGTTGTGTTATTCAATATACTAGGTTGTGTTATTCAATACAATGGGTTGTGTTATTCAATATACTGGGTTGTGTTATTCAATATCCTGGGTTGTGTTATTCACTAGATTGGGTTGTATTATTCAATATACTGGGTTGTGTTATTCAATATACTGGGTTTTGTTATTCAATATACGATGTTGTGTTATTCAATATACTGGGTTGTATTATTCAATATACTGGGTTGTATTATTCAATATACTGGGTTGTGTTATTCAATATACTGGGTTTTGTTATTCAATATACGATGTTGTGTTATTCAATATACTGGGTTGTATTATTCAATATACTAGGTTGTGTTATTCAATACACTGGGTTGTGTTATTCAATACACTGGGTTGTGTACTGATTAGGTTAACATTAATCACCCATTCATATTAGGAAGCATGTTGATGACACGTTTATCTTCATCAATTCCAGAGCACATTCATGATATGTATGACGAAACAGAGAGCACAATATCGTGTCTAGAAATGTGCCTTCTTGTTAGAACGATCTATATCAGAAACCTTAAAATATGATTCACGGTACAATGGCACACACTTTAATGCAGTGTACTGGCCTAATCAAGGTGTTTGTCATGGGAGTCTAGCGATCCACTTATCCACTCACTACATTCTTTACAGCAACCTATAGACGTTAATTACACACACCTTCCCCCGCATTTCAGGTGCTTCCAACTTAGTCTTGAGAATTTAGTAATAAGTATCAATTTGTGTCGTGAACCATTAGTTTATTTCTAACCGGCAGAGTTCGTTATCATTTTATCATGATTACTGCATTTAGTATTGAATTCATCATGATATAATATACAACACAATGTTACAAAAATATAGCATGGTAATACAAATGGTTTGGGCCACACGTTTTAACAACATTAGAAAACAGCCCGCACCAGAACGTCACATGTATGCATAATTAAACAAACTGATTGATTTTGGCAAGAATAAATGAAAAACTCAAATTATTGCATCGTTATTATAAACTGCATCTTTTTACAAATTGTAATTTGATTATAAATTATATCGTTATTACAAATTGCATCGTTATTATAAACTGCATCTTTTTACAAATTGTAATTTGATTACAAATTATATCGTTATTATAAACTGCATCGTTATTACAAATTGTATCGTTATTATAGATTACATCGTTATTACAAATTACATTGTTATTACAAATTAGTTATTACATTTGTCATCGTTATTACAAATTACAAACATCGTTAGTACAGATTGCACCGTTTTAAAAATCCATCGTTACTACAGATTGAATCGTTTTACAAATTGTATTGTTATTACAAATTGTATTGTTATTACAAATTGTATTGTTATTACAAATTGTATTGTTATTACAAATTGCATAGTTCTTACACATTGTATAGATGTTCTAAATTGTATTATGTTATAAATTGCATAATTTTTACCAATTGCTTCATTATCACAAATTGCAGTTTTTGCAAATTTCATTGTAAACTACACAATTCCCATTAACAAAGTGAATTTATTTTTCATTAGATAATAATAATAATAATAAATACTAAATACCGAGGTAAAATATATTGCTATAACTATGTTATTGTTCAAACATTAAAACAAGATTGTTGACATAGCAATGTTGATACCTGCAGGCCCCGAGGTTATAAAACTTTTCTCAGATCTCAAACTCAAGCTCAAATGATCTGATTGGTTGATTCTGAGTGTTACTGTCAGCTGAACCAATCGGACGTTTGAGACTAAGTTTTGAGATTGGAAAACAGTTTTATAACGTCAGGGCCAGGAACTTTCTGAAAAGTGAGTTTTAATTATAATTTTATTTACAGTTATTATTAAACTTACACTCAAATACGATATGTCTCCAGAAGATAGGACGATAGAGCATGCATAATGACCACAGCCCATTGCACGTGTACGGTGTAAATACCTTTGTTTATGGTCTCCTCGCAACAACTATGATATTAAACATATCATATTTACATCGTTATTGTATTTCCTTCGATGAACGTATGTGCTCTGATTGCATACAATTTCACATGAGTGTTTCCAACTAATGATATGCAGCTGACATGCGCACTCGAAGATATGGGCATGCGCATTCGCATTATTAGACAACGTTCGTCGCGAGAAAAGGCGTGTCTTATAGTTTACGCTGTTCCAAGGATGATCTATTTACCTGTTCCGTGACAAGGTAAGTTGCAAATATGGACTAAAAACATTTTAAATGCAAAGTGTGCTATATTTTCGTTGTGTCATTAAAAATTATAATTAATGTAAATATAAGTAATGAATAGTGGGTTAATAGTTTCCATTGGGGTATGAACTACATTGGCCGTGTTTAAAGTTAGCGTGGATGCCTTCGGCCTCCACACACTTTAACCACGCCCAATATAGTTCATACCACGATGGAAACTATTACCCCGCTATTCATTCCTTAACTAGAACATGACTCAGCATTTTGTCTGTATAGGCAAAGAAGGAATTTACAGCGTTTAAATCTGCAATAAATCATGGATTAGCGCGTGATGGTAAACGTGACGTCATTTTACTAGCATGTACGTTTTGTGAAAATATTTACGCTTTCTAAACAAAAAATAACACCAACAATTGTTGAGCTTTTGATATACATGTATATTGGTCATGCAACAATCAAAATAATGTGTGTTTTACGTTTATTTATCGTCGCTACCGGTTGCCCATATGAGCGATGCCTCCTGAAGAGATTAGTCATTTCTAGATGTTTGGTGGCTAGTGCAATGATACAGACAGAGACACAATCCATAGCCTCCTCTGGTTCTTTTACGTACACAGCACCGACACGATACATCGGTTTAATGTCCCATCTGAAAGACTGTTAATTGTATTAGGATCAGACGGGGGATCGAACCTGGATTACCAGTCCAGCGTGTTACCACTGTACCAAGATCCGTCTGTAATCAAACTAATATTTGCTTTGCGTTATACAATATAGTCGAATGAAGTATGATTTTCGTCTTGAGCACCGGCATTAACCACTTAGGCATGCGGACTGTGTTGTTTTTTCGCACTGGGAAGGGCTTAATGTAAAGCTACTAGAACTTGTTGCCCATTTGCTGTTCTTATGTTGAATTATTGTTGTGTATATATAGACACTAACATATGGTTAAACTAAACTATAACTTGGCTGTCCGATTAGCGCAGTAGTTAGCGCGCTCGCTTCTCACCAATACAACCCGGGTTCGATCCTCGGACCGGGAAGTATGTGAGATGGTACGGTGGTCACCATATCGGACAGGTGGATTTGCTCCGGGTACTCCGGTTTCCTCCCACATTTACGCTTTCATCCGCGCCAACGTGAGTGATTATATAAGTTGTTAAAAGTTGCTTCGCAATCTTTGTAAAATAAATAAAGTTTAAACTAAACTACAACTTCGGGTGGCAATATTTCTTCAATGAAATTGCTGTGTCATGATTACCTTTTCAATCAGGAATAAACCTATCGAATCCAGATTGTCATATGTAACATCACATTTGGTACAGTAATGAAAAGTAATCTAATTTAGCATGAACTTTACTCCGCACTAAAGCGGAGATCTATTTACGATGAGTATTTCATTATTTCGCAACATTCAGGAACGAACATACGGACTTAAGATATCTCAGACTTCTGATTGGTTGAAAATAATACGTAACGTATGAGAAGAAATATAGTTTGAAGGAAATTTTGAACTGGGTTTTTGAACACGAATATCCTTTACATTAATTTGGATTTGTTATGATGATATATGAATAATGCTTGTTTGTCGTTAATGTTAATATATTTTTGGGGAAATGAAAACAATACCAGCTTATATCATTTTGATTTTGGATAGTTTATTTCAATAGTCGATGCAGAGCAAGTACAAATATTTGCCTACCACCATACTGTCCACCACCCAGGTTATTTGCCTACCACAATACTGTCCACCACCCAGGTTATTTGCCTACCACCATACTGTCCACCACCCAGGTTATTTGCCTACAACAATACTGTCCACCACCCAGGTTATTTGCCTACCACCATACTGTCCACCACCCAGGTTATTTGCCTACCACAAACTGTCCACCACCCAGGTTATTTCCTACCACATACTGTCCACCACCCAGGTTATTTGCCTACCACAACACTGTCCACCACCCAGGTTATTTGCCTACCACAACACTGTCCACCACCCAGGTTATTTGCCTACCACCATACTGTCCACCACCCAGGTTATTTGCCTACACAATACTGTCCACCACCCAGGTTATTTGCCTACCACAACACTGTCCACCACCCAGGTTATTTGCCTACCACCATATTGTCCACCACCCAGGTTATTTGCCTACCACAATATGGTCGACCACCAAGTCTGATATAACATATGCTGGTTTGATATCACTTTTTCTGGATAGATACTGCCACACGCTCGTATTTTAACCAGTTCCCGAGAAAATTACGCATCGCACTCGGTGCTAGTTTGTTTACTTCCTGTAGCGTCTCAATGTGTCAAATTTGATATAATAATTATGTTTGTAGTTTCTTTGCAATATAGCAATCGTTTTTGTGTATCTAATTCAGTATTGTTATCTATTCCTGATATATGGATAACGGAGAGCAGGATTTCGGTTATTTAATGTTCAAATTCATATCAAAGTAATAAAGACATTATTACGTGGCGGCTAGTTTCATATCAGCCTAAATATTGATCCCTCTGTAGCTTGATATCAGCATTCGACCTTTGGTCCCAGGCTGATATCAAATTAAATCAGGTCAATACATATGCTGATATGAAACTAGTCACTGCATAGAATCTAAATATTTACAAATGGTTGACCTCATCCCTTCAAAGTTCATGTCAATGCCGTTGGTAAAACATGCGCAATACGTCAACGTGGATACTGATAATATCAGTAGAACACGGTGCAGCGGAAGTTCCTGACAGTATCTGTTGATTTGCCGGATATTTCAAAGCAATCCGCTAGGACGCGAGCGGCCATTTCCCCACAAAATATCAGCGACAGAAATGACAGGTCTCGTAGTAAGATAAATTGAGCAGCTTATAGTCGTAGATGCAAACCAACACGATACGGGTCATTGTTCGCCGGTTATTGATGGACAACAGAAATATGTCTGAATACGCTTTACATAATCAACAAACAAAATGTTAGTTTATGACATGTTTTGTTCGTCAGTCTATCAATTCAATACGTGTTCAAAAGGTACAGTTTGTACACTCATATATGCTTAAGAACTAGTGTTGTATTCCTGCTTGTACAGGATTGATCATAGCCACAACTTGAGCAATACAGAGATATAACTTGAGCAATACAGAGATATACTTGAGCAATACAGAGATATAACTTGAGCAATACAGAGATATTACTTGAGCAATACAGAGATATAACTTGAGCAATACAGAGATATAACTTGAGCAATACAGAGATATAACTTGAGTAATGTATAGATATAACTTGAGCAATACAGAGATATAACTTGAGCAATACAGAGATATAACTTGAGCAATACATATATATAACTTGAGCAATATATAGATATAACTTGAGCAATGTATAGATATAACTTGAGCAATCTATAGATATAACTTGAGCAATGTATAGATATAACTTGAGCAATGTATAGATATAACTTGAGCAATATATAGATATAACTTGAGCAATGTATAGATATAACTTGAGCAATGTATATATATAACTTGAGCAATGTATAGATATAACTTGAGCAATGTATAGATATAACTTGAGCAATATATAGATATAACTTGAGCAATGTATAGATATAACTTGAGCAATGTATATATATAGATATAACTTGGGCAATGTATAGATATAACTTGGGCAATGTATAGATATAACCTGAGCAATGTATATATATAACTTGGGCAATGTATAGATATAACTTGAGCAATGTATAGATATAACTTGAGCAATGTATAGATATAACTTGAGCAATGCATAGATATAACTTGAGCAATGTATATAGATATAACTTGAGCAATGTATAGATATAACTTGGGCAATGTATATATATAACTTGGGCAATGTATAGATATAACCTGAGCAATGTATAGATATAACTTGGGCAATGCATAGATATAACTTGAGCAATGCATAGATATAACATGAGCAATGTATATATATAGATATAACTTGGGCAATGCATATATATAACTTGGGCAATGTATAGATATAACCTGAGCAATGTATAGATATAACTTGGGCAATGCATAGATATAACTTGAGCAATGTATAGATATAACTTGGGCAATGTATAGATATAACTTGGGCAATGTATATATATAACTTGGGCAATGTATAGATATAACTTGGGCACTGTATATATATAACTTGGGCAATGTATAGATATAACTTGGGCACTGTATAGATATAACTTGAGCAATGTATAGATATAACTTGGGCAATGTATAGATATAACTTGGGCACTGTATATATATAACTTGAGCAATGTATAGATATAACTTGAGCAATGTATAGATATAACTTGGGCAATGTATAGATATAACTTGGGCACTGTATAGATATAACTTGAGCACTGTATAGATATAACTTGGGCAATGTATAGATATAACTTGAGCAATGTATAGATATAACTTGGGCAATGTATAGATATAACTTGGGCAATGTATAGATATAACTTGAGCAATGTATAGATATAACTTGAGCAATGTATAGATATAACTTGGGCAATGTATAGATATAACTTGAGCAATGTATAGATATAACTTGAGCAATGTATAGATATAACTTGAGCAATGTATAGATATAACTTGGGCAATGTATAGATATAACTAGAGTAATGTATAGATATAACTTGGGCAATGTATAGATATAACTTGGGCAATGTATAGATATAGATATAACTTGGGCAATGTATAGATATAACTTGGACAATGTATAGATATAGATATAACTTGGGCACTGTATAGATATAACTTGGGCCATGTATAGATATAACTTGGGCAATGTATAGATATAACTTGGGCACTGTATATATATAACTTGGGCACTGTATATATATAACTTGGGCAATGTATAGATATAACTTGGGCAATGTATAGATATATAACTTGAGTAATGTATAGATATAGATATAACTTGGGCAATGTATAGATATAACTTGAGCAATGTATAGATATAACTTGAGCAATGTATAGATATAACTTAAGCAATGTATAGATATATAACTTGAGTAATGTATAGATATAGATATAACTTGGGCAATGTATAGATATAACTTGAGCAATGTATAGATATAGATATAACTTGGGCAATGTATAGATATAACTTGAGCAATGCATAGATATAACTTGAGCAATGTATATATATAACTTGAGCAATGTATAGATATAACTTGAGCAATGTATAGATATAACTTGAGCAATGTATAGATATAGATATAACTTGAGCAATGTATAGATATAACTTGAGCAATGAATATATATAACTTGGGCAATGTATATATATAACTTGAGTAATGTATAGATATAACTTGGGCAATGTATAGATATAACTTGAGCAATGTATAGATATAACTTGAGTAATGTACAGATATAACTTGGGCAATGTATAGATATAACTTGGGCAATGTATAGATATAACTTGGGCACTTTATAGATATAACTTGGGCACTGTATAGATATAACTTGGGCACTGTATAGATATAACTTGAGCAATGTATAGATATAACTTGGGCAATGTATATATATAACTTGGGTAATGTATAGATATAACTTGAGTAATGTATAGATATAACTGGAGCAATGTATAGATATAACTTGAGCAATGTATAGATATAACTTGAGCAATGTATATATATAACTTGAGTAATGTATAGATATAACTTGGGCAATGTATAGATATAACTTGAGCAATGTATAGATATATATATAACTTGGGCAATGTATAGATATAACTTGGGCAATGTATATATATAGATATAACTTGGGCAATGTATAGATATAACTTGGGCAATGTATAGATATAACTTGAGTAATGTATATATATAACTTGGGCAATGTATATATATAGATATAACTTGGGCAATGTATATATATAACTTGGGCAATGTATAGATATAACTTGAGCAATGTATATATATAACTTGGGCAATGTATAGATATAGATATAACTTGAGTAATGTATAGATATAACTAGGGCAATGTATAGATATAACTTGGGCAATGTATAGATATAGATATAACTTGGGCAATGTATAGATATAACTTGGGCAATGTATAGATATAACTTGAGTAATGTATAGATATAACTTGGGCAATGTATATATATAGATATAACATGGGCAATGTATATATATAACTTGGGCAATGTATTGATATAGATATAACTTGAGTAATGTATAGATATAACTTGTGCAATGTATAGATATAACTTGAGTAATGTATAGATATAGATATAACTTGAGTAATGCATAGATATAGATATAACTTGAGTAATGTATAGATATAACTTGGGCACTGTATAGATATAACTTGGGCACTGTATAGATATAACTTGAGCAATGTATAGATATAACTTGGGCACTGTATAGATATAACTTGGCCACTGTATAGATATAACTTGAGCAATGTATAGATATAACTTGAGCAATGTATAGATATAACTTGAGCAATGTATAGATATAACTTGAGCAATGTATAGATATAGCTTGAGCAATGTATAGATATAACTTGAGCAATGTATAGATATAACTTGAGCAATGTATAGATATAGCTTGAGCAATGTATAGATATATATTGAGTAATGTATAGATATAACTTGAGTAATGTATAGATATAACTTGAGCAATGTATAGATATAACTTGAGCAATGTATAGATATAACCTGAGCAATGTATATATATAACTTGGGCAATGCATAGATATAACTTGAGCAATGCATAGATATAACTTGAGCAATGTATATATATAACCTGAGCAATGTATAGATATAACTTGAGCAACGTATATATATAACCTGAGCAATATATAGATATAACTTGAGCAATGTATAGATATAACTTGAGCAATGTATATATATAACCTGAGCAATGTATATATATAACTTGGGCAATGCATAGATATAACTTGGGCAATGTATAGATATAACCTGAGCAATGTATAGATATAACTTGGGCAATGCATAGATATAACTTGAGCAATGCATAGATATAACTTGAGCAATGCATAGATATAACTTGAGCAATGCATAGATATAACTTGAGCAATGTATATATATAACCTGAGCAATGTATAGATATAACTTGGGAATGCATATATATAACTTGCAATGTATAGATATAACCTGACAATGTATAGATATAACTTGAGCAATGCATAGATATAACTTGAGCAATGCATAGATATAACTTGAGCAATGTATATATATAACCTGAGCAATGTATATATATAACTTGGGCAATGCATATATATAACTTGGGCAATGTATAGATATAACCTGAGCAATGTATAGATATAACTTGGGCAATGCATATATATAACTTGAGCAATGTATATATATAACGTGAGCAATGTATAGATATAACTTGGGCAATGTATAGATATAACTTGGGCAATGTATAGATATAACTTGGGCAATGTATATATATAACTTGGGCACTGTATAGATATAACTTGGGCACTGTATAGATATAACTTGGGCACTGTATAGATATAACTTGAGCAATGTATAGATATAACTTGGGCAATGTATAGATATAACTTGGGCACTGTATATATATAACTTGAGCAATGTATAGATATAGCTTGAGCAATGTACAGATATAACTTTGGCAATGTATAGATATAACTTGGGCACAGTATAGATATAACTTGGGCACTGTATAGATATAACTTGGGCACTGTATATATATAACTTGAGCAATGTATAGATATAACTTGGGCAATATATAGATATAACTTGGGTAATGTATAGATATAACTTGAGCAATGTATAGATATAACTTGAGCAATGTATAGATATAACTTGGGCACTGTATAGATATAACTTGAGCAATGTATAGATATAACTTGAGCAATGTATAGATATAACTTGAGCAATGTATATATATAACTTTGGCAATGTATAGATATAACTTGAGTAATGTATAGATATAACTTGAGCAATGTATAGATATAACTTGAGCAATGTATAGATATAACTTGAGCAATGTATAGATATAACTTGAGCAATGTATAGATATAACTTGGGCAATGTATATATATATCTTGAGCAATGTATAGGTATAACTTGGGCACTGTATAGATATAACTTGGGCACTGTATAGATATAACTTGGGCAATGTATAGATATAACTTGGGCAATGTATAGATATAACTTGGGCACTGTATAGATATAACTTGGGCAATGTATAGATATAACTTGGGCAATGTATAGATATAACTTGGGCAATGTATAGATATAACTTGGGCAATGTATAGATATAACTTGAGCAATGTATAGATATAACTTGAGCAATGTATAGATATAACTTGAGCAATGTATAGATATATAACTTGAGTAATGTATAGATATAGATATAACTTGGGCAATGTATAGATATAACTTGGGCATTGTATAGATATAACTTGAGCAATGTATAGATATATAACTTGAGCAATGTATAGATATAGATATAACTTGGGCAATGTATAGATATAACTTGGGCAATGTATAGATATAACTTGAGCAATGTACAGATATAACTTGAGCAATGTATAGATATAACTTGAGCAATGTATAGATATATAATTTGAGTAATGTATAGATATAGATATAACTTGGGCAATGGTTAGATATAAATTGGGCAATGTATAGATATAACTTGAGCAATGTATAGATATATAACTTGAGCAATGTATAGATATAGATATAACTTGGGCAATGTATAGATATAACTTGGGCAATGAATAGATATAACTTGAGCAATGTATAGATATATAACTTGAGTAATGTATAGATATAGATATAACTTGGGCAATGTATAGATATAACTTGGGCAATGTATAGATATAACTTGAGCAATGTATAGATATATAACTTGAGTAATGTATAGATATAGATATAACTTGAGCAATGTATAGATATAACTTGAGCAATGTATAGATATAACTTGAGCAATGTATAGATATAACTTGAGCAATGTATAGATATAACTTGAGCAATGTATAGATATAACTTGAGCAATGTATATATATAGATATAACTTGAGTAATGTATAGATATAACTTGAGTAATGTATAGATATAACTTGGGCAATGTATAGATATAGATATAACTTGGGCAATGTATAGATATAACTTGGGCATTGTATAGATATAGATATAACTTGAGCAATGTATAGATATAGATATAACTTGAGCAATGTATAAATATAGATATAACTTGAGCAATGTATAGATATAGATATAACTTGAGCAATGTATAGATATAGATAAAACTTGAGCAATGTATATATATAACTTGAGCAATGTATAGATATAGATATAACTTGAGCAATGTATAGATATAGATATAACTTGAGCAATGTATAGATATATATATAACTTGAGCAATGTATAGATATAGATATAACTTGAGCAATGTATAGATATAGATATAACTTGAGCAATGTATAGATATAACTTGAGTAATGTATAGATATAACTTGAGTAATGTATAGATATAACTTGAGTAATGTATAGATATAACTTGAGTGATGCATAGATATAACTTGGGCAATGTATATATATAACTTGAGCAATGTATAGATATAACTTGAGCAATGTATAGATATAACTTGGGCAATGTATAGATATAACTTGGGCAATGTATAGATATAACTTGAGCAATGTATAGATATAACTTGAGCAATGTATAGATATAACTTGAGAAATGTATAGATATAACTTAGGCAATGTATAGATATAACTTGAGCAATGTATAGATATATAACTTGAGTAATGTATAGATATAACTTGGGCAATGTATAGATATAACTTGGGCACTGTATATATATAACTTGAGCAATGTATAGATATAACTTGAGCAATGTACAGATATAACTTGGCAATGTATAGATATAACTTGGGCACAGTATAGATATAACTTGGGCACTGTATAGATATAACTTGGGCACTGTATATATAACTTGAGCAATGTATAGATATAACTTGGGCAATTATAGATATAACTTGGGCAATGTATAGATATAACTTGAGCAATGTATAGATATAACTTGAGCAATGTATAGATATAACTTGGGCAATGTATAGATATAACTGAGAATGTATAGATATACTTGAGCATGTATAGAAAACTTGAGCAATGTATATATATAACTTTAGCAATGTATAGATATAACTTGAGCAATGTATAGATATAACTTGAGCAATGTATAGATATAACTTGAGTAATGTATAGATATAACTTGAGTAATGTATAGATATAACTTGAGTGATGTATAGATATAACTTGGGCAATGTATAGATATAACTTGAGCAATGTATAGATATAACTTGAGCAATGTATAGATATAACTTGGGCAATGTATAGATATAACTTGGGCAATGTATAATATAAATTGAGCAATGTATAGATATAACTTGAGCAATGTATAGATATAACTTGAGAAATGTATAGATATAACTTGGGCAATGTATAGATATAACTTGAGCAATGTATAGATATAACTTGAGCAATGTATAGATATAACTTGAGCAATGTATAGATATAACTTGGGCAATGTATAGATATAACTTGAGCAATGTATAGATATAACTTGGGCACTGTATAGATATAACTTGGCATGTATAGATATAACTTGGCAATTATAGATATAACTTGAGCAATGTATAGATATAACTTGAGCAATGTATAGATATAACTTGGGCACTGTATAGATATAACTTGGGCACTGTATAGATATAACTTGGGCAATGTATAGATATAACTTGGGCAATGTATAGATATAACTTGAGCAATGTATAGATATAACTTGAGCAATGTATAGATATAACTTGAGCAATGTATAGATATATAACTTGAGTAATGTATAGATATAACTTGGGCAATGTATAGATATAACTTGGGCACTGTATATATATAACTTGAGCAATGTATAGATATAACTTGAGCAATGTACAGATATAACTTGGGCAATGTATAGATATAACTTGGGCACTGTATAGATATAACTTGGGCACTGTATAGATATAACTTGGGCACTGTATAGATATAACTTGAGCAATGTATAGATATAACTTGGGCAATGTATAGATATAACTTGGGTAATGTATAGATATAACTTGAGCAATGTATAGATATAACTTGAGCAATGTATAGATATAACTTGGGCACTGTATAGATATAACTTGAGCAATGTATAGATATAACTTGAGCAATGTATAGATATAACTTGAGCAATGTATATATATAACTTTGGCAATGTATAGATATAACTTGAGTAATGTATAGATATAACTTGAGCAATGTATAGATATAACTTGGGCACTGTATAGATATAACTTGAGCAATGTATAGATATAATTGAGCAATGTATAGATATAACTTGAGCAATGTATAGATATAACTTGGGCAATGTATAGATATATCTTGAGCAATGTATAGATATAACTTGGGCAATGTATAGATATAACTTGGGCAATGTATAGATATAACTTGAGCAATGTATAGATATAACTTGAGCAATGTATAGATATAGATATAACTTGAGCAATGTATAGATATAGATATAACTTGAGCAATGTATAGATAATATAACTTGAGCAATGTATAGATATAGATATAACTTGAGCAATGTATAGATATAGATATAACTTGAGCAATGTATAGATATAACTTGAGCAATGTATAGATATAACTTGAGTAATGTATAGATATAACTTGAGCAATGTATAGATATAACTTGAGTGATGTATAGATATAACTTGGGCAATGTATATATATAACTTGAGCAATGTATAGATATAACTTGAGCAATGTATAGATATAACTTGGGCAATGTATAGATATAACTTGGGCAATGTATAGATATAAATTGAGCAATGTATAGATATAACTTGAGCAATGTATAGATATAACTTGAGAAATGTATAGATATAACTTAGGCAATGTATAGATATAACTTGAGCAATGTATAGATATATAACTTGAGTAATGTATAGATATAACTTGGGCAATGTATAGATATAACTTGGGCACTGTATATATATAACTTGAGCAATGTATAGATATAGCTTGAGCAATGTACAGATATAACTTTAGCAATGTATAGATATAACTTGGGCACAGTATAGATATAACTTGAGCAATGTATAGATATAACTTGAGCAATGTATATATATAACTTGAGAAATGTATAGATATAACTTGGGCAATATATAGATATAACTTGGGTAATGTATAGATATAACTTGAGCAATGTATAGATATAACTTGAGCAATGTATAGATATAACTTGGGCACTGTATAGATATAACTTGAGCAATGTATAGATATAACTTGAGCAATGTATAGATATAACTTGAGCAATGTATATATATAACTTGAGCAATGTATAGATATAACTTGAGCAATGTATAGATATAACTTGAGCAATGTATAGATATAACTTGAGCAATGTATATATATAACTTGAGCAATGTATAGATATAACTTGAGCAATGTATAGATATAACTTGAGCAATGTATAGATATAACTTGAGCAATGTATAGATATAACTTGAGCAATGTATAGATATAACTTGAGCAATGCATAGATATAACTTGGGCAATGTATATATATAACTTGAGCAATGTATAGATATAACTTGAGCAATGCATATATATAACTTGAGCAATGTATATATATAACCTGAGCAATGTATAGATATAACTTGGGCAATGCATATATATAACTTGGACAATGTATAGATATAACCTGAGCAATGTATAGATATAACTTGGGCAATGCATAGATATAACTTGAGCAATGCATAGATATAACATGAGCAATGTATATATATAACTGAGCAATGTATAGATATAACTTGGGCAATGTATATATATAACTTGGGCAATGTATAGATATAACTTGAGCAATGTATAGATATAACTTGGGCAATGTATAGATATAACTTGAGCAATGTATAGATATAACTTGGGCAATGTATAGATATAACTTGAGCAATGTATATATATAACTTGGGCAATGTATAGATATAACTTGGGCACTGTATAGATATAACTTGGGCACTGTATAGATATAACTTGGGCACTGTATAGATATAACTTGAGCAATGTATAGATATAACTTGGGCAATGTATAGATATAACTTGGGCACTGTATATATATAACTTGAGCAATGTATAGATATAACTTGAGCAATGTATAGATATAACTTGGGCAATGTATAGATATAACTTGGCACTGTATAGATATAACTTGAGCAATGTATAGATATAACTTGAGCAATGTATAGATATGATATAACTTGAGCAATGAATAGATATAGATATAACTTGAGCAATGTATAGATATATATATAACTTGAGCAATGTATAGATATAGATATAACTTGAGCAATGTATAGATATAGATATAACTTGAGCAATGTATAGATATAACTTGAGCAATGTATAGATATAACTTGAGAAATGTATAGATATAACTTAGGGAATGTATAGATATAACTTGAGCAATGTATAGATATATAACTTGAGTAATGTATAGATATAACTTGGGCAATGTATAGATATAACTTGGGCACTGTATATATATAACTTGAGCAATGTATAGATATAGCTTGAGCAATGTACAGATATAACTTTGGCAATGTATAGATATAACTTGGGCACAGTATAGATATAACTTGGGCACTGTATAGATATAACTTGGGCACTGTATAGATATAACTTGAGCAATGTATAGATATAACTTGAGCAATGTATAGATATAGATATAACTTGAGCAATGAATAGATATAGATATAACTTGAGCAATGTATAGATATATATATAACTTGAGCAATGTATAGATATAGATATAACTTGAGCAATGTATAGATATAGATATAACTTGAGCAATGTATAGATATAACTTGAGCAATGTATAGATATAACTTGAGAAATGTATAGATATAACTTAGGCAATGTATAGATATAACTTGAGCAATGTATAGATATATAACTTGAGTAATGTATAGATATAACTTGGGCAATGTATAGATATAACTTGGGCACTGTATATATATAACTTGAGCAATGTATAGATATAGCTTGAGCAATGTACAGATATAACTTTGGCAATGTATAGATATAACTTGGGCACAGTATAGATATAACTTGGGCACTGTATAGATATAACTTGGGCACTGTATATATATAACTTGAGCAATGTATAGATATAACTTGGGCAATATATAGATATAACTTGGGTAATGTATAGATATAACTTGAGCAATGTATAGATATAACTTGAGCAATGTATAGATATAACTTGGGCACTGTATAGATATAACTTGAGCAATGTATAGATATAACTTGAGCAATGTATAGATATAACTTGAGCAATGTATATATATAACTTTGGCAATGTATAGATATAACTTGAGTAATGTATAGATATAACTTGAGCAATGTATAGATATAACTTGGGCACTGTATATATATAACTTGAGCAATGTATAGATATAACTTGAGCAATGTATAGATATAACTTGAGTAATGTATAGATATAACTTGAGTAATGTATAGATATAACTTGAGTAATGTATAGATATAACTTGAGTGATGTATAGATATAACTTGGGCAATGTATATATATAACTTGAGCAATGTATAGATATAACTTGAGCAATGTATAGATATAACTTGAGCAATGTATAGATATAACTTGGGCAATGTATAGATATAAATTGAGCAATGTATAGATATAACTTGAGCAATGTATAGATATAACTTGAGAAATGTATAGATATAACTTAGGCAATGTATAGATATAACTTGAGCAATGTATAGATATAACTTGAGCAATGTATAGATATAACTTGAGCAATGTATAGATATAACTTGGGCAATGTATAGATATATCTTGAGCAATGTATAGATATAACTTGGGCACTGTATAGATATAACTTGGGCACTGTATAGATATAACTTGGGCAATGTATAGATATAACTTGGGCAATGTATAGATATAACTTGAGCAATGTATAGATATAACTTGAGCAATGTATAGATATAAATTGAGCAATGTATAGATATATAACTTGAGTAATGTATAGATATAACTTGGGCAATGTATAGATATAACTTGGGCACTGTATATATATAACTTGAGCAATGTATAGATATAGCTTGAGCAATGTACAGATATAACTTTGGCAATGTATAGATATAACTTGGGCACAGTATAGATATAACTTGGGCACTGTATAGATATAACTTGGGCACTGTATATATATAACTTGAGCAATGTATATATATAACTTGGGCAATATATAGATATAACTTGGGTAATGTATAGATATAACTTGAGCAATGTATAGATATAACTTGAGCAATGTATAGATATAACTTGGGCACTGTATAGATATAACTTGAGCAATGTATAGATATAACTTGAGCAATGTATAGATATAACTTGAGCAATGTATAGATATAACTTGGGCAATGTATAGATATAACTTGAGCAATGTATAGATATAACTTGAGCAATGTATAGATATAACTTGGGCAATGTATAGATATAACTTGAGCAATGTATAGATATAACTTGGGCAATGTATAGATATAACTTGGGCACTGTATAGATATAACTTGGGCAATGTATAGATATAACTTGGGCAATGTATAGATATAAC
>CM026404.1:50354304-50389304 GCA_014843695.1 Archivesica marissinica | reverse complement strand
ATTATATACTAGAGGACATAGAAAACGCACACCTACATTATATACTAGAGGACATAGAAAACGCACACCTACATTATATACTAGAGGACATAGAAAACGCACACCTACATTATATACTAGAGGACATAGAAAACGCACACCTACATTATATACTAGAGGACATAGAAAACGCACACCTACATTATATACTAGAGGACATAGAAAACGCACACCTACATTATATACTAGAGGACATAGAAAACGCACACCTACATTATATACTAGAGGACATAGAAAACGCACACCTACATTATATACTAGAGGACATAGAAAACGCACACCTACATTATATACTAGAGGACATAGAAAACGCACACCTACATTATATACTAGAGGACATAGAAAACGCACACCTACATTATATACTAGAGGACATAGAAAACGCACACCTACATTATATACTAGAGGACATAGAAAACGCACACCTACATTATATACTAGAGGACATAGAAAACGCACACCTACATTATATACTAGAGACATAGAAAACGCACACCTACATTATATACTAGAGGACATAGAAAACGCACACCTACATTATATACTAGAGGACATAGAAAACGCACACCTACATTATATACTAGAGGACATAGAAAACGCACACCTACATTATATACTAGAGGACATAGAAAACGCACACCTACATTATATACTAGAGGACATAGAAAACGCACACCTACATTATATACTAGAGGACATAGAAAACACACACCCACATTATATACTAGAGGACATAGAAAACGCACACCTACATGATATACTAGAGGACATACTAGAGGACATAGAAAACGCACACCTACATTATATACTAGAGGACATAGAAAACGCACATCTACATTATATACTAGAGGACATAGAAAACGCACACCTACATGATATACTAGAGGACATACTAGAGGACATAGAAAACGCACACCTACATTATATACCAGAGGACATAGAAAACGCACGCCTACATTATATACCAGAGGACATAGAAAACTCACACCTACATTATATACCAGAGGACATAGAAAACGCACGCCTACACTATATACCAGAGGACATAGAAAACGTACACCTACACTATATACTAGAGGACATAGAAAACACACACCCACATTATATACTACTCTAGATGACATAGAAAACGCACACCTACATTATATACTAGAGGACATAGAAAACACACACCCACATTATATACTAGAGGACATAGAAAACGCACACCTACATGATATACTAGAGGACATACTAGAGGACATAGAAAACGCACACCTACTTTATATACTAGAGGACATAGAAAACGCACATCTACATTATATACTAGAGGACATAGAAAACGCACACCTACATGATATACTAGAGGACATACTAGAGGACATAGAAAACGCACACCTACTTTATATACTAGAGGACATAGAAAACGCACACCTACATTATATACTAGAGGACATAGAAAACGCACACCTACATTATATACTAGAGGACATAGAAAACGCACACCTACATTTATACTAGATGACATAGAAAACTCACACCTACATTATATACCAGAGGACATAGAAAACGCACACCTACATTATATACTAGAGGACATAGAAAACGCACACCTACATTATATACTAGAGGACATAGAAAACGCACACCTACATTATATACTAGAGGACATAGAAAACGCACACCTACATTATATACTAGAGGACATAGAAAACGCACACCTACATTATATACTAGAGGACATAGAAAACGCACACCTACATTATATACTAGAGGACATAGAAAACGCACACCTACATTATATACTAGAGGACATAGAAAACGAACACCTACATTATATACTAGAGGACATAGAAAACGCACACCTACATTATATACTAGAGGACATAGAAAACGCACACCTACATTATATACTAGAGGACATAGAAAACGCACACCTACATTATATACTAGAGGACATAGAAAACACACACTTACATTATATACTAGAGGACATAGAAAACGCACACCTACATTATATATTAGAAGACATAGAAAACGCACACCTACATTATATACTAGAGGACATAGAAACCGCACACCTGCATTATATACTAGAGGACATAGAAAACGCACACCTACATTATATATTAGAAGACATAGAAAACGCACACCTACATTATATACTAGAGGACATAGAAAACGCACGCCTACATTATATACTAGAGGACATAGAAAACACATGCCTACATCCCCCAGAATATTCGAATACTGGAATAGTATTCGGATGTTCGAGGGAATATTCGTTGTGAGATGACGTACCTGCAATAAAAGACTCCGAACTTTTAAATGGCATATGCTCATAATTGTCAGTCTGTCGGGCAACCTTAGGAACGGGATGGTTCGTTTGTTTCTGTCCTACGTAGCAATCCCAGACTTGTTGGTCCGTATTATGTACCCAGCCAGGAAATGTTTTGTCGCATATGCTCTCCACCGTAGAACCTGCCTGCTTGTAGTAGGAAAATGTGAAGTATTTTTTCCCGCCAACAATTACTTCGAATCCTTGGTTGTATATCATTGTCCAGTAGCCTATAATGTAAATAAAATAAAAAAAAAAAAAGGGTTTGTGTTTATAATGTAACCATATAACCCCTAATTTAAAACAAAATTGTTTAACTAACTTTATTTTATTTTTCAACGATTGCGAAGCAAGTTTTAACAACTTATGTTAATCACTCTCGTTGGCGCGGATGAAAGCGTAAATGTGGTCATTCATATGGGAGGAAACCGGAGTACCCGGAGAAAATCCACCTGTCCGATCTAGCGACCATCGTACCATCTCGCATACTTCCCGTTCCGAGGATCGAACACGTGTTGGCAAGCGCGCTAACCACTGCGCTAATCGGATAGTAATTATTGAAAGTTGAAAGGGTCTGTCATTTCTGACATATGAGCCGGACACTTCTTATGAAAATCAGTACTGCCCTCGAATCATGTCTGTGCAGGATAATCATTATTTCACTAGTTGGCAACTCACTAAGCGGTCATATCAGATTAAGCACCCGACGAGATTCGAACCTTCGACCATCGGCTCGCTATGTGGATGCACTAGCCACTTGGCCACGGAGAATGTACAAGCAGTGTCAATGTGGGTTGTATATTTATTTCCCGGAGGGAAAAAGGAGCCAAAACTGCAATGCTATGATTCCTCGGAACGGGAAATATGCGAGATGGTACGGTGGTCGCCAGAATGGACAGGTGATGTTGCTCCGGGTATTCTTCGGTTTCCTCCCGCACGAATGACCGCATATACATTTTCATCCGCGCCGACGAGAGTGATTAATGTAAGTTGTTAAAGCTTGGTTCGCAATCATAAAACTATTTTTGATTTGTATATATGTTGAGGGCCTCGTGGTAGGGTAGATTAACTCTTGCTAAATGAGATTATGTGTAAGCGGCCCTGTTAGCTCATCCGGTAGAGCGTTTTCCATGAATAGTAAGCGAAAGGTCCCGGGTTCGAACATTTACTTCTTTTAATATCTCTTGTTATCACTGTATTTATATACAGTCAAACCTGTCTTAAGCAGCCAGCCAAGGGAGTCAGAGAAAGTGGCTGCTTAGCACAGGTGGCTGCTTAATAGAGGTCAAATATATAATAAAACAACCGAATGGGAATCGGGAAACTGGCTGCTTAATACGGGTTGGCTGCTTAATGGAGGTGACCACTAACACAGGTTTGACTGTATTTCAACTTCTTATCTCAACAGTGTACAAAAACATGTTCTAAGGCGAATGATGCTCTGCATTAGCAAGTACTTGCTTCGTATGATAAATACTAGAAACCATATTATATAGATATATAGATGTAAATATATGCGACAGGCGGATCTGTAGTCCAGTGGTAATACGCTGGACTGGCACTCCAGGGATCGCAGGGTCGATCCCCTGTCTGACCCTAATACAATTAACAGTCTTTCAGGTGGGATTTTAAACCGAGGTCTCGTGTCGGTGCCGTAACACCGTGAACGTAACAGAACCAGAGGAGACTTTGGAATGGGTCTCTGTCTGTATCATTGCACTATCCTCCACAAATCTAAAATGACTAATCTCTTCAGGAGACGTCGCTCATATGGGCAACCGGTAGCGATGATAACTAAACGTAAAACACACACAGAAGGAAAAGCAATAGGGATGTAAATATCTAAGAATGTAGAATCTTACACGAGTTGTGATTTCATACCATATTTTATGAAACTCGTATTAGAATTGTGCTAAATATTTTCCAAAATGACGTACCTAAAATATGGCATGCAATCACCACGAGTGTAAGATCGTGTATATCTCATTACCACAATCACAGGGATTCGGCACGTTTGGGGGTACTAGTATATATATTTAAGTACAGGGATTCTACTCTGTGGGATGTCAGATTTCGCATCGATCAGTAAAATGGCCCTATCTGAAACAATTTTGTACAAATCTGTCCAAATATAACGCCTATCCCGAGTCTTTATATTGTTCTTCAAATAAAACACAACTTTAAGCTGCATGCATGTATACTTTGCAAACAATTGCCCAGACATTGGCCATAGCAGGTCACATTTCCATACTAGGACACGGGTTCTGTCAGCAACAACAAAAAATCTTCGACGGGAGAGTTTTAACTGTGAATAACATCAATAAAATGTGTTTCCACTAACGTGTAGGTTTATTCCGCAAAAATGTACGTCAAAAAGAGATTTCGTAGCATTTTCAATTTGTTTTCGAAAATTTCTAAAGCGGCGCAATTCGCGTTGAAACGAGCGTTCTGATTGGATTTTATTAGACTGTAACAAGATGGGTTTTTTATATGAAGAATAGTCATAATCCAATCAGAACGCTCGTTTCAACGCGAATTGCGCCGCTTTAGAAATTTTCAAAACAAATTGAAAATGCTACGAAATCTCTTTCAGAAAAGCTGTCGACTTCAAACAGCTAAATGATAATATTATGCACCACGATAATATTTATATTTTAAACGTTCTTAATATATATATGTATTATTATTCTTAACACCAATGCATTTATAACCGTGTGGCAGCCGTGGTCCAATGGTAGAAAGTCGGATTTGGAATCGATCGGTCCCGGGTTCGATACCCGTCCAGACCACGTATGTATATCATTGAGCAAGGCACCTCACACACATTGTTTAGTACTAGTTAACCACGTAGGTCGGCTAAGCTTGCCCAAAAAACATTTCTACGTCCCCGCAAGGGGGTTTGTATTAATGGAGCATACATACAACCGTCCGAAAAGCTTCAACAGCTGTTCAAAATATTGGTCGGAAATCCCGACATCGGATCAGAGCGGAAAGTGCTATGCGAAAATGAGTTTTAACGATACGACCTCGAAATAACAGAACATTTTTTTTATGTAGCGGTCTTATATAGATCTATATGACTAGTTGGTTACCTTAGTAGAAGAAAATATCCACGTGCCACGAACATCTTCGTACGTGCAATTAGCAGGTGTATCCGCATGTACACAATGGAGCAATGTAGCCGTAAATAGAAATATTAGCAAATTAGTCCACATTTTAGCATGCAGATCAGATGTATAAGAAAGCTCCTTCTGTTAACCGTAAACTCGTTATGGTGTGTAATTACTGCATTTCTATTTATTGTGCTATTTTTAGCAGTCACGTGAGATTGATATCATGTGAACTAATTTTAAAACAGTACAATAATTTAATCTTTATTTATTTTGCGAGATCAGTTTTAGCAACTTATATTAATCACTCTCGTTGGCGTGGATGAAAGCGTAAATGTGGTCATTCGTGTGGGAGGAAACCGGACTACTCGGAGAACACCCACCTGTCCGATCTGGCGACCACATACTTCTTAATTCTGTTTTATGTAATAAAATGTGCATACATGGATTTAGCTTTTCACAGAACCCAGAGTCGGCCACAACATTCTTTACCCGGGCCTGCACATAATTTGCCTCCTGGCTACGCCCTGTCTAGCGTTCAATTTTAGGTTTCTAAAGATCTGACGACAAACGGTTGGATAACTTTACAGAGTGGAAAACAAGATGCATTCTATAATTAAGAAACATTCAGCGAGAGGTAGAAATTACAACAATTAAATATGTACTTGCTGTGTCAAAGATTAAATACAGAGTATCTTATTATTAACTTTTTAATTTTCTTTATAGATTTAGTGTCTTAAGAGTGGGTCGTTCTAGCAGGGCGGAACAAATCTTGGTTCACTCTGAGTCCAGGGGCGTAGCCAGGAGGCAAATTATGTGCAGGCCCGGGTAAAGAATGTTGAGTGAGCGTAGCGAACGATGTTGCTAGGGGGTCCGGGGGCATGCACCCCCTGATTTTTTTTGTTTTTAGGATGCAATTTCCCACATTCTGCTGCATTTAAAAGACAAATTCGGACATGTTTTTATAACAAATAAACATGATAGGCCTATATATTTTTTTTGGTCAAAATGATGTGCAAGCCCGGTTCTTTTGGCCTAATGTCAGCTAGGCGCCTGCTGACCTAGATCATTTTGACTATATAGGTTCCTTACGAGTTCGATATTGTCAGAGATATGAATTTGACTTTTTTATGTTGTGCAGAATGTATGTGACCTCCCAAGTTGACAACCCAACTCTTCGTCTTACTCAATACCCCACCCACACCTACAGTTTTATTGCATTTTTTGTTCTTTTTTAGATATTTTATTTTCTGTGACTTGCAGGCACTTGCATTGTGACTTTATCGTAGCTACGTGTCTGAAAATAAATTAAACTATGTTGTCTATGGGCACCGTTTTGCTATTTATTCAGTATTTATGGATATCCATAATTCGATTATGGATATTCACAATTCCATTTTTGGATATCCATAATTCAATTATTGGATATCAATAATTCCAAGCTATTTATGGATATCCAAAAATCTAATTATGGATATCCAAAATAACGAAATAATAGTAAAACGGCGCCCCATAGTATATATACACGACACCGTTCAACTTGACCGGTTGGCTAACCATCTCTATCAGGGCTCGACAAATCCACTCGTCCGCTCGTATTTACGAGTGACTTTTCGATCTGGACGAGTAGAAATTCCAAGTCGCTTGCCCAGTCGGACGAGTGAAAATTTCAGCTAAATACCCAATATAAATCGAAGGAACAAAATAAAATAATATCCGTTTTACTTTCTTCGGAATGATTACCAGGCGTGATAATGGGAAATCACCGAGGATATTTCAATGTGTTTATGCTGCCACATAATTGCATTTATTAATAAATTAAAGTGCAATTCCGACGATTTTTAATTTTCCTAAAATACATGGGACGAGTGATAGTCCAATCTGGACGAGTGGAACAGTGGCATCACTCGCCCAGTAGGACGAGTAAGAAATTAAAAAAGTGTCGAGGCCTGTCTATACGAGAATTGTTTGTTTTTGGGGGGTTCATAGTCGCACCAAGTTCAGCGTAGTTCATATCCTACGTTCCAGCTATTTATTGGTGAAGGAAGATCCTGGGTGCCCCTTCCATAAATAGTTCAGACAGGTAGAACCACCGACCCTCTGCAAGCCACCTGGATAGCTTCCGTACATCTAACAATTTGACACACCCAGTAGTATTCGAACAAGCCATGGTGAATGGTAAGCGATTTGAAGTCAAGGACCGTAACCAATCCGTAACGGATTATACGAGAATTGACCAATGAGAAGGCAGTCTTTGCTAGATAATAGGTTAAAATGTTGCAGGTATGAAGCATTCTAGAATTAATCATAATATAAAAAGATAATGTTCGTGGTATTGCTCTAGACGGACGGACAGTGCATCAGACGGATGGACAGTACATCACACGGACGGACAGTACATCAGACGGACGGACAGTACATCACACGGACGGACAGTACATCAGACGGGCAGACAGTACATCACACGGACGGACAGTACATCAGACGGGCAGACAGTACATCACACGGACGGACAGTACATCAGACGGGAAGACAGTACATCAGACGGACGGACAGTACATCAGACGGGCAGACAGTACATCAGAAGGGCAGACAGTACATCACACGGACGGACAGTACATCAGACGGGCGGACAGTACATCAGACGGGCAGACAGTACATCACACGGACGGACAGTACATCAGACGGGCAGACAGTACATCACACGGACGGACAGTACATCAGACGGGCAGACAGTACATCACACGGACGGACAGTACATCAGACGGGCGGACAGTACATCAGACGGGCAGACACTACATCAGACGGACGGACAGTACATTAGACGGGCGGACAGTACATCAGACGGACGGACAGTACATCAGATGGATGGACCGTACATCAGACGGACGGACAAGAAATCAGATGGACGGACAGTACATCAGATAGATGGACCGTACATCAGACGGACGGACAGTACATCAGACGGATGGACAGTACATCAGACGGACGGACAGTACATCAGACGGATGGACAGTACATCAGATGGACGGACAGTACATCAGATGGACAGACAGTACATCAGATGGACGGACAGTACATCAGACGGACGGACAGTACAGCAGACGGATGGACAGTACATCAGACGGACGGACAGTACATCAGACGTATGGACAGTACATCACACGGACAGACAGTACATCACACGGATGAACAGTACATCACACGGATGAACAGTACATCACACGGACGGACAGTACATCACACGTATGGACAGTACATCAGACGGACGGACAGTACATCACACGTATGGACAGTACATCACACGGACAGACAGTATATCACACGTATGGACAGTACATCACACGGATGAACAGTACATCACACGTATGGACAGTACATCAAACGTATGGACAGTACATCAAACGGATGAACAGTACATCACACATATGGACAGTACATCATACGGATGAACAGTACATCAGACGGACGGACAGTACATCACACGGATGAACAGTACATCACACATATGGACAGTACATCACACGGATGAACAGTACATCACACGTATGGACAGTACATCACACGGATGAACAGTACATCACACGTATGGAGAGTACATCACACGGACAGACAGTACATCACACGTATGGACAGTACATCACACGGATGAACAGTACATCACACGTATGGACAGTACATCACACGGATGAACAGTGCATCACACGTATGGACAGTACATCACACGGATGGACAGTACATCAGACGGACGGACAGTACATCACACGGATGGACAGTACATCACACGGACGGACAGTACATCAGACAGACGGACAGTACATCAGACGGACGGACAGTACATCAGACGGACAGTACATCAGACGGAAGGACAGTACATCACATGGACGGACAGTACATCAGACGGATGGACAGTACATCAGACGGACAGACAGTACATCAGACGGACGGACAGTACATCACACGGGCGGACAGTACATCAGACGGACGGACAGTACATCAGACAGTACATCACACGGATGGACAGTACATCAGATGTATGGACAGTACATCAGACGGATGGACAGTACATCAGACAGTACATCAGAATGACGGACATTACATCAGATGGACGGACAGTACATCAGACAGTACATCAGACGGACGGACAGTACATCAGACGGACGGACAGTACATCAGACGGACAGTACATCAGATGGACGGACAGTACATCAGATGGATGGACAGTACATCAGACGGAGGGACAGTACATCAGACGGATGGACAGTACATCAGACGGATGGACAGTACATCAGACAGTACATCACACGGATGGACAGTACATCAGATGTATGGACAGTACATCAGACAGTACATCAGACGGATGGACAGTACATCAGACGGACGGACATTACATCAGATGGACGGTACATCACACGGATGGACAGTACATCATATGTATGGACAGTACATCAGACAGTACATCAGATGGACGGTACATCACACGGATGGACAGTACATCAGATGGACGGACAGTACATCAGACAGTATATCAGATGGACGGACAGTACATCAGACAGTACATCAGATGGACGGACAGTACATCAGACGGACGGTACATCAGATGGACGGACAGTACATCAGACAGTACATCAGACGGACGGAAAGTACATCAGATGGACGGACAGTACATCAGATGGACGGACAGTACATCAGACGGACGGACAGTACATCAGACAGTACATCAGATGGACGGACAGTACATCAGACAGTACATCAGATGGCGGACAGTACATCAGACAGTACATCAGATGGACGGACAGTACATCAGACAGTACATCAGACGGACAGACAGTACATCAGACAGTACATCAGATGGACGGACAGTACATCAGACAGTACATCAGACGGACGGACAGTACATCAGACAGTACATCAGACGGACGGACAGTACATCAGACAGTACATCAGATGGACGGACAGTACATCAGACAGTACATCAGACAGTACATCAGATGGACGGACAGTACATCAGACGGACGGACAGTACATCAGACAGTACATCAGATGGACGGACATTACATCAGACAGTACATCAGATGGATGGACAGTACATCAGACAGTACATCAGATGGACGGACAGTACATCAGATGGACGGACAGTACATCAGACAGTACATCAGACGGACAGACAGTACATCAGATGGACGGACAGTACATCAGACAGTACATCAGATGGACGGACCGTACATTAGATGGACGGACAGTACATCAGACGGACGGACAGTACATCAGACAGTACATCACACGGATGGACAGTACATCAGATGTATGGACAGTACATCAAACAGTACATCAGACGGATGGACAGTACATCAGACAGTACATCAGATGGACGGACAGTACATCAGATGGACGGACAGTACATCAGACAGTACATCAGACGGACGGACAGTACATCAGATGGATGGACAGTACATCAGACAGTACATCAGACGGACGGACAGTACATCAGACAGTACATCAGATGGACGGACAGTACATCAGATGGACGGACAGTACATCAGATGGACGGACAGTACATCAGACGGACGGACAGTACATCAGACAGTACATCAGATGGACGGACAGTACAT
This sequence comes from Archivesica marissinica, assembly GCA_014843695.1. Lineage (NCBI taxonomy): Eukaryota > Metazoa > Mollusca > Bivalvia > Venerida > Vesicomyidae > Archivesica > Archivesica marissinica. Next base: position 50,378,226 of record CM026404.1, on the reverse strand, counting down.
CAGACAGTACATCAGACGGACGGACAGTACATCAGACAGTACATCAGATGGACGGACAGTACATCAGACGTATGGACAGTACATCACACGGACAGACATCACACGTATGGACAGTACATCACACGGACAGACAGTACATCACACGTATGGACAGTACATCACACGGATGAACAGTACATCACACGGATGAACAGTACATCACACGGACAGACAGTACATCACACGTATGGACAGTACATCACACGGACGGTCAGTACATCAGACGGATGGACAGTACATCAGACGGACAGACAGTACATCAGACGTATGGACAGTACATCACACGGATGAACAGTACATCACACGTATGGACAGTACATCACACGTATGGACAGTACATCACACGGATGAACAGTACATCACACGTAAGGACAGTACATCACACGTATGGACAGTACATCACACGGATGAACAGTACATCACACGGACAGACAGTACATCACACGTTTGGACAGTACATCACACGGATGGACAGTACATCACACGGACAGACAGTATATCACACGTATGGACAGTACATCACACGGATGAACAGTACATCACACGTATGAACAGTACATCAGACGTATGGACAGTACATCACACGGATGAACAGTACATCACACGTATGGACAGTACATCACACGGACAGACAGTACATCACACGTATGGACAGTACATCAGACGTATGGACAGTATATCACACGTATGGACAGTACATCAGACGTATGGACAGTACATCACACGGATGAACAGTACATCACACGTATGGACAGTACATCAGACGTATGGACAGTACATCACACGTATGGACAGTACATCACACGGACAGACAGTACATCAGACGTATGGACAGTACATCACACGGACAGACAGTACATCACACGTATGGACAGTACATCACACGGATGAACAGTACATCACACGTATGGACAGTACATCAGACGTATGGACAGTACATCACACGTATGGACAGTACATCAGACGTATGGACAGTACATCACACGGATGAACAGTACATCACACGTATGGACAGTACATCAGACGTATGGACAGTACATCACACGTATGGACAGTACATCACACGGACAGACAGTACATCAGACGTATGGACAGTACATCACACGGACAGACAGTACATCACACGGATGAACAGTACATCAGACGTATGGACAGTACATCAGACGTATGGACAGTACATCACACGGATGAACAGTACATCACTCGGATGAACAGTACATCACACGTATGGACAGTACATCACACGGACGGACAGTACATCAGACAGACGGACAGTACATCAGACAGATGGACAGTACATCAGACAGACGGACAGTACATCAGACGGACGGACAGTACATCAGACAGACAGTACATCAGATGGACGGACAGTACATCAGATGGATGGACAGTACATCAGACGGAGGGACAGTACATCAGACGGATGGACAGTACATCAGACGGACATACAGTACATCACACGGACGGACAGTACATCACACGGACAGACAGTACATCAGATGGACGAACCGTACATTAGATGGACGGACAGTACATCAGATGGATGGACATTACATGAGACAGTACATCACACGGATGGACAGTACATCAGATGGACGGTACATCACACGGATGGACAGTACATCAGATGGACGGTACATCACACGGATGGACAGTACATCAGATGGACGGACAGTACATCAGACGGACGGACAGTACATCAGACAGTACATCAGATGGACGGACAGTACATCAGACAGTACATCAGACGGACGGACAGTACATCAGACAGTACATCAGATGGACGGACAGTACATCAGATGGACGGACAGTACATCAGACAGTACATCAGATGGACAGACAGTACATCAGACAGTACATCAGATGGACGGACACTACATCAGACAGTACATCAGATGGACGGACAGTACATCAGACAGTACATCAGATGGACGGACAGTACATCAGACAGTACATCAGACGGACGGACAGTACATCAGACAGTACATCAGATGGACGGACAGTACATCAGACGTATGGACAGTACATCACACGGACAGACATCACACGTATGGACAGTACATCACACGGACAGACAGTACATCACACGTATGGACAGTACATCACACGGATGAACAGTACATCACACGGATGAACAGTACATCACACGGACAGACAGTACATCACACATATGGACAGTACATCACACGGACGGTCAGTACATCAGACGGATGGACAGTACATCAGACGGACAGACAGTACATCAGACGTATGGACAGTACATCACACGGATGAACAGTACATCACACGTATGGACAGTACATCACACGTATGGACAGTACATCACACGGATGAACAGTACATCACACGTATGGACATTACATCACACGTATGGACAGTACATCACACGGATGAACAGTACATCACACGGACAGACAGTACATCACACGTTTGGACAGTACATCACACGGATGGACAGTACATCACACGGACAGACAGTATATCACACGTATGGACAGTACATCACACGGATGAACAGTACATCACACGTATGAACAGTACATCAGACGTATGGACAGTACATCACACGGATGAACAGTACATCACACGTATGGACAGTACATCACAGGGACAGACAGTACATCACACGTATGGACAGTACATCAGACGTATGGACAGTACATCACACGGATGAACAGTACATCACACCTATGGACAGTACATCAGACGTATGGACAGTACATCACACGTATGGACAGTACATCACACGGACAGACAGTACATCAGACGTATGGACAGTACATCAGACGTATGGACAGTACATCACACGGATGAACAGTACATCACACGTATGGACAGTACATCAGACGTATGGACAGTACATCACACGTATGGACAGTACATCAGACGTATGGACAGTACATCACACGTATGGACAGTACATCAGACGTATGGACAGTACATCACACGTATGGACAGTACATCAGACGTATGGACAGTACATCACACGTATGGACAGTACATCAGACGTATGGACAGTACATCACACATATGGACAGTACATCACACGGACAGACAGTACATCAGACGTATGGACAATACATCACACGGACAGACAGTACATCACACGTATGGACAGTACATCAGACGTATGGACAGTACATCACACGGACGGACAGTACATCAGACAGACGGACAGTACATCAGACAAATGGACAGTACATCAGACGGACGGACAGTACATCAGACAGACAGTACATCAGATGGACGGACAGTACATCAGATGGATGGACAGTACATCAGACGGAGGGACAGTACATCAGACGGATGGACAGTACATCAGACGGACATACAGTACATCACACGGACGGACAGTACATCACACGGACAGACAGTACATCAGATGGACGAACCGTACATTAGATGGACGGACAGTACATCAGATGGATGGACATTACATGAGACAGTACATCACACGGATGGACAGTACATCAGATGGACGGTACATCACACGGATGGACAGTACATCAGATGGACGGTACATCACACGGATGGACAGTACATCAGATGGACGGACATTACATCAGACAGTACATCAGATGGACGGACAGTACATCAGACAGTACATCAGATGGACGGACAGTACATCAGACGGACGGTACATCAGATGGATGGACAGTACATCAGACAGTACATCAGATGGACGGACAGTACATCAGACGGACGGTACATCAGATGGACGGACAGTACATCAGACGGACGGACAGTACATCAGATGGACGGACAGTACATCAGACGGACGGACAGTACATCAGACAGTACATCAGACGGACGGACAGTACATCAGATGGACGGACAGTACATCAGACAGTACATCAGATGGACGGACAGTACATCAGACAGTACATCAGATGGACGGACAGTACATCAGACGGACGGACAGTACATCAGATGGACGGACAGTACATCAGATGGACAGACAGTACATCAGACAGTACATCAAATGGACGGACACTACATCAGACAGTACATCAGATGGACGGACAGTACATCAGACAGTACATCAGATGGACGGACAGTACATCAGACAGTACATCAGACGGACGGACAGTACATCAGACAGTACATCAGATGGACAGACCGTACATTAGATGGACGGACAGTACATCAGACGGACGGACAGTACATCAGACAGTACATCACACGGATGGACAGTACATCAGATGTATGGACAGTACATCAAACAGTACATCAGACGGATGGACAGTACATCAGACAGTACATCAGATGGACGGACAGTACATCAGATGGACGGACAGTACATCAGACAGTACATCAGACGGACGGACAGTACATCAGATGGATGGACAGTACATCAGACAGTACATCAGACGGACGGACAGTACATCAGACAGTACATCAGATGGACGGACAGTACATCAGATGGACGGACAGTACATCAGATGGACGGACAGTACATCAGACGGACGGACAGTACATCAGACAGTACATCAGATGGACGGACAGTACATCAAACAGTACATCAGACGGACGGACAGTACATCAGACAGTACATCAGATGGACGGACAGTACATCAGACGTATGGAAAGTACATCACACGGACAGACATCACACGTATGGACAGTACATCACACGGACAGACAGTACATCACACGTATGGACAGTACATCACACGGATGAACAGTACATCACATGGATGAACAGTACATCACACGGACAGACAGTACATCACACGTATGGACAGTACATCACACGGACGGTCAGTACATCAGACGGATGGACAGTACATCAGACGGACAGACAGTACATCAGACGTATGGACAGTACATCACACGGATGAACAGTACATCACACGTATGGACAGTACATCACACGTATGGACAGTACATCACACGGATGAACAGTACATCACACGTAAGGACAGTACATCACACGTATGGACAGTACATCACACGGATGAACAGTACATCACACGGACAGACAGTACATCACACGTTTGGACAGTACATCACACGGATGGACAGTACATCACACGGACAGACAGTATATCACACGTATGGACAGTACATCACACGGATGAACAGTACATCACACGTATGAACAGTACATCAGACGTATGGACAGTACATCACACGGATGAACAGTACATCACACGTATGGACAGTACATCACACGGACAGACAGTACATCACACGTATGGACAGTACATCAGACGTATGGACAGTATATCACACGTATGGACAGTACATCAGACGTATGGACAGTACATCACACGGATGAACAGTACATCACACGTATGGACAGTACATCAGACGTATGGACAGTACATCACACGTATGGACAGTACATCACACGGACAGACAGTACATCAGACGTATGGACAGTACATCACACGGACAGACAGTACATCACACGTATGGACAGTACATCACACGGATGAACAGTACATCAGACGTATGGACAGTACATCAGACGTATGGACAGTACATCACACGTATGGACAGTACATCAGACGTATGGACAGTACATCACACGGATGAACAGTACATCACACGTATGGACAGTACATCAGACGTATGGACAGTACATCACACGTATGGACAGTACATCACACGGACAGACAGTACATCAGACGTATGGACAGTACATCACACGGACAGACAGTACATCACACGGATGAACAGTACATCAGACGTATGGACAGTACATCAGACGTATGGACAGTACATCACACGGATGAACAGTACATCACTCGGATGAACAGTACATCACACGTATGGACAGTACATCACACGGACGGACAGTACATCAGACAGACGGACAGTACATCAGACAGATGGACAGTACATCAGACAGACGGACAGTACATCAGACGGACGGACAGTACATCAGACAGACAGTACATCAGATGGACGGACAGTACATCAGATGGATGGACAGTACATCAGACGGAGGGACAGTACATCAGACGGATGGACAGTACATCAGACGGACATACAGTACATCACACGGACGGATAGTACATCACACGGACAGACAGTACATCAGATGGACGAACCGTACATTAGATGGACGGACAGTACATCAGATGGATGGACATTACATGAGACAGTACATCACACGGATGGACAGTACATCAGATGGACGGTACATCACACGGGTGGACAGTACATCAGATGGACGGTACATCACACGGATGGACAGTACATCAGATGGACGGACAGTACATCAGACGGACGGACAGTACATCAGACAGTACATCAGATGGACGGACAGTACATCAGACAGTACATCAGACGGACGGACAGTACATCAGACAGTACATCAGATGGACGGACAGTACATCAGATGGACGGACAGTACATCAGACAGTACATCAGATGGACAGACAGTACATCAGACAGTACATCAGATGGACGGACACTACATCAGACAGTACATCAGATGGACGGACAGTACATCAGACAGTACATCAGATGGACGGACAGTACATCAGACAGTACATCAGACGGACGGACAGTACATCAGACAGTACATCAGATGGACGGACAGTACATCAGACGTATGGACAGTACATCACACGGACAGACATCACACGTATGGACAGTACATCACACGGACAGACAGTACATCACACGTATGGACAGTACATCACACGGATGAACAGTACATCACACGGATGAACAGTACATCACACGGACAGACAGTACATCACACATATGGACAGTACATCACACGGACGGTCAGTACATCAGACGGATGGACAGTACATCAGACGGACGGACAGTACATCAGACGGATGGACAGTACATCACACGGATGGACAGTACATCAGACGTATGGACAGTACATCACACGTATGGACAGTACATCAGACGGATGGACAGTACATCACACGTATGGACAGTACATCAGACGTATGGACAGTACATCACACGGATGGACAGTACATCAACGGATGGACAGTACATCACACGTATGGACAGTACATCACACGGACAGTACATCAACGATGGACAGTACATCACACGACAGACAGTACCACACGTATGGACAGTACATCACACGGATGGACAGTACATCACACGGACGGACAGTACATCAGACATGGACAGTACATCACACATGACAGTACATCAGACGGACGGACAGTACATCAGACAGACAGTACATCAGATGGACGGACAGTACATCAGACGTATGGACAGTACATCAGACGGATGGACAGTACATCAGACGGATGGACAGTACATCAGACGGACGGACAGTACATCACACGGACGGACAGTACATCACACGGACAGACAGTACATCAGATGGACGACGTACATCAGATGGACGGACAGTACATCAGATGGACAGTACATCACACGGATGGACAGTACATCAGAGGACGGACAGTACATCGACAGTACATCAGACGGACGGACAGTACATCAGACAGTACATCAGATGGACGGACAGTACATCAGATGGAGGACAGTACATCAGATGGACGGTACATCACACGGATGGACAGTACATCAGATGGACGGTACATCAAGGACAGTACATCAGACGGACGGACAGTACATCAGACAGTACATCAGATGGACGGACAGTACATCAGACAGTACATCAGATGGACGGACAGTACAACAGACAGTACATCAGACGGACGGACAGTACATCAGACAGTACATCAGATGGACGGACAGTACATCAGACAGTACATCAGATGGATGGACAGTACATCAGACAGTACATCAGATGTATGGACAGTACATCAGACAGATGGATAGAATTATGCCTAGTGATAAGAGTTCATAGAAACAATGAAGATAAAAGTCAATGATTGAAGTGTGTCAGATTTTATATTTATTGATGGATAATTATACATGTATATGTAACAACAAGGCGTATGAAGACAGTCCCGGATCACTCAACTGAGTAAGTAACAGCATATATGATAAAGCTGTCGAGTTGGCCGACGCTTAACCAACATTGGAATGTGCAAACAATATAGTTCCAGATCAGCTGTGGTGTAACGCCGCATCTGATCAGGATCTATGTTGTTTACTATTCAGTCAAGTGTATTAGCTCCACTATCCGTACAGCAAACAGGACAGAGCCAGATCTGGCTCTATGCTGTTTGTAAAAGGCGTGTTTAGTTGTGATTGACAGGTTTAGGGTTAAGCTTTACAAATTGTAATGGCTTAAGATGCCTCTATAATTTCTGTTGACTTTATAGAACACAAGCCGGTATATATAAATATAAAACTTCAAAACCAATATCACGCGGGAATATTTCCGTGTAAATTTCAAAATCGAAAACTGCTACATTTCCCAGTCGTTATCTCCTCTTCTCTCCTTTCTGTGTTCGTTTCTTTTCGCCTTCCTTTCTGTCTTTCAGTTTTTGTTTCTGCGATTCTCTATCTTGTTTATCCTTCTCTCGTTTCCTCTCCGATTCCTGCTTTGACCTATCTCTCAGTTCTTGTTCATTCTTTTTCACCGTGTCGGCATTCATGTTTTTAAATCCAAGTACTGATGATATGTATGTTATGGAAAAATATTACAGGTACAGTTTTGCGTGTTTGTTTGTTCTGGTTTTACGCCTTCATCAGCACCATTTTGGGCTATATCGCCGGTGGGCAGATTACCGTAAAACATTTTTTATGTTTATTTATCGTCGCTACCAGTTTTGAGTGACGCCTCCTCAGTACCATAGCCAGAAGCAAATTTCAACCTAGGCTATCTAGGGGGTATATATATGTTGGGATATAGAAGCGATTCCCTGCGTTTTCTGATTTAATGAGATTAGATGTATAAGTACTGACCATTCAGCTCTCTAGCAGTCAACATGTTATACAGCAAAGGGATATTTTTGCATTTTATTTATTTAATTTTTTCATTTGTTTTATTTTTTTGCTTTGGAAATGTTAACCTGCCTCGGTGTGCCTCATGTGGTTACGGGCCTGCTCCAGAAGAGATTTGTCGTCATTTTAGATTTTTGGAGGATGATACAATGATACAGACAGAGACCCATTCCAGAGTCTCCTTTGGTTCTTTTACGTGCATGTGTTTTACGTGTAAAGCACAGACACAAGATCGCACCTGCAATCCCTGGATTACCAGTCCAACGTGTTAACCACTGGACTACAGATGTGTCTGTTCACCTAACAACAAACCTGTCCTGGGCAGGCTCCAGCAGTTAACGAGTACTAATCTCTGTAAGAAACTGCCAACTTGTTCATATAAATGAGACATGGCCTGAGTGGGGCTGGAATCAGTGACCACCAGTGATGATAGGTTACAGTGGTATACAAGTCAGCGACCGTAACCACTCGACCATGGAGGCGGACATACCGATATAGATTATTGACTTGTTTTTATTGATTTTCTATCTTTCTTTTATTTACTCAACTATTTACAAAAATTAATTATGTTATGCTTTCCAATCAAATATAGAAATTGATCAGTGAAATAAAATGTGTTATTCCATTGGCTGAAAGCAGTAGAATAACAGACTAAGATATTCTAGACATCAAGAGTTATTCAATCTATGTCTATACATAAATCTAGGTAAATAACACACTATGTATCCTGACACAACACAATTAGGTACAGAAACACCTATGTAACCTGACACAACACAATTAGGTACAGAAACACCTATGTATCCTGACACAACACAATTAGGTACAGAAACACCTATGTATCCTGACACAACACAATTAGGTACAGAAACACATATGTAACCTGGCACAACAAATTTAGGTACAGAAACACCTATGTAACCTTACACAACACATTTAGGTACAGAAACATCTATGTAACCTTGCACAACACATTTAGGTACAGAAACATCTATGTAACCTGGCACAACAAATTTAGGTACAGAAACATCTATGTAACCATACACAACACATTTAGGTACAGAAACATCTATGTAACCTTGCACAACACATTTAGGTACAGAAACATCTATGTAACCTTGCACAACACATTTAGGTACAGAAACATCTATGTAACCTTACACAACACATGTAGGTACAGAAACATATATGTAACCTTACACAACACATTTAGGTACAGAAACATCTATGTAACCTTACACAACACATTTAGGTACAGAAACATCTATGTAACCTTGCACAACACATTTAGGTACAGAAACATCTATGTAACCTTACACAACACATTTAGGTACAGAAACATCTATGTAACCTTGCACAACACATTTAGGTACAGAAACATCTATGTAACCTTACACAACACATTTAGGTACAGAAACATCTATGTAACCTTACACAACACATTTAGGTACAGAAACATCTATGTAACCTTACACAACACATTTAGGTACAGAAACATCTATGTACACCTTGCACAACAAAATTAGGTACAGAAACACCTATGTAACCTGGCACAACAAATTTAGGTACAGAAACAACTATGTAACCGTGCACAACAAATTTAGGTACAGAAACACCTATGTAACCTGGCACAACAAATTTAGGTACAGAAACAACTATGTAACCTTACACAACACATTTAGGTACAGAAACATCTATGTAACCTTGCACAACACATTTAGGTACAGAAACATCTATGTAACCTTACACAACACATTTAGGTACAGAAACATCTATGTAACCTTACACAACACATTTAGGTACAGAAACATCTATGTACACCTTGCACAACAAAATTAGGTACAGAAACACCTATGTAACCTGGCACAACAAATTTAGGTACAGAAACAACTATGTAACCGTGCACAACAAATTTAGGTACAGAAACACCTATGTAACCTGGCACAACAAATTTAGGTACAGAAACAACTATGTAACCTTACACAACACATTTAGGTACAGAAACATCTATGTAACCTTACACAACACATTTAGGTACAGAAACACCTATGTAACCTTACACAACACATTTAGGTACAGAAACATCTATGTAACCTTACACAACACATTTAGGTACAGAAACATCTATGTAACCTTACACAACACATTTAGGTACAGAAACATCTATGTAACCTTGCACAACACATTTAGGTACAGAAACATCTATGTAACCTTATACAACACATTTAGGTACAGAAACATCTATGTAACCTTACACAACACATTTAGGTACAGAAACATTTATGTAACCTTGCACAACACATTTAGGTACAGAAACATCTATGTAACCTGGCACAACAAATTTAGGTACAGAAACATCTATGTAACCTTGCACAACACATTTAGGTACAGAAACATCTATGTAACCTGGCACAACACATTTAGGTACAGAAACATCTATGTAACCTGGCACAACAAATTTAGGTACAGAAACACCTATGTAACCTGGCACAACAAATTTAGGTACAGAAACACCTATGTATCCTGGCACAACAAATTTAGGTACAGAAACAACTATGTAATCTTGCACAACAAAATTAGGCACAGAAACACCTATGTAACCTTGCACAACACATTTAGGTACAGAAACATCTATGTAACCTTACACAACACATTTAGGTACAGAAACACCTATGTACAACAAAATTAGGTACAGAAACACCTATGTAACCTGGCACAACAAATTTAGGTACAGAAACACCTATGTAACCTTGCACAACAAATTTAGGTACAGAAACACCTATGTAACCTGACACAGCAAATTTAGGTACAGAAACACCTATGTAACCTGGCACAACAAATTTAGGTACAGAAACACCTATGTAACCTTGCACAACACATTTAGGTACAGAAACACCTATGTACAACAAAATTAGGTACAGAAACACCTATGTAACCTTGCACAACAAATTTAGGTACAGAAACACCTATGTAACCTTGCACAACACATTTAGGTACAGAAACACCTATGTAACCTTGCACAACAAATTTAGGTACAGAAACACCTATGTAACCTTGCACAACACATTTAGGTACAGAAACACCTATGTAACCTTGCACAACACATTTAGGTACAGAAACACCTATGTAACCTTGCACAACACATTTAGGTACAGAAACACCTATGTAACCTTGCACAACACATTTAGGTACAGAAACACCTATGTAACCTTGCACAACACATTTAGGTACAGACACACCTATGTAACCTTGCACAACACATTTAGGTACAGAAACACCTATGTAACCTTGCACAACACATTTAGGTACAGAAACACCTATGTAACCTTGCACAACACATTTAGGTACAGAAACACCTATGTAACCTTGCACAACACATTTAGGTACAGAAACACCTATGTAACCATACACAACACATTTAGGTACAGAAACATCTATGTAACCTTACACAACACATTTAGGTACAGAAACACCTATGTAACCTTACACAACACATTTAGGTACAGAAACATCTATGTAACCTTACACAACACATTTAGGTACAGAAACACCTATGTAACCTTGCACAACACATTTAGGTACAGAAACACCACTTGCATTCTGATACAACCAACCTAGCACAAAGTTACCTATGCATTGTAATATAACAAATTGTCTACGTTGTGAAGGATACAATCATCTTGTGCTGAGTTATCTCCCCCTGGATCATCTTCTTCATCACCACTAGAGGGAGCTAAGGAAACATTATATATTGATTGTATATATAACAGCGCAGCAGCAGTATTCAGTAACAGTCTAAATATCATATAACACAATAATACACATGTATTATCAAAGAGGTTGTGAGTTCGAAACCAGTCAGAATAGGGTGGTGATGTTCTTGGTTTAAACATATTTTATTTCCCAATATAATACATATTGAACAATGCCAGGGTTCCCGCTGTCGGTCGCCAATCCGCCAATATCCGAAAATATTTGGCGCAACTTATTTTTTAAAAAAATGTTGGGCACATGTTTCGTCAAATAAATATGGCTTCAAATATTTATTTGTGAAATATAATATTATGGCTCTTAGTTGGCTCCAAGTCTTTGTAATTGGCTCCAGTGTTTTTCAATTGGCGACAGAAGTGGCGCAGACAAACATTCAGACAGAGGGAACCCTGAATGCATACATCACACACAATCAAAATACAGAAAAAGGATTAGAATGAAAGACAAGAGTCTTATATATAATTCTTCTCCTCTAGATGGCCTTAGGCATTGGCAAGCATCTTAAATCCACATTGCCCCTTCTCTCTCCCTCATGGCGATGTATTCCATTAGGAACGAGGTCTAGAGAGTGATTAAACTAATTCTCTAGAAAAATGTTTCGCAATCGAGCTAAACTAAATATGTATAAATCTAATAGCGTTACCGTTATGGCAATAACAAAATTGACCTCTAGATTGATTGAGTAGGATTGTTTTCTAGAGTAGAATAGCAGTGCGGGCCGCTCTGCCCCTTTTAGTCCGGCCCTTTTGCCCATTAGCCCTGCCCTCTTGCCGTTTTAACCCTTTCCTTTATAGAGGTTTAGGTTAATATACTATTATATCTCCATACAAACGACATCCATTTAGCTATCATGCAGTGGATAAGTAGTCGTCATATCTATCACACCTCCATAGATATTACTGGGACTACATAGAGATTTAGGTTAATATACTATTATATCTCCATACAAACGACAGCCATTTAGCTATCATGCAGTGGATAAGTAGTCGCCATATCTATCACACCTCCATAGATATTACTGGGACTACATAGAGTTATAGGTTAAATTACTATTATATCTCCATACAAATGACCTCCATTTAGCTATCAAGCAGTGGATAAGTAGTCGCCATATCTATCCCACCTCCATAGATATTACTGGGACTATATGAGATTCTGGCCTTTATTATGAACATTGGTTTGGCTACTACATTGTCAATGTATGTCGTATTGGTAATGGCGTCAAGAGGTGCTTCTATGAGGGAATGGGTTAATTATGAACATTGATTTGGTTACTACATTATAAATGTATGTCGTATTGGTAATGGCGTCAAGAGGTGAAAGGGTTAAAACAAAATTATTGTTTTAAATGTTTTCATACAAAACTCAACAGGCAAGCAAACATGTATAACCTGGAACTCGACCACCCACTTCACCATACATACTTCTTACTACCTCTTTGTTCAATCACTGTAATGTCAATCCCAAAATACCCCCTCTCGCATTTCATAGCAGCTCAAATAGCACCCTGTCCCTTTTCTGACCCACCATGCCCCATTTTATCACCTCTAGAATAAACCCTATTGAACCACAGTCAAACACACAAACATGGTTGATCAAAAAACGCCGATAATGTAAACATACACTGCATCATACGGATAACCTACTTATTATTCATAATAACAACACTGACTATAAGGCAGGGTTCATTCTAGGTCAGCATTTTTGGGAGAAGTGAGAAAGCGTGTGATCGCTTCCTTAACTCTTTCAACCCCAAGTAACTGACATGGACTGGTGCATGCTATTTTTAGACCAATAAATTAATAAGAAAATTACCTTTGGACCAGTTCATTTATCAAAATGGGTAATTTTATCTAAAAATAGTAATAATTATTACTGGCAAAAAAGTGCAGATCCTGATGAGACGGCTCGTTCACGAGCCGGCTCATCTGGATCTACACTTTTCATAAGCCTATTTAGAGGCCTGTGGTGTTGAAAGGGTTAAATGGTGTTCTTTAATATACTTCTGCAAAATAGGGTTAAAATGCACAGTACAACCATTAAATACAACATTTGAATAGAAGGAGTGCTTTATAATGGGCCAGTGTATCTTACTAGACAAAATTTTGTTTGAAAATCGTAAAAACCAAAAAAATATTTTTTTTAGGGAGAAGTGGGGTCCCCAGAGGGCGAAGTCAGGGTCCCTAGGGCGACAATTTCGCCCACATCGCCCTCTAGAATTATCCCTGTATAAGCACAGGGACACTTTTGTATCCCTGCTCGAGTGAGCTATAACAAAAACATTTGCAATCAGAGAAAGGATACTCCTCCCCGCTGGAAACGTGACCATACTGTGCTAAAATGGCCGCTTTGTGAGCGACCTCTTCGGAAGTTTTCTGCCTTGTTTTCACGGTTTCTATCTTCTGTTTCTCCAATATTACGGCTAGATGATTCGTCAGCTCATCTGGGACAGACAACAATTCTTCAATTATTATATTAGAATTTTTTTATTTATTTATTACACATTGTATCATGTTACAGGGGTCATTCTGGTTAACATTGTGAGAGAAACCCATGGATTTCACGCTTTACCTGCACCACAACCCCTCTCATACATGCCACCTGCGACAGGGAACCATTGATTTCTCAGTATACCTGTGTTCCCCCTACAAGCAAACTGTTACACAGACGGATCTGTAGTCCAGTGGTAACACGCCTTACTGGTAATCTAGGGATCGCAGGTTCGATCCCCCTTCTGACCATAATAAAATTCTTTCAGATGGGACTTTAAACCGAGGTCATGTGTCGGTGCTGTACACCGTGCACGTAAAAGAACTAGAGGAGACTATGGAATGGGTCTTTATCTGTATCATTGCATTATCCTCCAAAAATCTAAAATGAATAATCTCTTCAACAGGCATCGCTCATATGGGCAACCGGTAGCGACGATAAATAAACGTAAAACACGCAAACTGTGACAGTGTGAACAATGGATTTCTGAGTATATCTGTGTTCACCCTACCACCAACCGACTGTGAAAGTGTACCATGGCGTTCTCAATTTACCTGTGTTCCCCTACATGCCGACTGTGACAATGAACCATTGATTTCTCAGTTTACCTGTGTTCCTCCTACATGCTGACTGTGACAATGAACCATTGATTTCTTCCCACTTCTTGAACAGTTCTTCGCAAACACAATCATGGTCTTCTTCCTGCAAATAATGAAATATTAAATGTTTTATGTTTAAACTTTATTAGTCAGATCACGATTGCTACATAAATCATTAGGAATAGGTCTTAAAGCTGGGAGTCTATGATGTATTATAATGTAAAACAAAACAAATCATAAATGTTCATGGGACAGCTGCCCGATACTAGGAATGGTTTGTCCAGATCCCTAATATCTACATACGTGGCCTGACTGAGTATCGAACCTGGACCGTTTTATTCTAAATTTGACACTCTACCACTGGACGCCACACTATTGTGTAGCTGTTTCGCGTGTATCCTTAGGTTGTTCTCCTTTATTGCGTCTTATGTATCGGCCTAGGACACAATAAAGGAGTTCTAACAGGAGTCCCCACCCCCTCGAAATTGCGATTTTATTTTAAAATATGTTATAAATGCAATCCGAGTTTAGTCAAGCGTAGTAAATACAAGAATGATCACTTTACATAGTAATATTATTTCATCTACTACAAAAGAGACTGACTACTAGACTAGAAGTTATTCACATTCAAAAGTTACGTGACCGAATACCGGTACGCCCATGGTAAATAGAAGATACATTTACCACTACTTGTCCTATTAGCTCGATAACTGACTCCTTCTTTTCCTCCTCATGACTATCTTCATCCAGAATTCCTGTGATATACGAAACAAACACATCCGTGTCCGTGTCCGGATTCAGTGACAGCAATTTTTCTGTGAGCCAACATTCGTATGCGCTGATGGGGGCTGCCATCTTGGATTACGTAGGTTTAATATATTCCCCGTATAAAATCCGTACCGTAGCGTACAAAACTTAATATACAAGCCCAAATCACAGGGATTCGGTACGTTGTATAAATATATATATACTAGTACACCTAAACGTGCCGAATCCCTGTGGCATATTTAACTACTTAAATATATATACTAGTACCCCCAAACGTGCCGAATCCATGTGGCCCAAATAGGCTATGGTTTGGTTTTAACAGGAACCCAGATAATTTGTCAATCTCACATACATCCCGATCCGAGGATCGTACCCGGGTTGCATTGGTGAGAAGCGAGTTCGCTAACTACTGCGCTAATCGGACTGCCTGAGTGGGAATTGGAGTGGGACATGGAATTTAGACCCTCAAAATGTCAAGTTATTCATGTCACGGGAAGAAAGCAAAACAGCTACTGCAATATAGTGTGCACCCAAGATGCCAACGATTTCAATATCAGTGGAATGTGTGTTGACAAGCTACTCCAGGGGCTATGCTCAAATGAGGCCTCAGATCCGGATGAAATGTCCCCTAAAATCCTTACACCACAACATTGCACTCATCCTCAACACCATCTTTAAATTATCCTAGAATCAGACAGTGTCCCATCAGTTTTGAGAAGTGCAGTTGTTGCCCCTGTGTATAAGAAAGGCCCAACGTCTAAGGCCAGTAACAGGCCAATTCCCTCACCTGCATTGCTTCCAAACTATTGGAGCATATGTTGGTCTCCTTTCGACAATAATGATCGCCTAAGCCAATTCCAGCATGGCTTCAGATCAAATTTATGTATCGTCGCTACCGGTTGTAATGGAGTATAGCATTAGTGTAATGATACAGACAGAGGAAAAGAACCAGAGGAGACTCTAGAATGGGTCTCTGTCTGTATCATTGCACTATCCTCCAACAATCTGTGTGGCATCCGTGATCCAGTGGTAGAGCGTCGGATTTGGAATCGATCGGTCCCGGGTTCGATACTCGGTCAGGCCACGTATGTAGTGTCATTGAGCAAGGCACCTCACACACATCGCTTAGTACTGGTTAACCACTTAGGTCGGCTAAGCCTGCCCAGGTAAACATGTCTACGTCTCCGCAAGGGGTTTGACATTAATGGAAACATATATACATACAATCTAAAATGACTAATCTCTTCAGGAGGCGTCGCTCATATGGGCAAACGGTAGCGACGATAAATAAAACACACACTTAAACAAAGCTAAGCTCGAACTGAATGGAATACATTTCATCGCCATAATTCCATAATGCTGTATCACCATTTTTTTTAGAAAAAAGAGCGTATTCTATAAACTATTTGTCTCGTCCAAGCTCTATCCATTAATGTGCTTTGTGAATTGTAGCACCATACTGTTGTAAGTCCAAACATTGAGACTGATTCAAGTCTTTTACAACAACCACATCTCAAAGATAGTCACGTGACAGTTTCATAGCAAGATGGCTGACATTTTATTTGAGCACCATCAATTTGGAATGGTTGAATTTTCCTTATACATGTAGAATGTAAGTTTTGGGCTTTTAAAAAGCACAGTTATTAAATATATATGATGTTTAGCAGCAATATAACTTTGTATGAAATAATAAAGTAATGCACTAAAATCTGCATTTCAGACCAACAAATCGTGTCCAGATTTAGGACACTACAATTTTTGAATAGTCTTAATATGTTGGTTTACAAAGCAATTTAGTTTAAACAATATACATTTCTTTGAATAGACATAGTCAGGTATAAATACTATGTACATATACAGTATGTAGGATTGAGGAGAAAGCTTTTATTCTAGCTTAATGTAACAGTATATAGTCAAGTCAAAGTTTTTATTGGCATAAACATGTACATGTCCATCGCCAAGAAACATGTTTGGCGGTTACATACAAAGTTACAGAAAAGCATGTTATTATATAAGGTTTGAGTAAGCATAGTATTAACATTTACGAAATATAGTGTTTGTTTAACAATATAGTTGGTATTCAGTGCCTCACAAATCAATATTTTCAAGTAGGAACATTCATTTAGTTAATTAATATCGTTTCTTTTACTTGTTGCTATATAAATATAGTTAGCTAAATTGACAAGTTTGCTTTTTCGTGTTGAATTCATGAGTGTTCTAAACTTATTAATGGTTGGCCATGAACAATAATATCTAGGTAAATATATATTTCTTATATCATTATAATAAGGACAAACTAATAAGAAATGATATTCTGATTCTACTAGATACAATTTGTATATACAGTGTGTTTGAATAAATATGAGCTATGTAGGGGAACTGTTAATAAAGGTGTATATAATAAATGACCGGGTGGACAATGCATTATATAGATTTATGAAGAAAAAAGCTATACATTGTCACATGGTTGACTCTAGCGTCTAACAGACGTCGACGATATATGTTGCCTGGTCAGTCAAATAAATATGCCAGCCATACCAAAATCAGTCTTAAGTCTAAAAACTCCAAATATGAGTTAACAGCACCATCTGATAGATACTTTCATAAGCTTTCCATACATATAAGAACCATTCTTATAACTTGTTCCATTCAAAAGTTATGTGCATTTGAATAATGTGCGTCTTGAGAATCAATAGCTGTCAAAATCGCAGTCAAAGACTTGCAAGAATATCGTCCGATTCTTCCAAAAATAATGGCTACGGTGGAATCAAAACATCATAGCAACCAGTATGTTCTCGTACACATACATAGTCATGTTGGGTATCATATTAAAGATAAATGGCCATAGCTTGTAATGAAGTAAACGCTGAAACACATGTCCTTCTTAAATTTTTATAATTATATAATAAGTACAGGTAAATATTACAGCACTAAGCGACATAATGCACAATACAACAGGTCTCTTGCAATTGATTGTTAAATTGAACTTGGTGAGTAGTATCATTAACATAACACAATATATGGCTCTGCATCATGCTACATATAAATATATATCACTTAAACATTGATCCTCTTACATTTTTCATGATTATGTAATAAGTACAGGTGATTATTGGCACACCTTAAGAAATTACAGCGCTAAACAACAAAATTTCCAACCGAACATGTAAATTGTTTCACTAACCAAACAGATATATACATCTAACCAAACAGATATATATATACAGCTATGTTCATCATTTAAACAGTGACATCATTTCTTATTTATGGTGTTTTACAGGTGATTATTTGACACACCTGAGGAATTTCCAAAGTAAATCCACTACTGCCTGTGATAAATTGCTGTACATTTCATGCATATTATTAATTATGTATCCTGCTGAGATATTTGGACACACATTGTATATTGTATTAATTATTAATCCAGAGTACTTTTCACATCATAACATTATTATATGTACATGTAATAAGCATACAAATAGCCTTTGCATGACAAAATGTACATGGCCTGCTGCACAGTAAAGTGCCCATTTCTAGTAAAATATGTGTACAATGCTATTTATTAAATCACACTGAAATGATGTTTTTCATAAAGGTATTCCATAAAACTAACTGTGCAAGTGAAAAAATTACATTAAATTTCGAAAATAAAATTTACAGCTGGCATAATGTCATCCAAAAATGACAAAAAATAGGTGTAATGCGTTAGCATCTAAATGTTTACCTTATTTTAAAAGCTTCTGATGAGATTATCATTAATCTATCATGATGTGTCATTTCAGTTTACAAAACAAAATTTATCCAGCTTTAATTTGATGTAAAACACTTTGTATTTTCCTAGTTACAAAAAAATTTTATTTTAATATAAACAAAAGTGGTACTGATGTAATGCCTGTAAATTTTGAAAACACTAAATGTTATAAAATGACACCAAATAAGTTCTGATATTTATTTTATTATGTTTTATAGTATATAAATTAGTAAAACTAATATGAGTATTCACCAGTGAAGTTATAGAAAGATATTACAACCAAAATAGTTATCCTGAAATAAATGTGCCACATAATGACATTCCTGATGAGACAAATAAGAGTGATTCTTTACAAAAACAATAACAAAGACCTTTTATTCAGTCATTATTGCCATACATGTACATCATTCATTCACTTGATTAGCAAAAGACAATTTTCAAAACGATCATAAAACACAGCATCATCAATAATGTAATTAATTTAGTCAAACACGACTAGAACACAGTCCACTCACTAGTCACTGTCGTCACGAGCTCGTTTCCTGTTAGCAGGTCTACGGGTCCAGTACTAGGGTCTGGACACACAATGTCTCTTACATCCTCGCGTACAAATGGTCGAATCTTATTGAAGAGGTAGGAGGCTCTGGTAGTGTCCAAAGGATGCATGTGGATGGGAGCTGGTCGGTCAGGACTAGGTACATCTTCGGGGCATTTCAAGAGCTGAAACTGCGATTCTGGGCTATCTGAGTACTTCTTGAAATAGACTACTCCCGGATTATTCGAGTCAAACCGGAAATGTTGATATGACTTGATGCCATGCATGGGGCGGAAATATGGCCCCAGAAATTTCTGCCAATCTCTGGTTGGCACGATCTGCGTACCATTCTCGGTTCCAACCAGCTGAGGGATATTCGCTCCAGTGACGGTACTGTTGCGAACGACAGACTCCATGTCGGCGAGACAGGAAACGGGTGTTTTACGATATTTCTGCTTCAGTAATCCGAAACACCAATCTGGTGCAAATTTCGTGTGTCCTGTAATGAGGAAGTGAATCGCTATGTTTGAGTGTCTACGGTACAACGTGCGCCAACAGAGATACCATAACATGAATCGGTTCTTATTTTGGCCGGAGCAATTATCTGCATGCAAATGAACGTCTTCCTCTCCGAGGCCGTAGTTTGAAAAAAAAAAATCTAGGTAGCTTATTACACTGTTTGAACCTTTACTAACACTAGACCCTTCGTCTATTAAGAAGTTTACTTGTTTAGGGATACCTTCACAACACACTCCAAATATGGCACATTTCCTAGGGGTAAGGAAGTAAATAGGGCCTGGTTGTAAAGGGTCATTTGGATAAAATACTTGTTGTGCGAAATCAAAACTGTAATGTGCTGTGAGTGTTCTGGAATTATCTGTGTTGTTGCCGAGATCAAGTCCATTTGCCGTAACTACATCTTTGAAGTCTGCAACAAGAGAATTGTAGTAGCTCCTCTCCAGCTTCACTACATGTAAATGGTCCTCCTGTTCTCGCAAGGTCTCAGACTTGTCCTCCTCTGTCAGATTCGCCGACCTGAAACAGCATTGACAGTATAATAACACTAGATATGTCAGTATGTAAGAGCTTACGGAATACCAAGCATGAACGTGTCAATCCGGCGTCAGTACAATAGGCCGAGTACTGTGAAAGTCTGGAAAGGAATATTGGGAATTTGCATGCATGATCTACTCTACGTCTGTGACCTTGAAAAGTAGGTCAGATAGACATAGATTTGTTTTGTGGCACTCCTGTGGTCATGAAAAATGCATTCAGCAAGTATTGGTATGTAGGCAAAGGAAAGTGTAACGAACAGACAGACAAGGTGAATCCAGCAAAGTAGAAAGTAGGTCACAAGCACACATGGGTGGGTTGTTGTCCGAGATCCATGTTGGATGATGTAGCCAAGTATCAGTGACCTAGGACCAGTGAATGTTGAGAAACAAACTAAATCAAAAAGGTTAACCAGTATTTCAGATTCTCAAATTAATCCAATAATTCAAACGATACCAGGCTATTAAAAACGGTTAGTTCAGTTCAGTTCTAGAAACAAAATATAGCAGCTAGGCCAGGGTTATATAAGTACCTGAAGATTTTCGTGTTGTTGTTTTGACATCTCCAGCACAGATCCGTCATTGGCTTTGTCATAACGATATACGACAGGAGTTGTCCCCACAAAGACTTGAAGCATGATAGCTTCACAGCCCGTTTACCTGAAAAAATAACATAGTATTGTTTAGTATTTAATTTAGCATCAAATTTATGTCTGATAATAATGGCCGATAACATGCATCAAAATATTTATAAAATTATTTGTTTGTGATCACTACTGCCAAGTGTAACACAAATCCATTTTAAACCAAAGACGCAGTGAAGTAGTGTTTTTCGGTCTACAATTTTGCAACTTAAGTACACATGTAACCTAAGTAGGGAATCCACCTGTATTGGGTGGAGAAATTTCATTTCTGATTTGTCGAATAATAATTTGGTGTCACTAAAATACTCCCCACCCTGTCCCTGTGTATTCGCCTCTTACGATAAGCAGTGGATATTGTTGCTTATTCTAGCTAGCACTGCAGGCGATCCAATCAAAATAACACGAGCGGCTCGATAACAAATGATCAACCAATTATGTAAATTCGGCTACATGTACATGCAAGGAAAGTTTATATGGACATACACTGTCCTCTGCACTAGATAATCTTCAGATACATGTACAGTTGTATACACATATATATTGAACGGACGGATGGATAAAGGCTACTGAATTGGAACTTTGTAGCATCCGCTCCTGCGATATACATGCAATGCTTATAAATCCGTTACATTGATTAAACCAAGGCTTTACTGTTCAGTTACTTGTATCCTTGCAATTGGAATTTTTATGGCCAATCAAAGTCATGCATGTCCTTGCAATTGGAATTTTTATGGCCAATCAAAGTCATGCATGTTTACAAAATCAGTCTAAATTCAACTTTCAATGGATGAAATGTGACCTTGATGCCAACTATCATAACACCACCAAACCATTGCAACATGTTTAAGAAGCAAAGGATAAATAATGGCATGGTAGATTGTGCAAAAACAATGATAATCACCTTCATCATGCATGATCAGTTGATAAGTCCTCCATAATAATGCCTTTGTGTCACTCGATGGGAGTAGCTTAATGTCCGACCTCTTATAACCAGGAACCCGTCCAGGTAGAACTAAGGCATTCGCCTCCGCATAGTTTGTCACAAATTGAACAACTTGGGTAACGTCTTCGAACGAGAGCGATGATTGCTCCAATTTGCCACTGGACCGACACTTCTTTGCAACAAGGCCATGTTCACGGTACCACTTGATGAGACCGGTCAGTTTATCTTGGCTGATACTGAAAGGAAATTACAACATCTGTTAATTTTCCACGCAAAGTTTAGCTTATACAAATTTATTATAGCTTGACTGTGAACGAGGTTTTTACAACGTTATATTAATCGTTCCCGATACATAATCGAGATTTTTGTTACACATATAATTATGGGCATTTTATTACATCAATAGGAGAGAATGTATTAAAAGGCAGGCTGTAAGAGCATTGTACATCTATCAAGGTTTGTCAAAATCCGGCT
>CM026404.1:50272920-50353304 GCA_014843695.1 Archivesica marissinica | reverse complement strand
GACAATAACAATAGCACCCGACCCGATGGGTCTATATGTGCATATACGTACTATAGAACAAGTACATACATTACAATAACAATAGCAGCCGACCCGATGGGTCTATATGTGCATATACGTACTATAGAACAAGTACATACATTACAATAACAATAGCAGCCGACCCGATGGGTCTATATGCCGACCCGATGGGTCTATATGTCACCTATATAGT
This sequence comes from Archivesica marissinica, assembly GCA_014843695.1. NCBI lineage: Eukaryota > Metazoa > Mollusca > Bivalvia > Venerida > Vesicomyidae > Archivesica > Archivesica marissinica. Next base: position 50,353,090 of record CM026404.1, on the reverse strand, counting down.
ATAATGAAAATACAACATTGTAAAGTTTTAACATTGAAACGAATTAAAGGTATGTATTGTATATGGCAATTAACGTTGGTCAATGTATCCCATGGGGCACAGCAAAGAGGTAGCAACTATTTGAGTGGTGATCATATATAGTGGCACAAGTTACAAGAATGAATAGGAAAATCATCAATTATACATAATTGAACTCCTGTGAAGATAAGATATCATTACGAACGTAGCGGGTTTTTCTATTGTGATGGTGTAGCATTTTGTCGGTAGGTGAGATATTTAAATTATTATATTGGTCAGAATTTCACCAATCGTATGTCATTATAAACAACACAATCTAAAAGAAAATGTGTTTCATTTTTCATTTTCAATGGCACCCTGCTTACAGAATATGCGTCTTTGCTCTGGTGTTTCACCAACATAGCGTCCTGTTTCTATACATGTTGGTAGAATAGCACCGCGAAACTGACACATCATGGAGCGGTCATACTTCTTTAATTTCATCATAACGTAATCTTCACATTTGAATTCATGTATGTTCATAACTTTCAAACGTCATGAAGACCACTTGTTTGTGTAGCACTCTGTAATTAACTCGCTTACTTGATTTAGATTGGCAGCTGTCATATTACCAAAATTGTTAGATAGTCAAATACTGTTCAGTATGTGTTTAACTTCACTGGACCAGTTGTTTGAACACAATGCATAGTCATGCAGATCCATCGCCTGTAGACCGTTTGACGCAATCCCGTATCCCCATATAGCGAACGTGTTGGAGCGAATCCCGTATCCCCATATAGCGAAAGTGTAGGAGCGAATCCCATATCCCCATATAGCGAAAGTGTAGGAGCGAATCCCGTATCCCCATATAGCGCAAGTGTAGGAGCGAATCCCGTATCCCCCTATAGCGCAAGTGTAGGAGCGAATCCCGTATCCCCATATAGCGCAAGTGTAGGAACGATTCGGTGAACCACTAGGAAGTACCACAGTGCCCTGTGCTGCAAGTTATATCCATGCACTGGTATTTAAGTATATCAGTATTTAACGAAGATATTACTGGTAATCCATGGATCGCAGGTTCGATCCCCCACCATAATAAAATTAACAGTCTTTCAGATGGGACGTTAAACCGAGGTCTCGTGTCGGTGCTTTACACCATGCACGTAAAAGAACCAGAGAAGAATCTGGAATGGGTCTCTGTCTGTATCATTTCACTATTCTCCAAACATCTAAAATGACTAACCTCTTCAGGAGGCGTCGCTCATATATGGGCAACCGGTAGCGACGATAAATAAACGTAAAACACACACGAAGAAATTCATACTAATGTAACGCCCACACTGCTGCATTATCTCAGTGGTTCTTTTCCAAAAATATCACAATCCCTGATCAATAAATAAATTCACTTGAAACCATTCTTTACTGTCCGTGGTCCAGTGGTAGAGAGTCGGATTTGGAATCGAACGGTCCCGGGTTCGATACTCGGCCAGGCCACGTATGTAGTGCCATTGAGCAAGGCACCTCACAAACATTGCTTAGTACTGGTCAATCGCTTAGGTCGGCTAAGCCTGCCCAGGAAAACATGTCTAAGTCCCCGCGAGGAGTTTGACATTAAAGGAACATACATACATACAAACACATGTAAATAAACAAGCAACATAATTCAATTAATTTATAGGTATTGATGAGGAGGTTAACTTACTACAATTTAAATCATTAAGTTTAAGTTTAAACTTTATTTATTTTACAACGATTGGTTTAAACATATGTATTCATTCACAATGTACAGTACATATCTATTGATAGAATTGATTAATAATGAAAGCCAGACTACAATTAGGAAATTAGGTGTGTATATACATAATGCTTTTGCAAAACGAAATGAAAATCTGTATGCAGCAAATAATGGCATGTAATATTCCAGGTACTTTCAGCTAACGCCATAGAAATGTAGGTTGTATTACTTAACGTGTTAAATAGTTCGCACACCATCCGAATCTTAAACTTTAGGGAGCGTCGATGCTAAATGGCTAACTTACATATTGAATTACACATTAGGAAACCATTTGTTGGTCTTTCTGTTTCGTTTCATTTAAGGTCAACGTCATATTGGTTTCATTTAAAAAAGTATATTTATTATTAGTTATAGTGAAAATTTAAATAGCGAATGAACAGCTAAACAATATAAATAACCTGGAACATTATAACATTATAATATTATAGTAAATGCTACAATATAGCAATATTTAAAATGTGAGTAATTACTGTAAATGTATGCATACTATATGTAAAATATGATCATGAATACGTATAACCTTCTCCAAATTTGAACAACTCTATATTTCTTTATGTTTGATATCTATGTACATTGTACAAGTATTTATATAATTTATGCTATTATCACTGTTTGCCATAAAGTATGCATGTATATGTCCTCGTGGGCTTTTGAGCCTATTGGAATTCAGAAATAAAATATCAAATATCAATAGCTATTGTATACAGAATGAAAATGGATTTAATCGAAAGCGTAAAGCGATTGCGAAGCAAGTTCTAACAACTTATAGTAATCACTCTCGTTGGCGCGGATGAAAGCGTATATGTGGTCATTTGTGTGGGAGGAAACCGGAGTACCCGGGGAAAACCCACCTGTCCGATATGGCGACCACCGTACCATCTCACATACTTCCCGGTCCGAGGATGGAACCCGGGTTGCATTGGTGAGAAGCGAGCGCGCTAACCACTGCGCTAATCGGACAGCCAATTAATTAAAACCATTAATGACATATATTGTATATATTTATTTCATTATGAAAGCCATTATTGATGACTTCCAATGAGGTTTGCACTTGTTCTATAGCATTGTGACGTATTCCAGAATAAATAATAATTGTAAGGTGACCTGTCATGACTTAATAAAGTATAGTGTACATGTATGTAATTGTATTTAACCCATTCAACACCAAGTAACTGACATGGACTGGTCCATGATATTTTTAGACCAATAAATTAATAACAAAATTACATTTGGATCAGTTCATTTATCAAAATGGGTAATTTTTTTCTAAAAATAGTTATATTACTTGAAAAAAGTGCAGATCCTGATGAGACGGCTCGTCACGAGCCGGCTCATCTGGATCAACACTTTTTTGTAAGCCTATTTAGAGGTCTGTGGTGTTGAAAGGGTTAAGGAAAGTAATTCAAATAAGTTACTATGTAACTTTTCCTCAATCCTAATGATTTTATTTTGTTACAATTATTGTACATGTGAAATAAAATAATATTTTTATTGTTTAAACCAACATAATTATATTACATATTTAAATGTGATTATAAATCATATATTAAATAATTCCTTCTGATGTATGTGCACTATTCTCAAACAATATGTAATACTATAAACTAAGGCCGTGACAGTTCATCTATAATATAATACTATAAACTAAGGCCGTGACAGTTCATCTATAATATAATACTATAAACTAAGGCCGTGACGGTTCATCTATAATGTAATACTATAAACTAAGGCCGTGACGGTTCATCTATAATATAATACTATAAACTAAGGCCGTGACAGTTCATCTATAATATAATACTATAAACTAAGGCCGTGACGGTTCATCTATAATGTAATACTATAAACTAAGGCCGTGACGGTTCATCTATAATGTAATACTATAAACTAAGGCCGTGACGGTTCATCTATAATGTAATACTATAAACTAAGGCCGTGACAGTTCATCTATAATGTAGTACTATAAACTAAGGCCGTGACAGTTCATCTATAATGTAATACTATAAACTAAGGCCGTGACAGTTCATCTATAATGTAGTACTATAAAATAAGGCCGTGACAGTTCATCTATAATGTAATATTATAAACTAAGGCCGTGACAGTTCATCTATAATGTAGTACTATAAACTAAGGCCGTGACGGTTCATCTATAATGTAGTACTATAAACTAAGGCCGTGACAGTTCATCTATATTTTACATTTGTATAGCTTTACATGTATATTCTTGTGTGTGTTACGTTTATTTATCGTCACTACCGGTTGCCCATATGAGCGACGCCTCCTGAAGAGGTTAGTCATTTTAGATATTTGGAGGATAGCGCAATGATACAGATACCCATTCCAGAGTCTCCTCTCGTTCTTTTACGTGCACGGTGTAAAGCACCGACACGAGACCTCGGATTAATGTCCTATCTGAAAAACTGTTAATTAGTTTAGGGTCAGACGGGTCGAACCTGCGATCCCTGGATTACCAGTCCAGTGTGTTAACCATTGGACTACAGATCCATCTGTACGTATATTGATGATTGAACTTATTTACCCTCGCCTCCGGCGAACCATACGTATATTGAATGAGATACGCTTGTTTAAGGTCGCCACCGCCATACAGCATTTGAGCGACCGAATATTTCTAAGTAGGTTAGTCGTCTTCCAAGTAGGTTAATCCTCTACGGTGCTTATTGTTGATTCTAAGATGATTCTTCTTTTTTCTACGCTGGTTCTTCTATGATGATTTCTTGTCTTCTACGATGATTCCTTTTCTGTGGAGCTTACGAAGACATCCTCAGGTGGCTCCTTCTTTCCATGCCCAGGGTGACAAGGCCTTGTCTGTATGTGGTCCTTTGGAGGGCCACCCTCCTCACTGTTGGTCACCCCGCAGCAGCATTTATGCGGATCTGACAGTTAGACATCTGGTCGTCGATTCTCGCAAACGAATCAATTGTTACTCATGCGAGCTTGGGTGCCACGACCGTTGCCGCTCCCTCAGGTCCGCCGTCTCGTCTATCCGCCGGAGGAGAAAGATCGAAAAAGCCAGCGAAGCAAGAGATGGTGGATCTGTCCTGATGTGCCATAGCCGTGGATCCACATGCTGGCGAGTTTCCCTTCGCAAGATCGACGAACAGAAGATCCCAGAATCCTACGCTGCTGCTGCGGGATGTGCCCCGGTCACGACGTGCACGTCGTGAAGAGATCGACCGGGATACGTATATTCTATGTCTGGAAACATTTTATATGACCCTCTTATCAAATGACAGCCAGTAACCGTGTTTAATCAAGAACAATATAATTCCAGACCCTTAATAAAGATATCTAACAAACAAACGATTCATTATACGCACTATTGATTTGTTAAAACATTGCAAACATACAAAGTGGAGTTAGCAGTCAGATAAAGGAAATTGTTTGAAGACAAATCAGAACAGAATAAATGATAGATTTATTGTCAATATAATCGTTATTGTGTCAAAAATGCGATATTCGGGCAAATATCTAGTATCGGTGGACTAACAAGTAATGATCACTTTTACATTTGAAAATGTACTAGTAAATGTTAAATTATTTCCCTAACAAAACTAGAATTAAACAAAGCCTGGAAACGGAAGTGAACTTCAGTAGAACCCTGTGTTCCGTACCACATTCATACAAAGCATTACATACCACATCCATACACAGTAATACATACCACATCCATACACAGTAATGCATACTACATTCATACACAGTAATACATACCACATCCATACACAGTAATACATACCACATCCATACACAGTAATGCATACTACATTTATACACAGTAATACATACCACATCCATACACAGTAATGCATACTACATTCATACACAGTAATACGTACCACATCCATACACAGTAATACATACCACATCCATACACAGTAATACATACCACATTCATACACAGTAATACATACCACATCCATACACAGTAATACATACCACATCCATACACAGTAATACATACCACATCCATACACAGTAATACATACCACATCCATACACAGTAATACATACCACATCCATACACAGTAATACATACCACATCCATACACAGTAATACATACCACATTCATACACAGTAATACTGTTTTTATACACAGTAATACGTACAACATCCATACACAGTAATACATACCACATCCATACACAGTAATACGTACCACATCCATAAACAGTAATACATACCACATCCAGATTATAATTGTAAGCAACAGTATATACGATAACCATAGATTATAATTGTAAGCAACAGTATATAGTACGCTATCCATATATTATAATTGGAAGCAACAGTACATACATCTATCCATAGATTATAATTGTAAGCAACAGTATATACGCTATCCATATATTATAAGTGTAAGCAACAGTATATACGCTATCCATAGATTGTAATTGTAAGCAACAGTATATAGTACGCTATCCATAGATTATACTTATAAGCAACAGTATATACGCTATCCATATATTATAATTGTAAGCAACAGTATATAGTACGCTATCCATATATTATACTTATAAGCAACAGTATATACGCTATCCATAGATTATAATTGTAAGCAACAGTATATAGTACGCTATCCATAGATTGTAATTGTAAGCAACAGTATATAGTACGCTATCCATAGATTATACTTATAAGCAACAGTATATAGTACGCTATCCATAGATTATACTTGTAAGCAACAGTATATAGTACGCTATCCATATATTATAATTGGAAGCAACAGTATATACGCTATCCATAGATTGTAATTGTAAGCAACAGTATATAGTACGCTATCCATAGATTATACTTATAAGCAACAGTATATAGTACGCTATCCATAGATTATACTTATAAGCAACAGTATATAGTACGCTATCCATATATTATAATTGTAAGCAACAGTATATACGCTATCCATAGATTGTAATTGTAAGCAACAGTATATAGTACGCTATCCATAGATTATACTTATAAGCAACAGTATATACGCTATCCATAGATTATAATTGTAAGCAACAGTGCACACGCTTGAAGGTAGATGTATTCGGTAGTGCACACGCTAAGTATATACCTTGAAGGTAGATGTATTAGGTAGTGCACACGCTAAGTATATACCTTGAAGGTAGATGTATTCGGTAGTGCACACGCTAAGTATATACCTTGAAGGTAGATGTATTCGGTAGTGCACACGCTAAGTATATACCTTGAAGGTAGATGTATTCGGTAGTGCACACGCTAAGTATATACCTTGAAGATAGATGTATTCGGTAGTGCACACGCTAAGTATATACCTTGAAGGTAGATGTATTCGGTAGTGCACACGCTAAGTATATACCTTGAAGGTAGATGTATTCGGTAGTGCACACGCTAAGTATATACCTTGAAGGTAGATGTATTCGGTAGTGCACACGCTAAGTATATACCTTGAAGGTAGATGTATTCGGTAGTGCACACGCTAAGTATATACCTTGAAGGTAGATGTATTTGGTAGTGCACACGCTAAGTATATACCTTGAAGGTAGATGTATTCGGTAGTGCACACGCTAAGTATATACCTTGAAGGTAGATGTATTCGGTAGTGCACACGCTAAGTATATACCTTGAAGGTAGATGTATTCGGTAGTGCACACGCTAAGTATATACCTTGAAGATAGATGTATTCGGTAGTGCACACGCTAAGTATATACCTTGAAGGTAGATGTATTCGGTAGTGCACACGCTAAGTATATACATTGAAGGTAGATGTATTCGGTAGTGCACACGCTAAGTATATACATTGAAGGTAGATGTATTCGGTAGTGCACACGCTAAGTATATACCTTGAAGGTAGATGTATTCGGCTTATAATGTTTTTATCTAAATGAACTTGATCTCCATATTTTACTGTTGTCCAGTTTTAGTAAACCTTGATTTAGGCGTTCTGTTTTAGAACCGTAAACATTACAGGTGTCCCACCTTCCACAATGTTCCCATGACCAGGCAATACTCGATCCTGATCATGGATCTTACACCATTTCCAAACTGCTGTATCTAGACTGCTGCCATCACTGAGGTAGTGCTGTTTGCTATCTAAGCACTTAAGACGCGCGGTAAACGCTGTTTAAATTGTTCTATATTAGCAATAATTCTAAATGTAAACAGAAGACAGTTCGGATTAGGCGATATCTTGAAAGGCAACCGCAAATACTTGACATGAAGATGCAGAATAATGAGATTGGATGGACTATCGTTTCTGACATTCAATAATACTCCAGCATAGATGATGATCAATTATTATGTAAATTCAGCTATTTGCTAGTATAAGCTTGAATACATTGTAGAAAGATGTCAAAAAATAAAATAATTTAGGACGTTACGAGGAATACAAAAATGTGAAGAAGTAGACAATAATTCGTTAAGAAATACAAAGCTTTCAAACTTAATGTGGAAGCAATACTTGTAACTTCCGGTTTGGGATTTTAATTTAAAGCAACCTATTTATAGTAGTATTGCTTTACGGATTTTGATTTTCCAATTGCTTATATACCATGACCTTTCTACTCTTCATATGTATAATTATAAACCGACAAATCAAACAATAACTCGTGAACATTACATAATTATAAAGTTACTTAGGACCCGCCAATCTTAATATTCCCGAACATACCTCACAAACCATAGGCCAGAGTTCTAATTACATGTATATATGCCATTGTTCTAACTGCATATATATAGACCCAGTTCTAACTGCAAGTATATAGACCAGTTCTAATTACATGTATATATGCCATTGTTCTAACTACATGTATATAGACCCAGTTCTAACTGCATGTATATAGACCAGTTCTAATTATATGTATATATGCCATTGTTCTAACTACATGTATATAGACCCAGTTCTAACTGCAGGTATATAGGCCTAGTTCTAATTACATGTGTATAGGCCCAGTTCTAATTACATGTATATATGCCATTGTTCTAACTACATGTATATATGCCATTGTTCTAACTACATGTATATAGACCCAGTTCTAACTGCATGTATATATGCCATTGTTCTAACTACATGTATATAGACCCAGCTCTAACTGCATGTATATAGACCCAGTTCTAATTACATGTATATAGACCCAGCTCTAACTGCATGCATATAGACCCAGTTCTAATTACATGTATATAGACCCAGCTCTAACTGCATGTATATAGACCCAGTTCTAACTGCATGTATATAGACCCAGTTCTAATTACATGTATATAGACCCAGTTCTAACTGCATGTATATAGACCCAGTTCTAATTACATGTATATAGACCCAGTTCTAACTGCATGTATATAGACCAGTTCTAATTACATGTATATAGACCAAGTTCTAACTGCATGTATATAGACCCAGTTCTAACTGCATGTATATAGACCAGTTCTAATTACATGTATATATGCCATTGTTCTAACTACATGTATATAGACCCAGTTCTAACTGCATGTATATATGCCATTGTTCTAACTACATGTATATATGCCATTGTTCTAACTACATGTATATAGACCCAGTTCTAAATGCATGTGTATAGGCTCAGGTCTAATTACATGTATATATGCCATTGTTCTAACTACATGTATATAGACCCAGTTCTAACTGTATGTGTATAGGCTCAGTTCTAACTATATGTAAATAGGCCAAGTTCTAACTACCTGTATATAGGCAACAATTCTAACTACATGTATATATGCCACAGTTCTATCTACATACATATAGGCCACATTTCTAACTACATGTATATATGCCACCGTTCTATCTACATACATATAGGTTACATTTCTAACTATTTACACCCTGAAGACGAATAACAAACAAAACAAAAACCATTGTTGTTTGGAAAACAGAGGTGCTAGGTCTCTGATTGTAAGTAAGTAACGATTGCTGTTAGAGAAATAGAGGTGCTAGGTCTCTGATTGTAAGTAAGTAACGATTGCTGTTAGAGAAATAGAGGTGCTAGGTCACTGTTGTAAGTAAGTAACGATTGCTGTTAGAGAAATAGAGGCGCTAGGTCTCTGATTGTAAGTAAGTAACGATTGTTGTTAGAGAAATATAGGTGCTAGGTCTCTGATTGTAAGTAAGTAACGATTGTTGTTAGAGAAATAGAGATGCTAGGTCTCTGATTGTAAGTAAGTAACGATTGCTGTTAGAGAAATAGAGGTGCTAGGTCACCGGTTGTAAGTAAGTAAGTAAGTCGATTGCTGTTAGAGAAATAGAGGTGCTAGGTCACTGGTTGTAAGTAAGTAACGATTTCTGTTAGAGACATAGAGGTGCTAGGTCTCTGATTGTAAGTAAGTAATGATTGTTGCTAGAGAAATAGATATGCTAGGTCTCTGATTGTAAGTAAGTAACGATTGTTGTTAGAGAAATAGAGGTGCTAGGTCTCTGATTGTAAGTAAGTAACGATTGTTGTTAGAGAAATAGAGATGCTAGGTCTCTGATTGTAAGTAAGTAACGATTGTTGTTAGAGAAATAGAGGTGCTAGGTCTCTGATTGTAAGTAAGTAACGATTGTTGTTAGATAAATAGAGATGCTAGGTCTCTGATTGTAAGTAAGTAACGATTGTTGTTAGAGAAATAGAGGTGATAGGTCTCTGATTGTAAGTAAGTAACGATTGTTGTTAGAGAAATAGAGGTGCTAGGTCTCTGATTGTAAGTAAGTAACGATTGCTGTTAAAGAAATAGAGGTGCTAGGTCACTGGTTGTAAGTAAGTAAGTAACGATTGCTGTTAGAGAAATAGAGGTGCTAGGTCACTGGTTGTAAGTAAGTAACGATTGCTGTTAGAGAAATAGAGGTGCTAGGTCACTGGTTGTAAGTAAGTAACGATTGCTGTTAGAGAAATAGAGGTGCTAGGTCACTGGTTGTAAGTAAGTAAGTAACGATTGCTGTTAGAGAAATAGAGGTGCTAGGTCACTGATTGTAAGTAACGATTGTTGTTAGAGAAATAGAGGTGCTAGGTCTCTGATTGTAAGTAAGTAACGATTGCTGTTATGGTGTGGTTCTGATTGTAAGTAAGTAACGATTGTTGTTAGAGAAATAGAGGTGTAGGTCTCTGATTGTAAGTAAGTAACGATTGTTGTTAGAGAAATAGAGGTGCTAGGTCTCTGATTGTAAGTAAGTAACGATTGCTGTTAAAGAAATAGAGGTGCTAGGTCACTGGTTGTAAGTAAGTAAGTAACGATTGCTGTTAGAGAAATAGAGGTGCTAGGTCACTGGTTGTAAGTAAGTAACGATTGCTGTTAGAGAAATAGAGGTGCTAGGTCACTGGTTGTAAGTAAGTAACGATTGCTGTTAGAGAAATAGAGGTGCTAGGTCACTGGTTGTAAGTAAGTAAGTAACGATTGCTGTTAGAGAAATAGAGGTGCTAGGTCACTGGTTGTAAGTAAGTAAGTAACGATTGCTGTTAGAGAAATAGAGGTGCTAGGTCACTGATTGTAAGTAAGTAACGATTGCTGTTAGAGAATTTAAGAGAAATAGTGAAGTTATTTTATTTATTTTTATACAAATTTATTTTAGCTCGATTGCGAAACAAGTTCTTACAACTTATGTTAATCACTCTCGAGACCTCATTCCTGATGGAATCCATCGCCACGAGGTAGAGAGAAGAGGCAACGTGGAATTTAAATGCCTTGCCTAATCGTAACGGCTCCAGCGGGGCTCGAACTCCGGACCTTTCGCACCTGAAGCGAACGCGCATCCACTGCGCTATCACGACTTCCACAATAGTGAAGCTAGGTCATTGATTGTATGTGGCATGTGGATCAAAATCCTAAAACAACAATCATGAATATGGGAATATATGACATATAAGCAAGTGTGCGTATGTATTCAATTCTAAGCCATAATTACTAATGCCTAAACGTTGTTAGTTACAAATACTTGACTATAATCATTCACAGAATAAATTCCCTTTAAAGATTCAGTATTAGAGTAAGCGGGCTGTGGTACAGTTGATTCATTGTTAGAGTAAGCGGGTTGTGGTACAGTTAATTCATTGTAAGCGGGCTGTGGTACAGTTGATTCATTGTTAGAGTAAGCGGGCTGTGGTACAGTTGATTCATTGTTAGAGTAAGCGGACTGTGGTACAGTTAATTCATTGTAAGCGGACGGTGGTACAGTTGATTCATTGTTAGAGTAAGCGGGCTGTGATACAGTTGATTCATTGTTAGAGTAAGCGGACTGTGGTACAGTTGATGCATTGTTAGAGTAAGCGGGCGGTGGTACAGTTGATTCATTGTTAGAGTAAGCGGGCTGTGGTACAGTTGATGCATTGTTAGAGTAAGCGGGCGGTGGTACAGTTGATTCATTGTTAGAGTAAGCGGGCTGTGGTACAGTTTATTCATTGTTAGAGTAAGCGGGTTGTGGTACAGTTGATTCATTGTTAGAGTAGGCGGGCGGTAGTACAGTTGATTCATTGGTAGAGTAAGCGGGTTGTGGTACAGTTGATTCATTGTTAGAGTAGGCGGGCGGTAGTACAGTTGATTCATTGGTAGAGTATGCGGACTGTGGTACAGTTTATTCATTGTTAGAGTATGCGGACTGTGGTACAGTTTATTCATTGTTAGAGTAAGCGGGCGGTAGTACAGTTGATTCATTGTTAGAGTAAGCGGGCTGTGGTACAGTTGATTCATTGTTAGAGTATGCGGACTGTGGTACAGTTTATTCATTGTTAGAATAAGCGGGCTGTGGTACAGTTGATTCATTGTTAGAGTATACGGACTGTGGTACAGTTTATTCATTGTTAGAGTAAGCGGGCTGTGGTACAGTTGATGCATTGTTAGAGTATGCGGACTGTGGTACAGTTTACTCATTGTTAGAGTAAGCGGGCTGTGGTACAGTTTATTCATTGGTAGAGTAAGCGGGCGGTAGTACAGTTGATTCATTGGTAGAGTATGCGGACTGTGGTACAGTTTATTCATTGTTAGAGTAAGCGGGCTGTGGTACAGTTGATTCATTGTTAGAGTATGCGGACTGTGGTACAGTTGATTCATTGTTAGAGTATGCGGACTGTGGTACAGTTGATTCATTGTTAGAGTATGCGGACTGTGGTACAGTTGATTCATTGTTAGAGTATGCGGACTGTGGTACAGTTTATTCATTGTTAGAGTAAGTGGGCTGTGGTACAGTTGATTCATTGTTAGAGTATGCGGACTGTGGTACAGTTTATTCATTGTTAGAGTATGCGGACTGTGGTACAGTTGATTCATTGTTAGAGTATGCGGACTGTGGTACAGTTTATTCATTGTTAGAGTAAGCGGGCTGTGGTACAGTTGATTCATTGTTAGAGTATGCGTACTGTGGTACAGTTTATTCATTGTTGGTAAGCGGGCTGTGGTACAGTTTATTCATTGGTAGAGTATGCGGACTGTGGTACAGTTTATTCATTGTTAGAGTAAGCGGGCGGTAGTACAGTTGATTCATTGGTAGAGTATGCGGACTGTGGTACAGTTTATTCATTGTTAGAGTAAGCGGGCTGTGGTACAGTTGATTCATTGTTAGAGTATGCGGACTGTGGTACAGTTGATTCATTGTTAGAGTATGCGGACTGTGGTACAGTTTATTCATTGTTAGAGTAAGCGGGCTGTGGTACAGTTGATTCATTGTTAGAGTATGCGGACTGTGGTACAGTTTATTCATTGTTAGAGTAAGCGGGCTGTGGTACAGTTGATTCATTGGTAGAGTATGCGGACTGTGGTACAGTTTATTCATTGGTAGAGTATGCGGACTGTGGTACAGTTTATTCATTGTTAGAGTAAGCGGGCTGTGGTACAGTTGATTCATTGTTATAGTAAGCGGGTGGTAGTACAGTTGATTCATTGGTAGAGTATGCGGACTGTGGTACAGTTAATTCATTGTAAGCGGGCTGTGGTACAGTTGATTCATTGGTAGAGTATGCGGACTGTGGTACAGTTTATTCATTGTTAGAGTAAGCGGGCGGTAGTACAGTTGATTCATTGGTAGAGTATGCGGACTGTGGTACAGTTGATTCATTGTTAGAATAAGCGGGCTGTGGTACAGTTGATTCATTGTTAGAGTATGCGGACTGTGGTACAGTTGATTCATTGTTAGAGTATGCGGACTGTGGTACAGTTTATTCATTGTTAGAGTAAGCGGGCTGTGGTACAGTTGATTCATTGTAAGCGGGCTGTGGTACAGTTTATTCATTATAAGCGGACGGTGGTACAGTTGATTCATTGTTAGAGTAAGAGGACTGTGGTACAGTTGATTCATTGTTAGAGTAAGCGGGCTGTAGTACAGTTGATTCATTGTTAGAGTAAGCGGGCTGTAGTACAGTTGATTCATTGTTAGAGTAAGCGGGCTGTAGTACAGTTGATTCATTGTTAGAGTAAGCGGGCTGTGGTACAGTTGATCCATTGTTAGAGTAAGCGGGTTGTAGTACAGTTGATTCATTGTTAGAGTAAGCGGGCTGTGGTACAGTTGATTCATTGTTAGAGTAAGCGGGCTGTGGTACAGTTGATTCATTGTTAGAGTAAGCGGGCTGTGGTACAGTTGATTCATTGTTAGAGTAAGCGGACTGTGGTACAGTTTATTCATTGTAAGCGGACGGTGGTACAGTTGAGTCATTGTTAAAGTAAGCGGACTGTGGTACATTTGATTCATTGTTAGAGTAAGCGGGCTGTAGTACAGTTGATCCATTGTTAGAGTAAGCAGAATGTAGTACGGTTGATTCATTGTTAGAGTAAGCGCATGTAGATGAAATGAGTATAACGTTTATTGACATGAGTATACATTGCTAGCGTGTGGACCGTCATATAACGTTTATTGACATGAGTATACATTGCTAGTATGTGTACCGTCATATAACGTTTATTGAAATAATTCATATCAGAAAATTGAAATTCTTTCAGTAATTACTCGGGATGGTTAGTCGTCCAACACAGTTAATGTGTGTTTTACGTTTATTTATCGTCGCTACCGGTTGTCCATATGAGCGACGCCTCCTGAAGAGATTAGTCATTTTAGATTTTTGCAGGATAGTGCAATGATACAGACATAGACCCATTCCAGAGTCTACTCTGGTTCTTTTACGTGCACGGTGTAAAGCACCGACACGAGATCTCGGTTTAACGTCCCATCTGAAAGACTGTTAATATTAGTAGGGTCAGACGGGGGGTCGAACCTGCGATCCCTGGATTACAAGTCCAGCGTGTTACCATTGGACTACATATCCGTCTGTAACAAGTTAGTGCTTCAAACACACATACATATAGAGAATACATGTACCTATTTAAAATACTTATATAAAATACTTAATTACTGCAAATGAATGATAACATAATTAATAATCTATGTCTGATTTATATCATAAGCGAAATTATATATCAGTGAAATCATTGTCGCCTATAAATTAATCTCTGTAATAAAATATTTCCAATCAAATGGAATATTGCCAATTAAGAACTCCAGATTGTATTAGTGCTGCAGTTTTCATTTCTCGATCAGGCTTAAAGCCGAATCGGATGTTAATCCTATTGTATTCCTCTTTAAGTGCGGAGATTACTAATCCTCATATGCTTCATGTCCACCCTTCTCACGCCTCTTATCTAATCTTGTTACAGCAACAGCCAACCTATTCATCACTCATTCTGCTGCCTGTTTGATGCAAATAGAAATAAAGCCGATTCTAGCTTCCAGTTGCGTTTCTTAATCTGACGAGGACAAGATTTTCCATTTCCAATAACATTGTGACAGTGATAGTAATGGTTGTTTTCACTCCCTTACGCTCGTGATCAAACGTCGCGTGCTTAAATTAGCAGGGATCATTAGTAAACAGTTTTACGGTTCTTTGAAAGGAAATGAGTCCCGTTTACATGGGGGATATTTGCATAAACACCTCCGCTGATAAACGAAACGTCAATATAAAGTTTTCAATTACAGACAATAAAAGCCGTTTCTATTACTGATATCCCGTTGGAGATGAAACTGAATTGAAGAGAGGAATTAAGTATAAGGCACTTTATAGACAAGTGCACTTAATTGTTGTAGAATTGTTTCCAGAGTATGCTGGTTTAAGAAACACTTTTAGGCTCTCGAAAACAAAGAGGTCTGAAAGTGAAGAACTGTATTAGCCTGTGAGGATAACCTTTACTCTACTTAAAAATACAATACTGTCAAACATACATTGTTTCAAAATAATATCTACACCTCTACCTTCAGGAAATCTTAAATCTGAGGAGATCTTTGCTTCTGTTTTGCTTATTGTCTTCATTGTAATTTCATAACGGCGTTTTAAGATACTGTGCGATATATTAGCGACTGATAAACTGGCATTGCAAGTGGGGAAGATAGGACCTCTCGTGGACAAAGAACATAATAGGATACTGAGTCTTGCAGCAGACTTGTTATTTTGGCTCAACCTTCTGTTAGCGTACATACAATGTTGCACTGTTGTTACTGGTAGATTGGATCCTACTGACCATATTTCAGTCGGGTTACAAGATAATATCACCCTTGATCATCATTCAAAATGGCCGCCGCTAAAATGTATTTGCATATAGTATCACTATTAATGAACACAAATCATTCTTTTTTATGGTAAAATATATATCGAATGTATTAGAATGCTTTTATAGAAGTTGTGAATATTCCTGTATTATTACCATTGCGATTTTGGGGAACTTATTTAAATGCAAGCAAAATCGTATGCATAACAGTAGTGGTTATGTCGTCTATTTCAAAACATATGCCATACATAAGCATTTCATATGTGTGTGTTTTAACGTTTATTTATAGTCACTACCGGTTGCCCATATGGGCGTCGCCTCCTGAAGAGACTAGTCATTTTAGATTTTTGGAGGATAGTGCAATGATACAGACAGAGACCCATTCCAGAGTATCCTCTTGTTCGTTTACGTGCACGGTGTACAGCACCGACACGAGACCTCGGTTTAATGTCCCATCTGAAAGACTGTTAATTTTATTAGGGTTAGACGGGGGATCGAACCTGCGACCCCTGAATTACCAGTCCAGAAGCATTTCATAATGATAATAGTACTGTAGTCATGCATACCATTATAGTTATTTCCCAATGATAAATCTTGTGATAAATCCTGTATAGCATGTGCAGCAGATACTGCAGATAATATCGGTAGTATCATATCAACTTACATCAAGTTATAAGAGCAATATGACCAGACACAGATATATGTTATATTATATGTTCCATCACCCTTCACCATCGTCATTGAAGCACCTGCAGCAATACCTACATATTGGGTACGATCATTGTGGACATTTAAAGTATGCATAAAGGCAGCTGCAGAACATTGCATGAATGCTGGCTAGCAAGGTCTGAAAGACGAGCATCCACACTTTATCAATTAAAAGGTATTTAGTCAAATTTGCGACTTACCGTGTGGCGTGGACCTGGTAATTAAATCATCATTGGAACAGCATAAACTGTAAGACACGCCTTTTCACGCGACGAACGTTGCCCAACACTGCGAATGCACATGCCCGTAACTTCGAGTGCGCATGTCAGCTGCATATCATTAGTTGGAAACCCTCATACGAAATTGTATACAAACAGGGCATGTATACGTTCATCGAAGGTAATGCAATAGCGATGTAAATATATCAATGTGAGAAAGTATATCATACACGCCGGCTTCATACCAGTGTTTGGTGATAAGGTTGTAAAACAACAAATAAATTGCCTATTAAATACATAGTAAAAAGTAAAAACATACAGTCTGTTCATTTATATTTCCAATCTTTCATTTCGTCTGATACCACAATTACTGTGAAGAGGTATTCAAATGAAACTGTAAAAGAGGAAAATTCTTCTAATTATAATGTTTTCCATATCCAGTGCTCACCGGTGAATAACGTCACTGTATTTACACATTGTATTCCTCCGCCAAATAATACAGTATACCAACCTTCAGTTTTAAATGGCCTGAGTTCTTATACCACATCTTTTCTACACATCAACTAGTCTGAAGTCTTCTCAAGTCACATAAGTTATCCAAAAACACAAAAGCTATTCAATGCCTGTCATGAAAATGCATTTTTACCAAAACGAAAAATGAACTATATTGGTTATTTGGACTACATTCTGTCTATATCCGTATATACAACCATAACATGATCTAAGTTTATATGAGTCTACACATTATCATTTAACATGTAACATACATGTGACTTTCCACGTCATAGGAACATAATGTCGAGGATACAAGTATCTACCAACGGGGCTTGTATATGGAAACTAACATCAACCACATTGCTTGCTTTGTAATGCTTGTATATGGAAACTAACATCAACCACCTTGCTTGCTTTGTAATGCTTGTATATGGAAACTAACATCAACCACCTTGCTTGCTTTGTAATGCTTGTATATGGAAACTAACATCAACCACCTTGCTTGCTTTGTAATGCTTGTATATGGAAACTAACATCAACCACCTTGCTTGCTTTGTAATGCTTGTATATGGAAACTAACATCAACCACCTTGCTTGCTTTGTGCTCACAAAGAGTTGTTTCATATATGTTTACTTAATTGCTTACTAGTCTTCTGAATATGGCAATGCTGGTAGACATGAGTTATTAAATCATGACATTATATGCATGGGAAGCAATTGTTAAACAGCATGACCAATGACAAAGTGATTGACATATAATCAATGCTTTCTGCTACTCATAACTTTACAATTTAAGGTTTAAGGTTTAAACATTATTTATTTTACAACGATTGCGAAGCAAGTTTTAACAACTTATATTAATCACTCTCGTTGGCTCGGCTGAAAGCGTATATGTGGTCATTCATGTGGGAGGAAACCGGAGTACCCGGAGAAAACCCACCTGTCCGATCTGGCGACCATCGTACCATCTCGCATACTTCCCGGTCCGAGGATCGAACCCGGGTCGCATTGGTGAGAAGCGAGCACGCTAACCACTGCGCTAATCGGACAAAAAACATTGATAAAATACCTCATATTTATATAGTTATATGTGTAATTATTACTGAATACATTATTTGACTCTAGGAACATCTATACAACAAACTTAGAGAACATGAAAAGCTAAACATTACGTGAATTATGACGATACTTGTGATACAAATGCACATTTTGTTCGGAATGTAATCATCTGTAATAATGTTCCAATCACGTGTAATCACGTGTAGTCACGTATTGTCAGGTGTAGTCACGTGTAATCATGTGTAATCACGTGTAGTCACGTATTGTCAGGTGTAGTCACGTGTAATCATGTGTAATCACGTGTAGTCACGTGTATATACGTACGTGCACTCACATGTAATCACGTATAGTCACGTGTAGTCACGTGTAATCATGTGTAATCACGTGTAGTCACGTGCATATACGTACGTGCACTCACGTGTAGTCACGTGTAATCACATATAATCACATGTAGTCACGTGTAATCACGTGTAATCAGTAATCACGCGTACTCACGTGTACTCACCTGTAGTCATGTGTAATCACGTGTAGTCACGTATAAACACGTGTAATCACGTGTAATCATAAATGAGACAAATAAAATAATTGTTTCTTCCTTCGCTCACCTTTACACGACAAACTATCGACAAATTCCCGCTTCCCATCTGATGACTGAAGACATAATAATGGAAAGTTGCGTATGATAAGACCTGGTTGTGATGAGTTGGTTTTATGAGTTAATTTCAAGACTTAATTGGACTATTTGCTAGTCTGTGTTGACAATGTGTGATGACTGATAAGAGAATAGATAATGTTTGCTGATACTGCCGTTCATCGAGTAGATAGAGGTGATTTACTTGTTCTGATTGTACTGGCGTAACGAAGATAAATTAAGACCTATAATTGATATTAACGCTGTCCAGACAGGTTGTAAATGTATTTTACAGAATTGTCTATGTTACCAGCGTAGCTACAACTTGGGGTTGTGACCATATTTACAGAATTCTCATATGTTACCAGCATAGCTACAACTTGGGGTTGTGACCATATTTACAGAATTCTCATATGTTACCAGCGTAGCTACAACTTGGGGTTGTGACCATATTTACAGAATTCTCATATGTTACCAGCGTAGCTACAACTTGGGGTTGTGACCATATTTACAGAATTCTCATATGTTACCAGCGTAGCTACAACTTGGGGTTGTGACCATATTTACAGAATTCTCATATGTTACCAGCGTAGCTACAACTTGGGGTTGTGACCATATTTACAGAATTCTCATATGTTACCAGCATAGCTACAATTTGGGGTTGTGACCATATTTACAGAATTCTCATATGTTACCAGCGTAGCTACAACTTGGGGTTGTGACCATATTTACAGAATTCTCATATGTTACCAGCGTAGCTACAACTTGGGGTTGTGACCATATTTACAGAATTCTCATTGGTTACCAGCGTAGCTACAACTTGGCGCTGTGACCATATTTACAGAATGCTCATATGTTACCAGCGTAGCTACAACTTTGCGTTGTGACCATATAATGAGATAGTTCCGGAATAAGATTTAAGTATTTTAATATACATGTATTTCATTTACAGTACTAGTAAATCGTAAAACTGGAGAAAAAAGAAAAGATATAAGCAGATAGATAGCTATGTTATTTATCTCCATTAAGAAGAAGAAGAAATATATTATACAATTCAAACCACATCAAACAGATAACATATATCGTCAACATCCCTGGTATCGGCCCTCGCCTGTTTTCGACCTTTGTTTATTCACGTGATTTTTGTTTACTTCCGGTACGCGAATGTCGTCATTGCTCTAAAAGCAGATGATTCGGTACTTACGGTGTTCACATATTACTTATCAACGAGCAAACTGCGCATTTTATTTTGAAAGTATGCAAATGTTGATAATTTCATTAATCCCATTAATCTGTAGCCTAAAAAATATCCCGTAAACAGAGGTCAATATAAAGAAATATCATCGTCTGCTCAGGAAGGTCACGTGATAGTTATGCGAAAATGAAATGCATTTTACAGGTCAATTGAAATATAGTGTTCCTCTTACAGCTTTTTAACATTGTTTCTTCAAAAATAGTATTGTCCAAGATATTTACTATTTATGCTAATTCATTTTCATCCATTTCCCCCCAAATCCAAGTGCACTGACAAATGCATATCAGGCTGTTAGAGACATGGATTTGCCAGTAAAATCGGCAGCAAGACAGTATGGTGTGCCACTCGCCACATTAAATGACATTTCTCGCCATGTCACAACTTACCTCATATTGAAGAGTACTCATAATTTGTTGGGTGTTAAATTCCTCCGTTTTGAGTAACAAGTATTACTATGCCCAATATTAATTAGCTTTTGGGAGCTTAACTGTAATCAACATTTCTGTTACATGAATTTTGCAAGGTCGGCTGACAATATGTACTTTTTTCGACGCCATGTTAAAATCACAAGCGAGTGAACGTTTATTTTATTTTGAACATTTGTTATGCAATCTCAGTTTAGACAATTACATTAAATGCAAAAATGATCACTTTACTTAGTAATATTATTTCACCTGCTGTAAAACAGACTGACAAGAAGCCATTCATCGAAAAGCCGTAGACGGCTGATTACCGGTACGCCAATGGTATACCAAGCTACAAAATGTATTTCAATGCACACTGTAGGCCTACACGGTTTGCAATATGATACACTTTAAATATTTGTTAGCAAAACAGTTAATGTGGCACCGTTGATACACTGCAGACGTTGCCCAATAAATCCAAATTATAAACCTTTCCGAAACGAAATGAAATATGTATAGGACAGTTTGGTGAGCAGAATAAACTAATCTTGTCAAGTATGATACAAAATATGCAACTATTTTAGTATAAGTTAAGTTCCGAGGTGCACATATATTCTGTCTTCATACATGTTTCATGTTGTTTCATTCCATGAAAGTATATGTTATATGTCCATGAAAGTATATGTTATATGCATACATATATTCTGTCTTCATACATGTTTCATGTTGTTTCATTCCATGAACGTATATGTTATATACATACACTATTCTGTCTTCATACATGTTTCATGTTGTTTCATTCCATGAACGTATATGTTATATACATACACTATTCTGTCTTCATACACGGAGGGCACTAGCTAATGTTGGTAAAACTTGTTGCCCAACCCATTTGCTTCTAGATTGTATTCGTGCACTGTGCAAGTATAAGCGTAGCATTGCAGTTGTATCAGTTTGCTTATATATTTACCATGTTTATATTTGTAATTGTATTGTATATAAATAAGCAATAAAATATGATTAAACTAAATATACGTGTATGGCTATTTTTGTACACGTAACATTGCACTGATATTTATAACTTATGCAATTTGAATGAGTCCCTTTTCTTGTCATCGATAGTGTAGAGTAGATAGGCCACCCACTATATACAATTTGTGAATGTGTGACTAAAGTCTATTGAAATAAAATTGAAGTATTGATCTAGTTTTTTATTTTATGTTTATTTAACGTCGCTCTGTTGTCCATTTGAACGACGTGCAGTTTACCTAGCAACACCTTTCCTGGGCAGGCTCCAGCGGTTAACCAGCATTTGGTACACCAACCTCCGTAAGAAACTGCCACTTTTTTCATATAAAGAGACTCGAATTGAGCGGGGCTCCAACCCGTGACCATCAGTGATGGTAGGTTACCGTGGTATACAAGTCCGTAACAACTCGACCACGGAGGCGGACTGTGTCATATATAAACGTGTAATTGATAAATGTCCGAAAAACCAATAATTACCACAACGATGATAACATACATTTCCCAAATACTCTTGTTTTGAAGAGGCCAGAATGTGATGTTTTATTAATACCTGTTAACCCATTCAACACCAAGTAACTGACATGGACTGGTCCATGATATTTTTAGACCAATAAATTAATAACAAAATTACATTTGGACCAGCTCATTTATCAAAATGGGTAATTTTTGTCTAAAAATAGTTATATTACTTGAAAAAAGTGCAGATCCTGATGAGACGGCTCGTCACGAGCCGGCTCATCTGGATCTACACTTTTTTGTAAGCCAATTTATAGGTATATGGTGTTGAAAGGGTTAAGACAAGTATTTAAATACATTTGAAGTGAGGACAATATACGTATATAGCAAACATGGCGGTTTCCAACAACAATACCTACTATGTGACCTTTCGGAATAAAAATAAAATGATTACAGTGGTTACACGTCAGCGACGTTAGCCAATCGGAGGCGGTCATAGATATATTCCAGCTTTAACCCATTCAACACCAAGTAACTGACATGGACTGGTGCATCATATGTTTAGACCAATAAATTAATAAGAAAATTACATTTGGACCAGTTTATTTATCAAAATGGGTAATATTTCTCTAAAAATAGCAATTTTACTGGCAAAAAGTGCAGATCCTGATGAGACGGCTCGTCACGAGCCGGCTCATCTGGATCTACACTTTTTGTTAGCCTATTTAGAGGTCTGTGGTGTTGAAAGGGTTAACGAAGATGCCGTTCGCAGACGTTTGGTTTCGAACTGAAATTTATGCAGTGCACATAATTTATACAGTGTCTTCGGCCTCCACACATATTAGCCATGCCCAGTGTAGTTCATACCCCGATGGAAACAATTAACCCGCAATGCATTCATTAATTGGATAGTGTACTGGCTCTGATGTGTGTATGCAGTACAGATCACAATATTCCTTACTATCAAACCGATCTGTGTTTTATTTCTGCCTTCCCCACGATTTTATTAAACGGGATGCATATCTCTTTCCACTTGATTATAAATTTGAATCAAAACCCAATCACGGGCAATGACGGAGAAAAATCAATGGACAACGATCCCAGGTGTGCCTTTCATCAAAATTACAGAAAGTTTCAATACACCAGTTGAAATTATTAAATGAAAGGGAAAATACAATTTATTTGGTTTACAAAGGGTTTGTTCAATTTGTGTTACCACCAGTGCGAGGTATAGTTATAGTCTAGGAATGCCCCGTCGTGGCAAATTAACACGAAACCCACCGTGCAAGTTAGGTGGTCCGGATTTAACCATTGTCTGGTGTTTACTTTTTGTGTAAAATACGATCACAATTGCAACCTGAAACTAATTATGACAGTTGTAATATTTGATGTTAAATATAACGTACGGTCTATAACACTGTAGCGAGGATGGCGTAAGGTGTACAGGTGTAGCGACGGAGATGTAAGATGTACAGGTGTAGCGTGGGCGGTGTAAGATATACAGCTGTAGCGTGGACGGCGTAAGGTGTACAGGTGTAGCGACGGAGGTGTAAGATGTGCAGGTGTAGCGTGGACGGTGTAAGATGTACAGCTGTAGCGTTGAAGATGTAATATGCACTGATGTGGTGAGGAAGGTGTAATGTGAACGGATGTAGCGAGGAAGGTGTAATAAGTACGAGTGTAGTGTGAAAGGTGTAATATATACGGATGTAGCGTGGAAGGTGTAATATGTACGGGTGTGGCGTGGAAGGTGTAATATGTACGGGTGTAACGAGGAAGGTGTAATATGTACGGGTGTAGCGAGGAAGGTGTAATATGTACGGATGTAGCGAGGAAGGTGTAATATGTACGGGTGTAGCGAGGAAGGTGTAATATGTACGGATGTAGCGAGGAAGGTGTAATATGTACGGGTGTAGCGTGGAATGTGTAATATGTACGGATGTAGCGAGGAAGGTGTAATATGTACGGGTGTAGCGTGGAAGGTGTAATATGTACGGGTGTAGCGAGGAAAGTGTAATATGTACGGGTGTAGCGTGGAAGGTGTAATATGTACGGGTGTAGCGAGGAAAGTGTAAGATGCACAGATGTAGCGAGGAAGGTGTAATATGTACGGGTGTAGCGAGGAAAGTGTAAGATACACGGATGTAGCGAGGAAGGTGTAATATGTACGGGTGTAGCGAGGAAGGTGTAATATGTACGGGTGTAGCGAGGAAGGTGTAATATGTACGGGTGTAGCGAGGAAAGTGTAAGATACACGGATGTAGCGAGGAAGGTGTCATATGTACGGGTGTAGCGAGGAAAGTGTAAGATACACGGATGTAGCGTGGAAGGTGTAATATGTACGGTTGTTGCGTGGAAGGTGTAATATGTACGGGTGTAGCGAGGAAAGTGTAAGATGCACATATGTAGATTTAGACCTATGTTTTCCTCAAGCTATTATCATATGATGTCCTTACCAACCATGTGTTAGGTATAATACTTCTGCCCATGCCTCACACACAACTCAATGTAAATGGTAATTGACCGTTTATTTTATATTTATTACTGAGAGTATATGTTATACCGTTATTTGCCAGCCACAACACTGCCTACCACCCACATTGTTTTCCAGTCTGATATTACATTTGTTGTTTTGATACGGCGACAAACCCATATCAAACCAGAAATAATCCGTATCATTACTAGTTCCTGAGAAAATAACGCATGCGCACTAGTGCTAGTTTGCTTACTTCCTGCAGCGTCTCAGTGTGTCAAATTTGACAGATAAGATTTCGTGGTAACTCGGGTCGATACCTATGCTGATATAAAACGAGCAACGTAATAACTTCTAAATATTGCACAGTGCCATTAACATTCTCTAAGTGTTGGAGTTCATAACTACATGTATGCATCAACATTTTTTAGGCTGTATAGTTTGTAATATTACGGCTTTCTGAGAGTTTTGTATATAAATTATTCCAAATATTGAAGAAATTGTGTTACATAAGATGACTGACATGTTTCATGTATTTGACTAGATCAGAATTTTGAAACCAAATCTATCTGATGATTTGGATCTTGCATACTACTGGAACCTATAATCACTGATGGTCACGGTTTCGATCCCCCCCCCCTCAGATCGTGCCTGGTGTTGTTAGGTAAACTGCCTGTCACTCATATTAAGCAACCGGTAGCGACGATACATTAGGGACAATCATTGAGTGACCTATGCAACCGAACATATTCACCTTAGACGATTCACTCGCCCATATGCATCGGCGGCGGAGGTGAGTATTAATAAACATATAAAGTGGTTGTTGAAAATGTTCACTCGCCCATATGCATTTATGTGATGGCGAGTATACATAAAGCTATATGATTAGATTGTTTGTTGAATCTAGGTCAACTTCCACAACGTGCACGTCGTGCCCATGGCACGTCCCTCAGCAGCAGCTGATTCAATTCTTCTACTCGAAGCTATGGTGCTTCATGTCCGTCGTTGTACATAGTTGTACTCGTCAAGTCGGGTTGATGCCATGTGTGGATGCAGAGACGTTTCCAAAACCATTGACCAGAATGGCAGCAAGCGGTCTCTGCTGTTGCGAGTTGACAAATGTGGAGGATGTGGCCCTGAAGATGACCGTTGTTCGAGAGAAGCAACTTTACAGGATTTAGCACACTGTATAGAATGAAGAAGCCGCGTCAGGACGTCAATTAGACCAGGAATTGACGTAGAAAACGAAGCACACAAGAAACATTCAGTCGACCACCAGCCTCGGCTGTGGCGACTGTAGAGAAAACTACAAGATTGATTGTTTGTTTGTTTTTAAACTGTTTGCCTGTTAACTCTTTCACCGCCAATGTCGTATACAAGCGACTTTGCAAAAGGCAGATAACCGGATCAGACAGAACAGAACGTGTCGTCTGATCATGCTGCATGCTGATTGCTCTTCAGATAGTGGGACTGAAGCACTTGTCGGAATAGCAAACAACATAGATCCTGATCAGACGCGGCGTTACGCCGCGGCTGGTCTGGATCTATGTTGTTTGCACATGCTCTGAATTTATTCGGCTCTGAAAGAGTTAAATAGAAACATTGACAGCATTAGGTGCGTATTCTATGTTATATACGGATTCATATTACGCTATGATACTATATAATATGTACTGAATATTGTATTATATGCCAAGGATTACATTGCGGGCGTATCACGGTAATAATATTGTATTATATGCCAAGGATTACATTGCTGGCGTATCACGGTAATACTATTGTAGTATATGCCAAGGATTACATTGCTGGCGTATCACGGTAATAATATTGTATTATATGCCAAGGATTACATTGCTGGCGTATCACGGTAATACTATTGTATTATATGCCAAGGATTACATTGCTGGCGTATCACGGTAATAATATTGTATTATATGCCAAGGATTACATTGCTGGCGTATCACGGTAATACTATTGTAGTATATGCCAAGGATTACATTGCTGGCGTATCACGGTAATAATATTGTATTATATGCCAAGGATTACATTGCTGGCGTATCACGGTAATAATATTGTATTATATGCCAAGGATTACATTGCTGGCGTATCACGGTAATACTATTGTAGTATATGCCAAGGATTACATTGCTGGCGTATCACGGCAATACTATTGTAGTATATGCCAAGGATTACATTGCTGGCGTATCACGGTAATAATATTGTATTATATGCCAAGGATTACATTGCTGGCGTATCACGGTAATAATATTGTATTATATGCCAAGGATTACATTGCTGGCGTATCACGGTAATACTATTGTAGTATATGCCAAGGATTACATTGCTGGCGTATCACGGTAATAATATTGTACTATATGCCAAGGATTACATTGCGGGCGTATCACGGTAATAATATTGTATTATATGCCAAGGATTACATTGCTGGCGTATCACGGTAATAATATTGTATTATATGCCAAGGATTACATTGCTGGCGTATCACGGTAATACTATTGTATTATATGCCAAGGATTACATTACTGGCGTATCACGGCAATAATATTGTATTATATGCCAAGGATTACATTGCTGGCGTATCACGGTAATAATATTGTATTATATGCCAAGGATTACATTGCTGGCGTATCACGGTAATAATATTGTAGTATATGCCAAGGATTACATTGCTGGCGTATCACGGTAATAATATTGTACTATATGCCAAGGATTACATTGCGGGCGTATCACGGTAATAATAATTCAACAGCAGATTAACACAAAACTTGGGTTTGCATTAGTTTATGCAAATTTATTTTAGCTCGATTGCGAAACAAGTTCTTGCAACTTATATTAATCACTCGAGAGAGACCTCATTCCTAATGGAATGCATCGCCACGAAGGAGAGAGAAGAGGCGTGTGGAATTTAAATGCCTTGCCTAAGGGCACAATTGGAACGGCTCCAGTGGGGCTCGAACTCCGGACCTTTCACACCCGAAGCGAACGCGTTACCACTGCGCTATCACGACTTCCACTGCATTGATATGTATTATAGCCCATAGTAATAAGATACACATTTTCTTTACTAAGATACAGTTAGAATTTATTAAGATGATAACGTTCTTAAATTTTTATCTCACCAGCTTAATTATATCGCAACCTTAACTCAACTCGCAAAAACAGATAATTAGTGGTGTGAGAGTGAGTTCTTTCAGGGAATGCGTATGTTTTATGTTTTATGTTTTATGTTTTATGTTTTATGTTTTATGTTTATATAATACTGAGCTCACACACAATCCATGAAACATGAATTACAGTTTCTCTACCGAACTGTCTATTCCATAAGAAATATATCGATTAAACAGTTGACAATGCCGTGTTTCGCGTGCTTTGCCCGTCCATGTGGCTCTCTCATTGTTGCTACACCAAGACATGTACTCATCACTCATGACGTCTTAAACATAGTTTTTAAAACTATATATGCATGAACCTTAATTCGCTGCCTCTCTACTGTTTAAAGCAGCATTACATCGTAATAAAGGATGTTTTGGGTAAAATACAAATACTAATGTGTGTGTGTTTCCAAAAATCGAAATAGTCAGAATACTCAGAAACGATAAAATTCCAATAAATTAAAACCGTATTATACGCGAATTTGTTTATCAACACACGAAATGTAAGCATGCACAGCGCGCATGCGTGAAACAACAGAGGATGTAGAAAACAACGTATATATTTTGAACATGAAAGACTATCTATCTATCTTCCTCTAATGTCGAACACCTCGCCGGGATGTAGAAATGTTCCTAAAAGACTTAGCTAACAGAGGTATGAATCAACATATCAAGTAATTTAATTAAAAAAGAGAACGTGGGACAAATGGGAACGATGCATTCCGAATGCAAACAAGTGCGGACGATGCGTTCCGGTTGTAAACAAGTGCGTGACCGATCGACTCAGTCCTAGTCCTACTTTCGGTTTCGAGTTTGTTTTATCGCAAAAAAAACACTGTTTACCAAATGAACATAAGCATACAAAGTATAATGTTAGACTGTGTAGCAGCATTGCTACCCATAAGTAAACATTGAATTTTTCAAATATCTTTTATTTCATACGATGTAATGCTGCTTTAATAGTATGTTTTGGGTTTGTATCAAGCCTCGCGCCAATCACAAAGTTATAGACAATTTCATACCAATTATTAGTATTTTAGCTTACAATTCAGTTGCATTGGAATTTAAATTTAATATTATTTGGGTATGAACAACTTGTCATAGTTATATCGCACCAAATACTTTCCTTAACATCTTGTTCATATACAACGGGTATAAATCAGGTAGGAGATTCAATCTCCGAGATACCGGCCTACCTGTAAACATTGTGTAAATTTAAACATCAAAGGGTACGGCGGCTAGGCATGATCCGACAAAGAACATCTAAAGAATTCCAGGATCAGAGGGGAAGACATCACACGTGTTCATTCTTCTGGTGGCTTATTGATTTATCATTTTATTGCTTATAATTTCAGTTATATTTTATCTGAGATCCACGGAAATGAGTCAAGTATTGAGGTGTCCAAGTTATACAGATCATGTAACTCTCATATTGTATCAATTTCGCTCATGGACAACTAGTCCTCAGCGTCAGGATGGCGGCCCTGGACAACTAGTCCTCAGCGTCATGATGGCGGCCCTGGACAACTAGTCCTCAGCGTCAGGATGGCGGCCCTGGACAACTAGTCCCCAGCGTCAGGATGGCGGCCCTGGACAACTAGTCCCCAGCGTCAGGATGGCGGCCCTGGACAACTAGTCCCCAGCGTCATGATGGCGGCCCTTGTCCCAAAATAGTTCTTGTATTTGTTTTAAAGGCATTATGATGCACCATAGGCTTGACACTGTACATACACAATACATGTAGGCGATATCCAAGCACGTTTTAAAATGACACCCTCGTCACTAACAACACCCTACAATACTATACGTATATATCATTGATACCTCGTCACTAACAAAAACATACAATACTATATATACGTATATATCATTGATACCTCGTCACTAACAAAAACATACAATACTATACGTATATATCATTGATACCTCGTCACTAACAAAAACATACAATACTATACGTATATATCATTGATACCCCGTCACTAACAACACCCTACAATACTATACGTATATATCATTGATACCCCGTCACTAACAACACCCTACAATACTATACGTATATATCATTGATACCCCGTCACTAACAAAAACATACAATACTATACGTATATATCATTGATACCTCGTCACTAACAAAACCATACAATACTATACGTATATATCATTGATACCCCGTCACTAACAACACCCTACAATACTATACGTATATATCATTGATACCCCGTCACTAACAAAAACATACAGTGGGTATTGTCAACCCGAAGAAAACAATGTCGACCGCCTCGTTTTTATTGTCATTATTTTCCTCTGGTTGACAATACCCATTGTCATACTTCCAGAGTCTCCTCTGGTTCTTTTACATGCACGGTGTAAAGCACCGACACGAGACCTCGGTTTAAAGTCCCATCTGAAAGACTGTTAATTGTGTTACGGTCAGACGGGGGATCGAACCTGCGATCCCTGGATTACCAGTCCAACGTGTAAACCACTGGAATACAGATTCGTCTGTACTGTCACACTCACCGAGATAAAATATTTATATACTGTTGCCCTCCTTTACCAGAGATTCCGATTAATAGCGGAGGCCGGGATCCGTGCTTTAAACGTTTGACACAGATTGAAAACAAACAAGCCCCGCAGAAGAACGTTGTCAAAATGGCCACATTTGGTGAAATAGCAGAAGAAGAACTTTCAATACTAATAAAAACAGAGACTTATTGAGTACGAAGATGGCCATAAAAGCGGCCGATACGACTTGGAAGAAGTATTGCGATGAGAAGAAGTTGGATTTCCCGTGGTCAGAGATTTCTAATGACGATCTCAACCCTATGCTGACCATAATCTACCTGGCTGCCAGGACAACAGAAGGAATATGTTATAGTAGTATCTGCTATCGGTGCGATGTCATTTGCAAAAACATTTCGAGAAGGAGAAACAAGTTGACAAAAAAGCGAAAAAGCAACTTTGAAAGTAAAATATATTGCTAATATTAGGTAACTTACATTGCCGTTAACTGGAGCATGAACTATCGCGTGATCTCGCGACTTGCTATTCCCCGCAGTTAGGTGAAAACACGTTCTCACCGAAAACTGTTCACAATTAATAAAAGCCACTTTCTGTAAATAAAATAAACAACGAAGTGCGAAATAATAATTTGATAGCATGTCGGATAATAAAACAGTTATTTCATAGGTGTTTGGAGAACAGCCATAGCGTCCGAGGACAACAGTTCCAAGTGTCTTCTTAGGAGCAATATATGTGACTGTTCCCCAAACACATATGAAATAATTGTTTTATTAGCCGACATACTCAGTATAATAATGTAGATGTATTAAAAGACAAAGGTGTTGATATAACAAGACTGGACGGAATTAATATATAAGAGCTCGTAGTCATAGAATGGTTTCTGAATTTTGTTTCCAATTTTATTTAGATATATTATAAATGTTCGTAAATTCATGAGAGCATAATTATACTTGACTGAGTGTATGAGCCCATATATAAACAAGAAACGATTCAGATAGACGATCGCGAATGTCAATTATGTAATGGTTTCGAAGATGAATTGCACATTTTGCTTGAATGCCCTGTTTCACGAAATTATAGTTGTTTACATAACATATTATTAGAAAAGACCGAACGTATAAAAGTTCAATGATATGTTTCATGTATTGTTAGAAACTTGTAGATGTATATTTATAAACGTGTTGAAAGGCAACAACTTCCATACTAACTTCAATAACATATTCCTCTCACAGAACTGAAAATATGAGTGTCCATATCACATGCACAATCGTGAATTGCTTTAAGAAAGAAATACTATGTTGTATATACATGTTGTTCATGAATACTCTTTACGGTAACATGTATATAAGTATGTACATATTGTAATAATAGTATGTTGTATACATTTATATACTGATAGGCATGATGCCTTTGTAATGATATATATATAAGAGCACATACCAGGCCTCGACAATTTTTTAATTTCTTACTCGTCCTACTGGGCGAGTGATGCCACTGTTCCACTCGTCCAGATTGGACTATCACTCGTCCCATGTATTTTAGGAAAATTAAAAATCGTCGGAATTGCACTTTAATTTATTAATAAATGCAATTATGTGGCAGCATAAACACATTAAAATATCCTCGGTGATTTCCCATTATCACGCCTGGTAATCATTCTGAAGAAGGTAAAACGGATATTATTTTATTTTGTTCCTTCGATTTATATTGGATATTTAGCTGAAATTTTCACTCGTCCGACTGGGCAAGCGACTTGGAATTTCTACTCGTCCAGATCGAAAAGTCACTCGTAAATACGAGCGGACGAGTGGATTTGTCGAGCCCTGCATACATAAACAGTGCTTCGTAGCTAAATTAGTGATTCCTATTAACACATGGTATAGTATGACTATGTGTTTGTCTTCCAAAATTAGTGTGGTCTTGCAAACAGTATGCCTACGTTTTTCCTTTAAAGATACAACTGGTATATTTTACAAGAGTAAATCCATCGTCATGGTAACCGGAGAAGCCCATTTCATTCACACGAACTACACTTGCAGTTATACAAATACACATTATGAACAAATACAACGAAATGAAACATGTCTGTTTTAACTCTTTCAGCGCCGAATAAATTCAGAGCATGTGCAAACAACATAGATCCAGATCAGCCGCGGCGTAACGCCGCGTCTGATCAGGATCTATGTTGTTTGCTATTCGGACAGGTGTTTCAGCTCCACTGTCTGAAGAGCAATCAGCATATAGCCTAATCAGACGGCATGTTCTGTTTTATCCGATCGGGTTCTCTACTTTTTTACAAAGTCGCTTTTATGCGACATTGGCGGTGAAAGAGTTAAGGACAATTCAATGGGCAAGCTTAACATTCTAATTCTGATAGGGATTGAGAACACCAGAACATAGGTCAACTAATTATGGAAGTTCGATAATCAATTTAAAATTTTAATTATTTTATTAAAATCTCTTTTGCTAATATGGCGTTGTGACATCATTATTATTTCGTAGTTGTTAGCAAATATGACTATATAATAGTTAATACAGAGACAACTAGCATGCAGTGGAAATTGTGATAACGCAGTGGTAGCGCGTTCGCTTCAGGTGCGAAAGGTCCGCAGTTCGAGCCCCGCTGGAGCCGTTACGATTGTACCCTTAGGCAAGGCATTTAATGTCCACGTTGCTTCTTCTCTCTCCCTCGTGGCGATGGATTCCATCAGGAATGAGGTTTAGATAGTGATTAATATAAGTTGTAAGAACTTGTTTTGCAATCGAGCTCAAATAAATTTGTATAAACTAACTAGCATGCACAGTGTATAATGATTCACTTCATTGGAGTCACAATGATAGTTTGGCTGCCCCGGCCAGGTATGCCTATCGAAAATTACTCGAATGACCCGATTATGGCAATGGTCATATAAGTGAATAATGACGTCATAAACAATCGGATGACATCTACCATCCAAAGAGAATGATATTAAAATCTCCTTACATAAATTTATATATTCTTTTCCGTTATTTTTGTACCTCAGACAGTGCTATGTACCTCAGACAGTGCTATGTACCTCAGACAGTGCTATGTACCTCAGACAGTGCTATGTACCTCAGACAGTGCTATTTGGTATGTTTTAGTACACCCTTCAATCGGCATGAAACACATAACAGCTATTAAATAATATAACATTGAAGTATAATGCTATACAACGAGGAGAAGGGAAACTAGTGTTTGCTCGCATATGGTTCTTTATTAGAGATTTGCAACTTATCATCTATACGTGTCTTATTTATTTATATTTATTTATATTTATTTATATTTATATTTATTTATATTATTTATATTTATCTATATTTATTTATTTTTATTTATTTATATTTATTTATATTTATTTATATTTATTTATATTTATTTATATTTATTTATATTTAGAATATGGAAAGCTTTCGGTGTGTATCCTAATGTGTTGTAACTTAACAGTCTTGAGATCCATGTCCAACATATATTAGTTTAATAGCCCTCAAGCCCTCATTCCGGATAGATTCCATCTCCACGAAGGAGAGAGAAGACGCAACGAGGGAGAGAGAAGAGGCAATGACGGAGAGAGATGAGGAAATGGAGGAAAGAGAAGAGGTAATGAGGGAGAGAGAAGAGGCAATGAGGCAGAGAGACGAGGCAATGCGGGAGGGAGAAAAGGAAATAACGGAGAGAAAAGAGGCAATGATGGAGAAGAGGCAATGAGGGAGAGAAAAGAGTCATGATGGGGAGAGAAGAGGAAATGATGGAGAGAGAAGAGGCAATGAGGGAGAGAGAAGAGGCAATGAGGGGAGAGAAGAGGCAATGAGGGAAAGAGAAGAGGCAATGAGGGAAAGGAAGAGGCAATGAGGGGAGAGAGAAAGAGGCAATGAGGGAGAGAGAAGAGGCAATGCTGGGAGAGAGAAGAGGCAATGAGGGGAGAGAGAAGAGGCAATGAGAGAGAGAGGGAGAGAGAAGAGGCAATGAGGAGAGAGAGGGGGAGAGAAGAGGCAATGAGGGAGAGAGAAGAGGCAATGCGGGGAGAGAGAAGAGGCAATGAGGGGAGAGAGAAGAGGCAATGAGGGAGAGAGAGAGAGGGAGAGAGAAGAGGCAATGAGGGGAGAGAGAAGAGGCAATGAGGGAGAGAGAAGAGGAAATGGGGGAGAGAGAGATAAGATGATGTGTTGATTTAAGAGTGTTGCCTAAGAACATTACCACCGTGATTGTGGCGAAGTTCTAACTCACAACTTCTCGAGTACGAGGCGGGCACCGTATCCATTAGGCCACGGAATTCCGCTGAACAGTAGCAATACAATAACTATGTCTACCCAGAAACTAATAAAAATATGTTTTTAAAAAGATGTAAAAATGAACTTAGCCTAAGATGAGAACTAAATTACAAGAATGTTAGTATTATTTATATAAACATAGTAGTAGTAATAATAATAAAACAAAGATGAGCAACAACACAGACATAACGTTAACAAATCAGTTTATTCAACATATCTACAGCAGTCTAGATATACAATAATGTGTCAACACGTCAGACAATAGTGCATCATACTGAGCGACATATCTGCAAACATAAAACGAATAAAACAACAATATTGATGTTAAAAAATAAAATAAAGTCCTAATACTTCTACGGTTAAAGTTAGAAAATGATGTGGATATTATTTGTTTTTGAAAATGCCTAACTCATGGGTAGGCTACATCTTGGTGACAGAATGTAATACAACTGTAATTAGCACAGGCAAACAATGGAACGCTCGCAACAATGTAACGCTCGCAACAATGTATAGCTGACCGTAATGTAACACTCACAACAATGTATAGCTGACAACAATGTAACACTCGCAACCATGTATAGCTGACAACAATGTAACACTCGAAACAATGTATAGCTGACAACAATGTAACACTCGAAACAATGTATAGCTGACCGCAATGTAACACTCGCAACAATGTATAGCTGACCGTAATGTAACACTCGAAACAATGTATAGCTGACCGCAATGTAACACTCGCAACAATGTATAGCTGACAACAATGTAACACTCGAAACAATGTATAGCTGACAACAATGTAACACTCGAAACAATGTATAGCTGACCGCAATGTAACACTCGCAACAATGTATAGCTGACAACAATGTAACACTCGAAACAATGTATAGCTGACCGCAATGTAACACTCGCAACAATGTATAGCTGACCGCAATGTAACACTCGCAACAATGTATAGCTGACAACAATGTAACACTCGAAACAATGTATAGCTGACCGCAATGTAACACTCGCAACAATGTATAGCTGACAACAATGTAACACTCGAAACAATGTATAGCTGACCGCAATGTAACACTCGCAACAATGTATAGCTGACAACAATGTAACACTCGAAACAATGTATAGCTGACCGCAATGTAACACTCGCAACAATGTATAGCTGACCGCAATGTAACACTCGCAACAATGTATAGCTGACAACAATGTAACACTCGAAACAATGTATAGCTGACCGCAATGTAACACTCGCAACAATATATAGCTGACAACAATGTAACACTCGAAACAATGTATAGCTGACCGCAATGTAACACTCGCAACAATGTATAGCTGACCGCAATGTAACACTCGAAACAATGTATAGCTGACAACAATGTAACACTCGCAACAATGTATAGCTGACCGCAATGTAACACTCGCAACAATGTATAGCTGACCGCAATGTAACACTCGCAACAATGTATAGCTGACAACAATGTAACACTCGAAACAATGTATAGCTGACCGCAATGTAACACTCGAAACAATGTATAGCTGACCGCAATGTAACACTCGAAACAATGTATAGCTGACAGCAATGTAACACTCGAAACAATGTATAGCTGACAACAATGTAACACTCGAAACAATGTATAGCTGACCGCAATGTAACACTCGAAACAATGTATAGCTGACAACAATGTAGCACTCGAAACAATGTATAGCTGACAACAATGTAACACTCGCAACAATGTATAGCTGACAACAATATAGCACTCGAAACAATGTATAGCTGACCGCAATGTAACACTCGCAACAATGTATAGCTGACAACAATGTAACACTCGAAACAATGTATAGCTGACAACAATGTAACACTCGAAACAATGTATAGCTGACCGCAATGTAACACTCGCAACAATGTATAGCTGACAACAATGTAACACTCGCAACCATGTATAGCTGACAACAATGTAACACTCGAAACAATGTATAGCTAACAACAATGTAACACTCGAAACAATGTATAGCTGACCGCAATGTAACACTCGCAACAATGCATAGCTGACAACAATGTAGCACTCGAAACAATGTATAGCTGACCGCAATGTAACACTCGCAACAATGTATAGCTGACAACAATGTAACACTCGCAACAATGTATAGCTGACCGCAATGTAACACTCGCAACAATGTATAGCTGACAACAATGTAACACTCGAAACAATGTATAGCTGACCGCAATGTAACACTCGCAACAATGTATAGCTGACAACAATGTAACACTCGAAACAATGTATAGCTGACAGCAATGTAACACTCGCAACAATGTATAGCTGACAACAATGTAACACTCGAAACAATGTATAGCTGACCGCAATGTAACACTCGCAACAATGTATAGCTGACCGCAATGTAACACTCGCAACAATGTATAGCTGACCGCAATGTAACACTCGCAACAATGTATAGCTGACAGCAATGTAACACTCGCAACAATGTATAGCTGACCGCAATGTAACACTCGCAACAATGTATAGCTGACAACAATGTAACACTCGCAACAATGTATAGCTGACAACAATGTAGCACTCGAAACAATGTATAGCTGACAGCAATGTAACACTCGCAACAATGTATAGCTGACAACAATGTAACACTCGAAACAATGTATAGCTGACCGCAATGTAACACTCGCAACAATGTATAGTGACCGCAATGTAACACTCGCAACAATGTATAGCTGACAACAATGTAACACTCGCAACAATGTATAGCTGACAACAATGTAGCACTCGAAACAATGTATAGCTGACCGCAATGTAACACTCGCAACAATGTATAGCTGACAACAATGTAACACTCGAAACAATGTATAGCTGACCGCAATGTAACACTCGCAACAATGTATAGCTGACCGCAATGTAACACTCGCAACAATGTATAGCTGACAACAATGTAACACTCGAAACAATGTATAGCTGACAGCAATGTAACACTCGCAACAATGTATAGCTGACAACAATGTAGCACTCGAAACAATGTATAGCTGACCGCAATGTAACACTCGCAACAATGTATAGCTGACCGCAATGTAACACTCGCAACAATGTATAGCTGACCGCAATGTAACACTCGCAACAATGTATAGCTGACCGCAATGTAACACTCGAAACAATGTATAGCTGACCGCAATGTAACACTCGCAACAATGTATAGCTGACAACAATGTAACACTCGCAACAATTTATAGCTGACCGCAATGTAACACTCGAAACAATGTATAGCTGACCGCAATGTAACACTCGCAACAATGTATAGCTGACAACAATGTAACACTCGCAACAATTTATAGCTGACCGCAATGTAACACTCGAAACAATGTATAGCTGACCGCAATGTAACACTCGCAACAATGTATAGCTGACAACAATGTAACACTCGAAACAATGTATAGCTGACCGCAATGTAACACTCGCAACAATGTATAGCTGACAACAATGTAAGCTCGCAACAATGTAGCACTCGTAACAATGTAACGCTCACAATAATGTAGCACTCGTAACGATGTAACGCTCGCAACAATGTAGCACTCGTAACGATGTAATGCTCGCAACAATGTAGCCTCGTAACGATGTAATGCTCGCAACAATGTAGCACTCGTAACGATGTAACGCTCGCAACAATGTAGCACTCGTAACGATGTAACGCTCACAACAATGTAGCACTCGTAACAATGTAACGCTCGCAACAATGTAGCAATCGTAACGATGTAAAACTGACAACAATGTAACGCTCGCCAAAACGTAGCACTTGTAACAATGTAATGTTGACTGTTCTTCTGAAGATAAATAATCTGTTATATGAACCATTGTTCTGAACTATTCGTTTGACAAATTTATATTAATTATAAATCAGGAATACAAGACAGCGGTTGAAACGAATGATAATTACCACAAAACAAGAAACCAATTTAATACTTATTATTTGATTGTTGGCCTCACAACCATCGGCAATTTAGTAAATACTACTCATCATATCTACTCAATATTATGCTGAAACTATTGATTTATTTCGCAAATATTACAATGAAAATGGTTCATGTTTGCTAGAGTGCGTCCCTATAATATAACACATTTCAATATAATCATTTTATTTTTATTCCGGTCACATAGAAGGTATTGTTGTTTGAGTGTGTTTTTACGTTTATTTATCGTCGCTACCGGTTGCCCATATGAGCGACGCCTCCTGACGAGATTAGTTATTTTAGATTTTGGAGGATAGTGCAATGATATACAGACAGAGACCCATTCCAGAATTCCCTCTGGTTCTTTTACGTGCACGGTATAAAGCACCGACACGAGACCTCGGTTTAACGTCCCATCTGAAAGACTGTTAATTTTCTTAGGGTCAGACGGGGGATCGAACCTGCGACCCCTGGATTACCAGTCCAGCGTGTTACCACTGGACTACATATCCGTCTGTGCTTGAGGAACCGCCCTGTTTGCTATATACGTATATGGTCATCACTTCAAATGTTTCACAGTTTGGTGTCACGTGTCTTTCTTATATTGAGATGTATACTTTAAAAAACAGACGTAAAAGAAGCAGACGAGACTCTGGAATGGGTAATCCAGGGATCGCAGGTTCGATCCCCCGTCTGACCCTAATAACTGAGATCTCGTGTTGGTGCTTTACACCGTGCACGTAAAAGAACCAGAGGAGACTCTGGAATGGGTATCTCTCTGTATCATTGCACTATCCTCAATAATCTAAAATGACTAATCTATTCAGGAGGCGTCGCTCATATGGGCAACCCGTAGCGACGATAAATAAACGTAAAACACACATTAAAACACAGTATGAGGTAATCAACATCGTAAACTGCCCGTCGTTCAAATGGGCAACCGGTAGCGATGCTAAATTAACTTAAATAAAAACAAAATATATGTCACTCGACGTTTCATTTTGGCAACGGGTTTCATAGTGCACGAACAATCCCTCCCTGCCCAGTGATGTTGCTGCAAGCTATTCAATATCTATAACTCTTTTTAATGTATGTGCAGTTTTTCAATCTGGATGTTGAGCAGAAATCACAGATGACATATAATGCAAAGCTGAGGTAGGCGGGCGATTTGTTGCGTCGTACGTTTGGAACCCACGAATTAGTATTATACCTGGGGTTGTATTGCACACTTAAGCTTAAAAATAACAATAATATATTGTGTGAATATTTTGGGATATACCTGTATATATGGAAGAAACATTGTTCTTGCTGTAAAGTTTAATACTATTAGATTCCTTAATATCCCGAAGTTTGAGGTTGTACATAATGGGCAAATTACTAGCCTTGGGTTCTATACACATATAGTTGATATAGACAAGATAGTATGTAAGATATGAAAATAATTTATGCTTTTATATGTTTCACACTGCAACTTTTGCAGCGTCGGCAAAAAAATGCGCCGAGTGTGAATTAAGTTATTGTTGTTCAGAATTTCCGGTTTAGGGTATTGATTAATTAACTACATCTGTGATTTAAATCATAAAACTGTTTATTCAGAATTATATGTTGAATTTACGCGGAGTTACAGTTTCCAATCGAATTATCGTCATATGTAAGCTTTCAATATCAGATAATGTTTATCCTTGTGCTAATCGTTGGGAACGTCACGGGGTGGCACATAAGGCCATTTCACACTGGATAGTGAGCATGGGTTCTTTCTACCTCCACATCCTCCTCCACAAACAAGAAATCAAACAAACTATGAGGAGGTTATATAAATATAATATGGGGAGTTGGCAGGGACAGCCGGCTCTACAGTTTGGTATTCACGTGTCTTTCTTATATCGAGATGTATACTTTAAAACACAGTATCAGGTAATCAACATCGCAACCGGATCCTATGTTCATATTCAATATTTGCACGACGTTATTCGAATGGTCGCTGGTTTAAAATTAAAGAGAATGATTATGTTACATAAAACATTTATGTCATAAATACACGAACACTAGTCACTTAACAGTGCTTCTTAGTGTATTGTATGTGTGTTGTAGGCATGTGTATGTAATAGTGTGATGCATTAAACTTGCTGTTGAGCACTCATATACTGTGTTTCTTATTTTATTTATGCTTTCAGGATAATAAGTATGAACTTAGATGATAAATTCTTTATGTTTAGTTTATACAAATTTATTTTAGCTCGATTGCGAAACAAGTTATTTCAACTTATATAAATCACTCTCGATACCTCATTCCTGATGGAATCCATCGCCACGAGGGAGAGAGAAGAGGCAACGTGGAATTTAAATGCCTTGCCTAAGAGCACACTCGTAACGACTCAAGTGGGGCTCGAACTCCGGACCTAATGTTTTATGTTTCGCTGAATGTAATGAAATAACACATAAAGCACTGTCTCGTTTTCACTGGGGTAGAGCAAATATTCCCTTGCAGAAATAGTCAGCAGTTCTAACAATATTCTGTGCATGAACATTTCAGAGCACATGTTTTTGTATAATTGGATTTCATTAACCTACACTCAATTCAGTGCTACCACCATCTCGTCTGCGGTTGCATTAATGGATGACTGTAGCTTGGCAACACATTCATATTGTTTG
Source organism: Archivesica marissinica (assembly GCA_014843695.1). Classification (NCBI taxonomy): domain Eukaryota; kingdom Metazoa; phylum Mollusca; class Bivalvia; order Venerida; family Vesicomyidae; genus Archivesica; species Archivesica marissinica. The sequence goes on along the minus strand of CM026404.1, from coordinate 50,311,501 downwards.
TGTATGTGTTGATATTTGGTAAAGTCATCCCATTTATTGAGTTCATAGCGGAGTTCATATTATATGCACAACTCATATTCATTGGTGATGACAAGGACGTGTTCAATGAGTTCATTACTGGGACACTCTCTCCCATGGACGGCAGTGTGTTCATACTATTCACATTGTTCATAGATCCCAGTCCAACATGACTCATATGTGACATATTTGTAAGGTTCGTCTGCATGCTATGATGATGGTGGTTATTTGATTTCATAAGGCCTCCGTTCATGGTAGGTTGGCACGGCTTACCGTCTCTCACTAACACTGGCACTGCTACTCTTCGAGGGGATGGTAACGGGTTAAGATCAAGTCCTTTTTCTTGCCGAGCACGTTTTAATTTGTATCTATGATTTTGAAACCAGATTTTAACTTGCACAGGAGAAAGCCTAATAATACTTGCTAAATGTTCTCTCTCAGGGGCGGATAAATACCTCTGTTGTCGGAATCTCCTTTCTAACTCGTACGTCTGTGCTTTTGAGAATAACACTCTGCGTTTTCTCTTTTTTTGATTAGGTTCTGAACTATTTGGATCTTTCTTTCCATCGTCATCGTCATCGTCCTCATCGTCCTCTTTGTCAATATCTTCTGCTTCCGCATCAGAAGTTTCCACATTTTCCAATTTTAATCTCGCATGAAGGCCAATTGTTTCGTGCGTGATATCACCAGTAGACTGGTTTGAACTACTACTAGGTGAATTCATTTGTTGTAGATCTGAAAGAAAACAGTAATACCTTTAAAGGTCCGATGTATTATGCATTCGTTTTACGTCTGCGTACATGCTTGTACGAAACGACTATTTTATGCTTAACAGTCAGATTTTCAGTTTCTGCATCGCCAATTTTCTGACGCTCATAAATTGAGAGACCTACTATAGCAGAGAGAAGCAACTTGGACGTTTCACATAGTAAATACATGCACTATCTGGCATTCTATGTCTACTGCTGCTAAGTTATACATACAACATATCGTAAAACATTAGTATAACATTGATCATGTCTTCATTGCAAATTAGAACTTTTTCTGGACGAATAGGAATTTATGTGATAAGAATTACTGCTATTTATTCGTATTATAGGTATTAAAATTGTCCACTTGTTTTCAGGGAACTGGTTCCAAGCTTCCACTGATGTGCGTATAGAACTACAGGCTTGAGCTGGAATCCAGAAATGGTCAGGTCATTATATGTACGCAGTTGAAATTCTGCAACAGTAATTGGTTCCCATATGATTCGCGGATGTTCCAGCAGGGATGATGTGGTATATACTATTAACATGTTTGCATTTAATTACTAAAGTATGCACTTTATAATGTATATACATTCACTCAATACACTATCCGAGTGTGTATATGCTTACATATTCCGTTTAATCAATTGCGTGTATTACAACATGCCCTTTAACTCGGTGTGTGAACATCTTACTAAAATAATTTAGTAAATATTATTTCGTTGAAATGAACAGCGTCATTATAATTATCACAGACATTACAAAATCTCCAACTGTAACCCACACAGCTGGGTTATCAGATGTTAATTACAGAAAGTGGACAGTTGATGAAATTTAAATATTTTGTGTTTATCTTGATCTGTATGACACATTCAAATAGTACAAAACCACAGTGAATGTACGCTGAATTGCTTTTGAAGTGAATAAAGTAAATAAAGGTTGAGATAAGGGATATAGCCGTAACGATGTAACACCTGGGTATAAATTGAGTTAAAGCTTCATCTACTTTGTGGTTATATATATCCAAGTAATGTATACTCAGTTTTAGCGCTAATAAAAAGAATTATTACATAGTTCGTGTTATAACATTCAGCCTATTGTACAGTAACATTCAGCCTATTGTACAGTAACATTCAGCCTATTGTACAGTAACATTCAGTCTATTGTACAGTAACATTCAGCCTATTGTACAGTAACATTCAACCTATTGTACAGTAACATTCAGCCTATTGTACAGTAACATTCAGCCTATTGTACAGTAACATTCAACCTATTGTACAGTAACATTCAGTCTATTGTACAGTAACATTCAGCCTATTGTACAGTAACATTCAGCCTATTGTACAGTAACATTCAGCCTATTGTACAGTAACATTCAGCCTATTGTACAGTAACATTCAGCCTATTGTACAGTAACATTCAACCTATTGTACAGTAACATTCAGCCTATTGTACAGTAACATTCAGCCTATTGTACAGTAACATTCAACCTATTGTACAGTAACATTCAGTCTATTGTACAGTAACATTCAACCTATTGTACAGTAACATTCAGCCTATTGTACAGTAACATTCAGCCTATTGTACAGTAACATTCAGCCTATTGTACAGTAACATTCAGCCTATTGTACAGTAACATTCAACCTATTGTACAGTAACATTCAACCTATTGTACAGTAACATTCAACCTATTGTACAGTAACATTCAACCTATTGTACAGTAACATTCAGCCTATTGTACAGTAACATTCAGTCTATTGTACAGTAACATTCAACCTATTGTACAGTAACATTCAGTCTATTGTACAGTAACATTCAGCCTATTGTACAGTAACATTCAACCTATTGTACAGTAACATTCAGTCTATTGTACAGTAACATTCAGCCTAGTGTACAGTAACATTCAGCCTATTGTACAGTAACATTCAGTCTATTGTACAGTAACATTCAGTCTATTGTACAGTAACATTCAGCCTATTGTACAGTAACATTCAACCTATTGTACAGTAACATTCAGTCTATTGTACAGTAACATTCAACCTATTGTACAGTAACATTCAGCCTATTGTACAGTAACATTCAACCTATTGTACAGTAACATTCAGCCTATTGTACAGTAACATTCAGCCTATTGTACAGTAACATTCAGTCTATTGTACAGTAACATTCAGTATATTGTACAGTAACATTCAACCTATTGTACAGTAACATTCAACCTATTGTACAGTAACATTCAACCTATTGTACAGTAACATTTAACCTATTGTACAGTAACATTCAGTCTATTGTACAGTAACATTCAGCCTATTGTACAGTAACATTCAACCTATTGTACAGTAACATTCAGTCTATTGTACAGTAACATTCAGTCTATTGTACAGTAACATTCAGTCTATTGTACAGTAACATTCAGCCTATTGTACAGTAACATTCAGTCTATTGTACAGTAACATTCAGCCTATTGTACAGTAACATTCAGTCTATTGTACAGCAACATTCAACCTATTGTACAGTAACATTCAGCCTATTGTACAGTAACATTCAACCTATTGTACAGTAACATTCAGCCTATTGTACAGTAACATTCAGTCTATTGTACAGTAACATTCAACCTATTGTACAGTAACATTCAGTCTATTGTACAGTAACATTCAGCCTATTGTACAGTAACATTCAACCTATTGTACAGTAACATTCAGTCTATTGTACAGTAACATTCAGCCTAGTGTACAGTAACATTCAGCCTATTGTACAGTAACATTCAGTCTATTGTACAGTAACATTCAGTCTATTGTACAGTAACATTCAGCCTATTGTACAGTAACATTCAACCTATTGTACAGTAACATTCAGTCTATTGTACAGTAACATTCAACCTATTGTACAGTAACATTCAGCCTATTGTACAGTAACATTCAACCTATTGTACAGTAACATTCAGCCTATTGTACAGTAACATTCAGCCTATTGTACAGTAACATTCAGTCTATTGTACAGTAACATTCAGTATATTGTACAGTAACATTCAACCTATTGTACAGTAACATTCAACCTATTGTACAGTAACATTCAACCTATTGTACAGTAACATTTAACCTATTGTACAGTAACATTCAGTCTATTGTACAGTAACATTCAACCTATTGTACAGTAACATTCAGCCTATTGTACAGTAACATTCAGTCTATTGTACAGTAACATTCAGTCTATTGTACAGTAACATTCAACCTATTGTACAGTAACATTCAGCCTATTGTACAGTAACATTCAACCTATTGTACAGTAACATTCAACCTATTGTACAGTAACATTCAACCTATTGTACAGTAACATTCAACTATTGTACAGTAACATTCAGTCTATTGTACAGTAACATTCAACCTATTGTACAGTAACATTCAACCTATTGTACAGTAACATTCAACCTATTGTACAGTAACATTCAGTCTATTGTACAGTAACATTCAGTCTATTGTACAGTAACATTCAACCTATTGTACAGTAACATTCAGTCTATTGTACAGTAACATTCAGTCTATTGTACAGTAACATTCAGTCTATTGTACAGTAACATTCAACATAGTGTACAGTAACATTCAACCTATTGTACAGTAACATTCAGCCTATTGTACAGTAACATTCAGCCTATTGTACAGTAACATTCAGTCTATTGTACAGTAACATTCAGTCTATTGTACAGTAACATTCAACCTATTGTACAGTAACATTCAGTCTATTGTACAGTAACATTCAGTCTATTGTACAGTAACATTCAACCTATTGTACAGTAACATTCAACCTATTGTACAGTAACATAGTATGTATTCTACATGTTCTACATGTTCATAGTATTTATTCAACATGTTCATAGTATTTATTCTACATGTTCTACATGTTCATAGTATTTATTCTACATGTTCTACATGTTCATAGTATTTATTCTACATGTTCTACATGTTCATAGTATTTATTCTGCATGTTCATAGTATTTATTCTACATGTTCTACATGTTCATAGTATTTATTCTACATGCATGTTCATAGTATTTATTCTACATATTCTACATGTTCATAGTATTTATTCTACATGTTCTACATGTTCATAGTATTTATTCTACATGTTCTACATGTTCATAGTATTTATTCTACATGTTCTACATGTTCATAGTATTTATTCTACATGTTCTACATGTTCATAGTATTTATTCTACATGTTCTACATGTTCATAGTATTTATTCTACATGTTCTACATGTTCATAATATTTATTCTACATGTTCTACATGTTCATAGTATTTATTCTACATGCATGTTCATAGTATTTATTCTACATGTTCTACATGTTCATAGTATTTATTCTACATGTTCTACATGTTCATAGTATTTATTCTACATGTTCATAGTCTACATGTTCATAGTATTTATTCTACATGTTATAGAATAACAATGATAAGTATATTGTGTAAAGTATTTAAGCTAATGTCAGTTTATACAAATTTATTTGAGCTCGATTGCGAAACAAGTTCTTTCAACTTATATTAATCACTCTCGAGACCTCATTCCTGATGGAATCCATCGCCACGAAGGAGAGAGAAGAGGCAATGTGGAATTTAAATGCCTTGCCTAAGGGCACAATCGTAACGGCTCCAGCGGGGCTCGAACTCCGGACCGTTCGCACCTGAAGCGAACGCGCATCCACTACGCTATCACGGCTATAATGTCAGTTCTCAAGCATATATTGTAAGTCAGAAGAAACACAGTATATGTTGAATGTGTTATTGCAATGTTTCAATTGATGATGATTGAGCTTATTTACCCTCGCCTCCGTCGAACCATATGGGCGAGCTTTTTTTCAATTAACAATCCTTTCTCTTATATATCACGTAGTTATATGATGTTGTTTACACTATGTTATTTGTATACGTATATTCAAACGACATATCGCATCATTGGCCCGTATATTGCATGGTCTCGGATGTTGCATTCTGTCGCATTACTTATAGCCTATACGTACATGGTTATGTAACGGTACTCACGTGTATAATGCATGACGTCAGAGGTATTGTTCTGTAACCAACGTGTGTAAGGGTTCTCTGGGTTCTCATAATTATAATCCACCGGTGGTAGGTCGGCAATATTTGGAATTGTCCGTAATGATACTGGAGTAGTTGTACCCGGGGATACTGGACTGCATGACAATTTCACTTCCCTCGGCAGATCCAATATGTCCTTAACATTAAAGCTGCTTGACTTCATTACTAAATTTCCATCCATCTGTCCGTACGCGAAATAGAAAAGGAAAACTTTAAAATCAAACTGTATTCGATCGTACTATATAAGTTAACGATAACACAAAGCTAAAGTGTTATGACTTTAGAATTTAACACACTCCTCACAATAAATGTGCACCCGCTGAGCTCTCCAGTTATTAAAGTAGAAAATGGAGAAGTCATTAACCCATGCCAATATGGACAAAGTTTAGAAGGATAACTAGAATTGACAGTGATTCTTGTTGACATTGCAACTGTTCAATGGCGGTAGGAGTGTCCTAGGGTTGGTTAAGATATCACAACTAAGAGCGCAACGAATAGAAATCAATGATGGGTACAATGGAGAGACAAAGATACGAGTATTATTGGACGAGGTGTCCAGTAGAATATAAGCACTGGGAATGGGCGGGCAGTTTAACTAATTCTATTCATGAGAATACAGTGAAGTTTAATTTGAAACATTTGTGGTGATATTGTTGAATTGATTTCACAGCCGGGGCTAAAAGCTTTATTGCATTCAGAGAGCTACTTTACGTGGCTTCTTTAATTGCCCAGTTATCAGACAATAGTTTGGCATTTAATTAATCCAAACCGTTGCCAATTAATGTGTTTAAAATGCCTAGTGCGAGACAATTCATTACCCCTACCGACTAACCCCTTGTTATTTTATCACGACATGGAGTTGATGGCAGTATTAGAAAGTAGTTTAACAGATTTCACGTATTTGGTGGTGACAGATAAAGAGCTGGGCATGATGCACGTTACGTAATGACCACATAAGTTGTCACAATCATTACCCTGCCCCTCTTGCCGCAGCACATTAACGTATGGCGTCCCTGATGACGCTGGACATTGATGATTACAGTATGATGATTGCATACGCTTATTTGTTTGGTACAATTCACTATTTTGTTTGGTACCATTCACTATTTTGTTTAGTACAATTCACTATTTTGTTTGGTACCATTCACTATCTTATTTGGTACCATTCACTATTTTGTTTGGTACAATTCACTATCTTGTTTGGTACCATTCACTATTTTGTTTGGTACCATTCACTATTTTGTTTGGTACCATTTACTATTTTGTTTGGTACCATTCACTATTTTGCTTAGTACCATTCACTATTTTGCTTGGTACCATTCACTATTTTGCTTGGTACCATTCACTATTTTGTTTGGTACCATTCACTATTTTGCTTAGTACCATTCACTATTTTGCTTGGTACCATTCACTATTTTGCTTGGTACCATTCACATGTTTTTGTTTGGTACCATTCACTATTTTGTTGGTACCATAAACATGTTTTTGTTTGGTACCATTCACTATTTTGCTTAGTACCATTCACTATTTTGCTTGGTACCATTCACTATTTTGCTTGGTACCATTCACTATTTTGTTTGGTACCATTCACTATTTTGTTTGGTACCATTCACTATCTTGTTTGGTACTATTCACTATTTTCGTTGGTACAATTCACTATTTTGTTTGGTACCATTCACTATTTTGTTTGGTACCATTCACTATCTTATGTGGTACCATTCACTATTTTGTTTGGTACCATTCACTATTTTGTTTGGTACCATTCACTATTTTGTTTGGTACCATTCACTATTTTGTTTGGTACCATTCACTATTTTGCTTGGTACCATAAACATGTTTTTGTTTGGTACCATTCACTATTTTGTTGGTACCATAAACATGTTTTTGTTTGGTACCATTCACTATTTTGCTTAGTACCATTCACTATTTTGCTTGGTACCATTCACTATTTTGCTTGGTACCATAAACATGTTTTTGTTTGGTACCACTCACTATTTAGTTTGGAACCATTCACTATCATATTTGATACTATTCACTATTTTCGTTGGTACAATTCACTATTTTGTTTGGTACCATTCACTATTTAGTTTGGAACCATTCACTATCATATTTGGTACTATTCACTATTTTCGTTGGTACTATTCACTATTTTCGTTGGTACTATTCACTATTTTCTTTGGTACCATTCACTATTTTGTTTGGTACCATTCACTATTTTGCTTAGTACCATTCACTATTTTGCTTGGTACCATTCACTATTTAGCTTGGTACCATTCACTATTTAGCTTGGTACCATTCACTATTTAGCTTGGTACCATTCACTATTTAGCTATTTTGCTTGGTACCATTCACTATTTAGCTTGGTACCATTCACTATTTAGCTTGGTACCATTCACTATTTAGCTATTTTGTTTGGTACCATTCACTATTTTGCTTGGTACCATAAACTGTTTTTGTTTGGTACCATTCACTATTTAGTTTCGTATCATTCACTATTTAATTTTTAACATCAGTACATATATAAACTATTTGACACCAGTACTTATATACAATAGTTGACACCAGTATTTTACACCTTTACATATATACCGTCTCCGTAGCCCAGTGGTTAAGGCGTCCGCCTACGGAGCGGTAGGTCGAAGGTTCGAATCTCGTCAGGGGTTCGTTCTGATATGGCCGGTTGGTGAGCCGCCAGCTAGTTAAATCATGGTTACCGATTGCCTACCAGCCTGGCGTCTGGCATACAAGCATAGGATTCGAGAAGTACTGATGTTCATAAAAAAAGAGGTCTCATAAGTCAGAAATGGATGGCCCTTTAAATAGGGGTGACACTATAATAAACAAACAAACAAACAAACAAACACTTTACTATATACAATATTTGACACCAGTATGTATATACATTATTTGACATCAGTACTTATATACAATATTTGACACAAGTCCTTATATACAATATTTGACATCAGTATGTATATACAATATTTGATATCAGTACTTATATACAATATTTGACACAAGTCCTTATATAAAATATTTGTAAGTATATACAATATTTGACACCAGAACGTATATGCAATATTTGACACCAGTACTGTTGGACTATGCTCGACGTTGTGTCGGGTGACACTTTCAATCCGAGGAAATCCTTTCATTAAGATTTTCATTTAAAGTCCCTTTCATGAAGACAAATAAGTTCGAACGTTGCAACTCTATACAAATTAACTTTAAATCGGACGATTCTGACATTTTAAATTTAATACGGCACTGTTTGGTACACAGTTGATATTTCTATCATAAGTATAATTGTGTCGTACTATGCTTGGTGAAATACAGAAGTGACATTGTTCAGAAAACAAACACATGATAGTTTTAGTGTTAAAATTGCTACACAACAACTTTGGTGAAAATATGTCAACCCGACTACAAATGATGATCTGACTATACCAGCCCGCACGCAAGCCAGAATAACGGAATATACCAGCCCGCACGCAAGCCAGAACCACGGAATATACCATCCCACACGCAAGCCAGAACCACGGAATATACCAGCCCGCACGCAAGCCAGAACCACGGACTATACCAGCCGCACACATGCCAGATCAACGGAATATACCAGCCCGTACGCATGCCAGAACAACGGACTATACTGCCGCACGCATGCCAGAACAACGGACTATACCAGCCGCACGCATGCCAGAACAAAGGACTATACCAGCCCGCACGCATGCCAGATCAATGGAATACCAGCCTGTACGCATGCCAGAACAACGGACTATACCTATCCGGAGGCATGCCAGAACAATGGAATATACCAGCCCGTAGGCATGCCAGAACAACGGACTATACCTATCCGGAGGCATGCCAGAACAACGGACTATACCTATCCGGAGGCATGCCAGAACAACGGACTATACCTACCCGGAGGCATGCCAGAACAATGGAATATACCAGCCCGTACGCATGCCAGAACAACGGACTATACCAGCCGCACGCATGCCAGAACAACGGACTATACCAGCCGCACGCATGCCAGAACAACTGACTATACCAGCCCGTACGCATGCCAGAACAACGGAATATACCAACCCGTACGCATGCCAGAACAAAGGACTATACCATCCCGCACGCATGTCTGAACAACGAACTATACCAGCCCGCACGCATGCCAGAATAACGGAATATACCAGCACGCACGCATGCCAGAACAACGGACTATACCATCCGCACGCATGCCAGAACAACGGACTATAACCAGCTCGCACGCATGCCAGAACAACGGAATATACCAGCCCGTACGCATGCCTGAACAACGGACTCTACCAGCCCGCACGCATGCCAGAACAACGGAATATACCAACCCGTACGCATGCCAGAACAAAGGACTATACCATCCCGCAGGCATGTCTGAACAACGAACTATACCAGCCCGTACGCATGCCAGAATAACGGACTATACCAGCCGCACGCATGCCAGAACAACGGACTATACCAGCCGCACGCATGTCAGAACAAAGGACTATAATAGCCCGCACGCATGCCAGAACAATGGAATACCAGCCCGTACGCATGCCAGAACAACTGACTATACCAGCCGCACGCATGCCAGAACAAAGGACTATACCAGCCCGCACGCATGCCAGAACAATGGAATATACCAGCCGCACGCATGCCAGAACAACGGACTATACCAGCCGCACGCATGCCAGAACAACGGACTATACCAGCCGCACGCATGCCAGAACAACGGAATATACCAGCCCACACGCATGCCAGAACAACGGACTATTCCAGCCGCACGCATGCCAGAACAACGGACTATACCAGCCCACACGCATGCCAGAAAAGGACCAGCCCGCACGCATGCCAGAACAATGGAATATACAGCCGCACGCATGCCAGAACAACGGACTATACCAGCCGCACGCATGCCAGAACAACGGCTATACCCCCGCACCATGCCAGAACAACGGACTATACCAGCCGCACGCATGCCAGAACAACGAATATACAGCCCGTACGCATGCCAGAACAACGGAATATACCAGCCCGCACGCATGCCAGAACAACGGACTATTCCAGCCGCACGCATGCCAGAACAACGGACTATACCAGCCCGCACGCATGCCAGAACAACGGACTATACCACCGCATACATGCCAGACAACGTACTATACAGCCCGTACCATGCCAGAACAACGAAATTTACCAACCCGTACCATGCCAGAACAACGGACTATACCTATCCGGAGGCATGCCAGAACAACGGACTATACCAGCCCGTAGGCATGCCAGAACAACGGACTATACATATCCGGAGGCATGCCAGAACAATGGAATATACCAGCCCGTACGCATGCCAGAACAACGGACTATACCAGCCGCACGCATGCCAGAACAACGGACTATACCAGCCGCACGCATGCCAGAACAACTGACTATACCAGCCGTACGCATGCCAGAACAACGGAATATACCAACCCGTACGCATGCCAGAACAAAGGACTATACTATCCCGCACGCATGTCTGAACAACGAACTATACCAGCCCGCACGCATGCCAGCATAACGGAATATACCAGCACGCACGCATGCCAGAACAACGGACTATACCATCCGCACGCATGCCAGAACAACGGACTATAACCAGCTCGCACGCATGCCAGAACAACGGAATATACCAGCCCGTACGCATGCCTGAACAACGGACTCTACCAGCCCGCACGCATGCCAGAACAACGGAATATACCAACCCGTACGCATGCCAGAACAAAGGACTATACCATCCCGCAGGCATGTCTGAACAACGAACTATACCAGCCCGTACGCATGCCAGAATAACGGACTATACCAGCCGCACGCATGCCAGAACAACGGACTATACCAGCCGCACGCATGTCAGAACAAAGGACTATAATAGCCCGCACGCATGCCAGAACAATGGAATATACCAGCCCGTACGCATGCCAGAACAACTGACTATACCAGCCGCACGCATGCCAGAACAAAGGACTATACCAGCCCGCACGCATGCCAGAACAATGGAATATACCAGCCGCACGCATGCCAGAACAACGGACTATACCAGCCGCACGCATGCCAGAACAACGGACTATACCAGCCGCACGCATGCCAGAACAACGGAATATACCAGCCCACACGCATGCCAGAACAACGGACTATTCCAGCCGCACGCATGCCAGAACAACGGACTATACCAGCCCAACGCATGCCAGAACAAAGGACTATACCAGCCCGCACGCATGCCAGAACAATGGAATATACCAGCCGCACGCATGCCAGAACAACGGACTATACCAGCCGCACGCATGCCAGAACAACGGACTATACCAGCCCGCACGCATGCCAGAACAACGGACTATACCAGCCGCACGCATGCCAGAACAACGGAATATACCAGCCCGTACGCATGCCAGAACAACGGAATATACCAGCCCGCACGCATGCCAGAACAACGGACTATTCCAGCCGCACGCATGCCAGAACAACGTACTATACCAGCCCGCACGCATGCCAGAACAACGGACTATACCAGCCGCATACATGCCAGAACAACGTACTATAACAGCCCGTACGCATGCCAGAACAACGAAATTTACCAACCCGTACGCATGCCAGAACAAAGGTCTATACCATCCCGCACGCATGTCTGAACAACGAACTATACCAGCCCGCACGCATGCCAGAATAACGGAATATACCAGCACGCACGCATGCCTGGACAACGGACTCTACCAGCCTGCACGCATGCCAGAACAACGGACTATACCAGCCCGCACGCATGCCAGAACAACGGACTATACCAGCCGCACGCATGCCAGAACAACGGAATATACCAGCCCGTACGCATGCCAGAACAACGGAATATACCAGCCCACACGCATGCCAGAACAACGGACTATTCCAGCCGCACGCATGCCAGAACAACGGACTATACCAGCCCGCACGCATGCCAGAACAACGGACTATACCAGCCGCATACATGCCAGAACAACGGACTATAACAGCCCGTACGCATGCCAGAACAACGAAATTTACCAACCCGTACGCATGCCAGAACAAAGGACTATACCATCCCGCACGCATGTCTGAACAACGAACTATACCAGCCCGCACGCATGCCAGAACAACGGACTATACCAGCCCGTGCGCATGCCTGGACAACGGACTCTACCAGCCCGCACGCATGCCAGAACAACGGACTATACCAGCCCGTGCGCATGCCTGGACAACGGACTCTACCAGCCCGCACGCATGCCAGAACAACGGACTATACCAGCCGCACGCATGCCAGAACAACGGACTATACCAGCCCGCACGCATGCCAGAATAACGGACTATGCCAGCCGAACGCATGCCAGAACAATGGACTATACCAGCCCGTACGCATGCCAGAACAACGACCTTCGCTAATCTCAAAATAAACACTTGTATAAGCTATAAGCTATAGATGAAATAGAAAAGTTTTCACTAGCCAATTATTAGTAGATGCAACTTTCAAATCAATAGAAAAAAGCAAAATATCACACTTTTTGATAATGGAATTCAAATGATCGATCCACTTATGAGAACTGCATGTATGCTATGGATGCACGTTTGTCAACTAGCTGCATGCTAGTTGCTCGTAAGTCGATTATTTAAACTAAATGTTGAAATATCGGATTTTGTGATAAATCACATTTTGTTAAATGGAGACGAGAATTAATTCTGAACTGTTTAAACAAGAACTCCATGTAGGGATTTTGCTAAGTAAGCTTTGCGAATGTTTGATTTTGTACAGACTGTTGTTTGCAGAGCGCAAAACTAAACTTATAATTTAAATAAGATGTTTATTAATGGTGACATAGAAGATGATGTCAATAATATACCTAAACACGTGGCAGATTATCATATTTTTACATAGTTGACAGATTGTTAGCATTTCAAATGTTAAAAGAATTCCTCCACCATTCGTCTACAGCTCTCAGAAATTTGACATTCATCTTTTAATTGTATTTAATTACACTGTTGGAAAAACAACGTCTATGAAGAACTAATACAACCAATACTTATATATAATATATATAGTTGTTGTTCATTATAAATACATCTCATTTATCTGCATGTCAATGGTGGTTTATAAATACATCTCATTTATCTGCATGTCAATGGTGGTTTATAAATACATCTCATTTATCTGTACGTCAATGGTGGTTTATAAATACATCTCATTTATCTGTACGTCAATGGTGGTTTATAAATACATCTCATTTATCTGCATGTCAATGGTGGTTTATAAATACATCTCATTTATCTGTATGTCAATGGTGGTTTATAAATACATCTCATTTATCTGTATGTCAATGGTGGTTTATAAATACATCTCATTTATCTGCATGTCAATGGTGGTTTATAAATACATCTCATGTATCTGTATGTCAATGGTGGTTTATAAATACATCTCATTTATCTGCATGTCAATGGTGGTTTATAAATACATCTCATTTATCTGCATGTCAATGGTGGTTTATAGCATCACACTTAATCAGCATCAAGGTAAATACATGTACTGTGCAGTATTCCAAATTGTTATAAACATGAAGCTATCTCATGAAATATTTAACTATAACAAGTTCAGGAATAAATTATATACATGAAAATCATTACGAGGAGATTACATATGATTTCTTATTTCTAAATCTTTAAAGACAAAAGTAGATCATTTATTAACATTGTATGTTGCTAAAAGTTCAATAAATTTGAGAATGCTTGGATTCTTCCAAAATTGTTTGTTGATATATTCCTTCTGATGTCATTATAATTCTTACATTCTAATATAAAATGGAATTCGTCTTCGATTGATTTACATATATGGCACTTTCTTTCAGTTCTAGGTATCTTATTTGATTTATGTCATCTTCCTGTTTCAATTAATAATCTATGTGCTCACAGTCTTAATCTAGTTAATGCAATTCTTAATTTTCTAATTTAAATTTTATTAAATAGTAAATATACCACTTTAATAAAAGACAATGGCGAATAAATCATAGACATTACTGTAGGAAAAATGGTGAAATTCTCTAAAGAAATCTGTAAAGCATATCTTCGTCTTTATCAGCTGAGAGTCCAATAACACACAGAAATAATATTCTGAGATAACACCCTAGATATTGATTCTTACAACCCGAGGGCACTTATACAGTACTAAATGTTAATTAAACTTCAATGTTCAACGACAATAAACAAGTTGTTAGCTCTTTTGCGAGCTATTATCTCCCTGTAAGTTTGTGCTAACATGGTCATCATAATGTAGATCTCCTCCAGATAACAGAGTGTCCAAATACAACACAGGCATAATGCAGCATCATTGTTCTCACTGTGTCCAAATACAACACGGGCATAATGCAGCATCATTGTTCTCACTGTGTCCACATACAACACGAGCATGTACACATACAACACTAGCATAATGCAGCATCATTGTTCTCACTGTGTCCACATACAACACGAGCCTAATGCAGCTTCATTGTTCTCACTGTGTCCACATACAACACGAGCATGTACACATACAACAGGAGCATAATGCAGCTTCATTGTTCTCACTGTGTCCACATACAACACGAGCATGTACACATACAACAGGAGCATAATGCAGCATCATTGTTCTCACTGTATACACATACAACACGGGCATGTACACATACAACACGAGCATGTACACATACAATAGGAGCCTAATGCAGCATCATTGTTCTCACTGTGTCCACATACAACACGAGCATGTACACATACAACAGGAGCATAATGCAGCATCATTGTTCTCACTGTGTCTACATACAACACGAGCATGTACACATACAACACGGGCATAATGCAGCTTCATTGTTCTCACTGTATACACATACAACACGGGCATGTACACATACAACACGAGCATGTACACATACAACACGAGCATGTACACAGACAACACGAGCATGTACACATACAACACGAGCATGTACACATACAACACGAGCATAATGCAGCTTCATTGTTCTCACTGTGTCCACATACAACACGAGCATGTACACATACAACACGAGCATGTACACATACAACACGGGCATAATGCAGCTTCATTGTTCTCACTGTGTACACATACAACACGAGCATGTACACATACAACACGGGCATAATGCAGCTTCATTGTTCTCACTGTGTACACATACAACACGAGCATGTACACATACAACACGAGCATAATGCAGCATCATTGTTCTCACTGTGTACACATACAACACGAGCATAATGCAGCTTCATTGTTCTCACTGTGTACACATACAACACGAGCATGTACACATACAACACGGGCATAATGCAGCTTCATTGTTCTCACTGTGTCCATATACAACACGAGCATGTACACATACAACACGGGCATAATGCAGCTTCATTGTTCTCACTGTGTCCACATACAACACGAGCATGTACACATACAACACGAGCATAATGCAGCTTCATTGTTCTCACTGTGTACACATACAACACGGGCATAATGCAGCTTCATTGTTCTCACTGTGTCCACATACAACACGAGCATGTACACATACAACACGAGCATGTACACATACAACACGAGCATAATGCAGCTTCATTGTTCTCACTGTGTACACATACAACACGAGCATGTACACATACAACACGGGCATAATGCAGCTTCATTGTTCTCACTGTGTCCACATACAACACGAGCATGTACACATACAACACGGGCATAATGCAGCCTCATTGATCTCACTGTGTACACATACAACACGAGCATGTACGCATACAACACGAGCATGTACACATACAACACGAGCATAATGCAGCATCATTGTTCTCACTGTGTACACATACAACACGAGCATGTACACATACAACATGAGCATGTACACATACAACATGAGCATGTACACATACAACATGAGCATGTACACATACAACACGAGCATAATGCAGCTTCATTGTTCTCACTGTGTACACATACAACACGAGCATGTACACATACAACACGAGCATGTACACATACAACACGAGCATGTACACATACAACACGAGCATAATGCAGCTTCATTGTTCTCACTGTTTCCACATACAACATGAGCATGTACACATACAACACGAGCATGTACACATAAAACACGGGCATAATGCAGCCTCATTGATCTCACTGTGTACACATACAACACGAGCATGTACGCATACAACACGTGCATGTACACATACAACACGGGCATAATGCAGCATCATTGTTCTCACTGTGTACACATACAACACGAGCATGTACACATACAACATGAGCATGTACACATACAACATGAGCATGTACACATACAACACGAGCATGTACACATACAACACGAGCATAATGCAGCTTCATTTTTCTCACTGTGTCCACATACAACACGAGCATGTACACATACAACACGAGCATGTACATATACAACACGAGCATAATGCAGCTTCATTGTTCTCACTGAGTACACATACAACACGAGCATAATGCAGCTTCATTGTTCTCACTGAGTACACATACAACACGAGCATAATGCAGCTTCATTGTTCTCACTGTGTACACATACAACACGAGCATAATGCAGCTTCATTGTTCTTACTGTGTCTACATACAACACAAGCATAATGCAGCTTCATTGTTCTCTCTGTGTCCACATACAACTCGAGCCTAATGCAGCTTCATTGTTCTCACTGTGTACACATACAACACGAGCATAATGCAGCTTCATTGTTCTTACTGTGTCTACATACAACACGAGCATAATGCAGCTTCATTGTTCTCACTGTGTACACATACAACACGGGCATGTACACATACAACACGAGCATAATGCAGCTTCATTGATCTCACTGTGTACACATACAACACGGGCATGTACACATACAACACGAGCATGTACACATACAACACGGGCATGTACACATACAACACGAGCATAATGCAGCTTCATTGTTCTCACTGTTTCCACATACAACACGAGCATGTACACATACAACACGAGCATGTACACATACAACACGGGCATGTACACATACAACACGAGCATAATGCAGCTTCATTGTTCTCACTGTGTCCACATACAACACGAGCATGTACACATACAACACGAGCATGTACACATACAACACGAGCATAATGCAGCTTCATTGTTCTCACTGTTTCCACATACAACACGGGCATAATGCAGCTTCATTGTTCTCACTGTTTCCACATACAACACGAGCATAATGCAGCTTCATTGTTCTCACTGTGTTCACATACAACACGAGCATGTCCACATACAACACGAGCATGTACACATACAACACGAGCATAATGCAGCTTCATTGTTCTCACTGTTTCCACATACAACACGAGCCTAATGCAGCTTCATTGTTCTCACTGTGTCCACATACAACACGAGCATGTACACATACAACACGAGCATGTACACATACAACACGGGCATAATGCAGCCTCATTGATCTCACTGTGTACACATACAACACGAGCATGTACGCATACAACACGAGCATGTACACATACAACACGGGCATAATGCAGCATCATTGTTCTCACTGTGTACACATACAACACGAGCATGTACGCATACAACACGAGCATGTACACTTACAACACGAGCATAATGCAGCTTCATTGTTCTCACTGTGTACACATACAACACGAGCATAATGCAGCATCATTGTTCTCACTGTGTACACATACAACACGAGCATGTACGCATACAACACGAGCATGTACACATACAACACGAGCATAATGCAGCTTCATTGTTCTCACTGTGTACACATACAACACGAGCATGTACACATACAACATGAGCATGTACACATACAACATGAGCATGTACACATACAACATGAGCATGTACACATACAACACGAGCATAATGCAGCTTCATTGTTCTCACTGTGTACACATACAACACGAGCATAATGCAGCTTCATTGTTCTCACTGTTTCCACATACAACACGAGCCTAATGCAGCTTCATTGTTCTCACTGTGTCCACATATAACACGAGCATGTACACATACAACACGAGCATGTACACATACAACACGGGCATAATGCAGCCTCATTGATCTCACTGTGTACACATACAACACGAGCATGTACGCATACAACACGAGCATGTACACATATAACACGAGCATAATGCAGCATCATTGTTCTCACTGTGTACACATACAACACGAGCATGTACGCATACAACACGAGCATGTACACTTACAACACGAGCATAATGCAGCTTCATTGTTCTCACTGTGTACACATACAACACGAGCATAATGCAGCATCATTGTTCTAACTGTGTACACATACAACACGAGCATGTACGCATACAACACGAGCATGTACACATA
Organism: Archivesica marissinica; assembly: GCA_014843695.1. Lineage (NCBI taxonomy): Eukaryota > Metazoa > Mollusca > Bivalvia > Venerida > Vesicomyidae > Archivesica > Archivesica marissinica. The sequence goes on along the minus strand of CM026404.1, from coordinate 50,292,237 downwards.
CAACACGAGCATAATGCAGCTTCATTGTTCTCACTGTGTACACATACAACACGAGCATGTACACATACAACATGAGCATGTACACATACAACATGAGCATGTACACATACAACATGAGCATGTACACATACAACACGAGCATAATGCAGCTTCATTGTTCTCACTGTGTCCACATACAACACGAGCATGTACACATACAACACGAGCATGTACACATACAACACGGGCATAATGCAGCCTCATTGATCTCACTGTGTACACATACAACACGAGCATGTACGCATACAACACGAGCATGTACACTTACAACACGAGCATAATGCAGCTTCATTGTTCTCACTGTGTACACATACAACACGAGCATAATGCAGCATCATTGTTCTCACTGTGTACACATACAACACGAGCATGTACGCATACAACACGAGCATGTACACATACAACACGAGCATAATGCAGCTTCATTATTCTCACTGTGTACACATACAACACGAGCATGTACACATACAACACGAGCATTCATCACTGTACACATACAACACGAGCATATGCACATTTTCTCACTGTGTACACATACAACACGAGCATAATGCAGCTTCATTGTTCTCACTGTGTACACATACAACACGAGCATAATGCAGCTTCATTGTTCTCACTGTGTACACATACAACACGGGCATAATGCAGCTCATTGTCTCACTGTGTACACATACAACACGGCATGTACACATACAACACGAGCATGTACACATACAACACGAGCATGTACACATACAACACGAGCATAATGCAGCTTCATTGTTCTCACTGTGTACCATACAACACGGCATGTACACATACAACACGAGCATAATGCAGCTTCATTGTTCTCACTGTGTCCACATACAACACGAGCATGTACACATACAACACGAGCATGTACACATACAACACGAGCATAATGCAGCTTCATTGTTCTCACTGTGTACACATACAACACGGCATTCACATACAACACGAGCATAATGCAGCTTCATTGTTCTCACTGTGTCACATACAACACGAGCATGTACACATACAACACGAGCATGTACACATACAACACGAGCATAATGCAGCTTCATTGTTCTCACTGTGTACACATACAACACGAGCATGCAGCTTCATTGTTCTCATGTACACATACAACACGAGCATGTACACATACAACACGAGCATGTACACATACAACACGGCATAATGCAGCTCATTGTTCTCACTGTGTACACATACAACACGAGCATGTACACATACAACACGAGCATGTACACATACAACACGGGCATAATGCAGCTCATTGTCTCACTGTGTACACATACAACACGAGCATGTACGCATACAACACGAGCATGTACACTTACAACACGAGCATAATGCAGCTTCATTGTTCTCACTGTGTACACATACAACACGAGCATAATGCAGCATCATTGTTCTCACTGTGTACACATACAACACGAGCATGTACGCATACAACACGAGCATGTACACATACAACACGAGCATAATGCAGCTTCATTGTTCTCACTGTGTACACATACAACACGAGCATGTACACATACAACACGAGCATGTACACATACAACACGAGCATGTACACATACAACACGAGCATGTACACATACAACACGAGCATAATGCAGCTTCATTGTTCTCACTGTGTACACATACAACACGAGCATAATGCAGCTTCATTGTTCTCACTGTGTACACATACAACACGAGCTAATGCAGCTTCATTGTTCTCACTGTGTACACATACAACACGAGCATGTACACATACAACACGAGCATGTACACATACAACACGGCATAATGCAGCTCATTGTCTCACTGTGTACACATACAACACGAGCCTAATGCAGCTTCATTGTTCTCACTGTGTACACATACAACACGAGCATGTACACATACAACACGGCGGCATAATGCAGCTTCATTGTTCTCACTGTGTACACATACAACACGAGCATAATGCAGCATCATTGTTCTCACTGTGTCCACATACAACACGAGCATAATGCAGCTTCATTGTTCTCACTGTGTACATATACAACACGAGCATGTACACATACAACACGGGCATAATGCAGCTTCATTGTTCTCACTGTGTACACATACAACACGAGCATAATGCAGCTTCATTGTTCTCACTGTGTCCACATACAACACGAGCATAATGCAGCAGCATTGTTCTCACTGTGTCCACATACAACACGAGCATAATGCAGCATCATTGTTCTCACTGTGTCCACATACAACACGAGCATAATGCAGCATCATTGTTCTCACTAGCTGCTGGTTGTATCAATGGATGTAGGTGACAATATCACACGTCGACTAGCTGCTGGTTGTATATATGAGTGTAGCTGAATGTATCACTCGTCGACTAGCTGCTGATTATATATATGAGTATAGCTGAATGTATCACTCGTCGACTAGCTGCTGGTTGTATATATGAGCCAACATGAAACAGTCAAGAACGGAATATAAACACTTACTGAGGAAAAAACGAACTAATTTCGATAAATCGCAAACACATAAATTAGAAAACTTTAGATATAAGAATGCTAAAGAGTATTGGAAACTATTAAAAAACATGACTATACCTTACAAACGAGTAAAAGTCACAAACTCTGACTTTTTAATATATTTTAAAGCGGTTAACAACCCAGACTCGGTTTACTTCCAACCGGATGAAGATGTTATATATTTCAATGAACGGTTTGTTAAAAACGAATTCCAATGTATGTTTTCGGAACTCGATATTGAAATCAGTCAGGCAGAAATTTCTAAAGCTTGTACCGAACTCAAAAATGGTAGATCTGGAGGCCCAGACTTATTTTTAAACGAATTTTTCAAATACGGAACCCATTATTTTAGCACATATTTACATGCCCTTTTCAATAAGCTGCTTAATAATGGTTGTTTTCCTAGTCAATGGACGGAAGGCTTTATTATACCGTTGTATAAAAAGGGAGACCCGGATTTGCCAGAGAATTATAGGGGTATTACACTTTTAAGCACATTAGGAAAATTATTTTCTAAAATATTGAATAATAGACTCAATAATTGGGCCGAATCATACCAAGTTTACGTTGAAGCTCAGGCCGGTTTCCGACAAAATATGGGAACGGTTGATAATATATTTGTCTTAAACGGTTTGATTAATCATATGTTGAACGAAAATAAAAAACTTATGGTTTGTTTTGTCGATTTTACTAAAGCATTCGATTACGTCATCAGGGAAAACATATGGCTTAAATTAATAAAAGTTGGCGTTAGGGGCAAAATCCTAAATGTTATAAAGTCAATGTACTCAAACGTTAAATCAAAAATAAAAACACAAAACCTCTTAAGCGAAAGTTTTGTTTGTACATTAGGCGTACGTCAGGGGGATAATCTTTCACCGTTCCTATTCTCAATGTACTTAAATGATTTAGAGGAAACATTTATCTTACAAGGTGTTGGTGGTATTGATATTGGAATGTGTGTGTTTTTACGTTTATTTATCGTCGCTACCGGTTACCCATATGAGCGACGCCTCCTGAAGAGATTAGTTATTTTAGATTTTGGAGGATAGTGCATGATACAGATAGAGACCCATTCCAGAATCTCCTCTGGTTCTTTTACGTGCACGGTGTAAAGCACCGACACGAGACCTCGGTTTAATGTCCCATCTGAAAGACTGTTAATTTTATTAGGGTCAGACGGGGGATCGAACCTGCGATCCCTGGATTACCAGTCCAGCGTGGTACCACTGGACTACATATCCGTCTGTAGATTGGAATGTTTAAACTGTTTATTCTTTTATATGCCGATGATATAGTGATATTCTCCGATACTGAAGATGGTCTTAAAGATGGCTTATGTATACTTAAAAACTATTGCGATAAATGGAAATTAGTAGTCAATATTAATAAAACAAAAATATTGATATTCAAGAAAGGTGGTAGAAATAGACGTAATATTAAATTTATGTATGATAACAAAGAAATTGAGATTGTAAATAAATTCACGTATCTAGGTATAGTATTCACGACTGGAGGGTCGTTTTTATCAACATATGAAGCATTATCTGGACAAGCGTTAAAGGCAATTTATTTACTGAAAAGGTATATTCAAAACTTCACCGGTATTTCATTAAAACATACATTAGATCTTTTTGATAAACTTATAGCTCCCATCCTAAATTATGCATGCGAAGTATGGGGATTAAATGAATCTAGAAAACTTGAAAATATCCATTTACATTTTTGCAAGAATTTATTGGGTGTTAGGTTACAAACCCAAAATAGTTTTATTTACGGTGAACTGGGAAGACTTCCATTACGCCAATCAAGATTAATAAGAGTAATTAAATATTGGTTCAAAATTATTAAAAGTAATGACATAAAGTACACTAAAAAGATATACAATATGATGTTAAATGACATAGAAAGACTCCCAAATAAGAACTGTTGGGCTAAATCGGTAAAAGAAACTCTAGAAAATTTAGGATTTTTTCATGTTTGACTTTTTCAGGGGGCTGGGAACGAAGAGGCATTTCTCGATATGTTTAAACTAAGAATTAAGGATATATATTTACAAAACTGGAATGAAGAAATACAAAATTCCACAAGAGCATCATCTTACAGGTTATTCTCTGACTTTGGGTACAAGATATATTTAACTGAAATAACATTAAGAAAGTTCCGATCCGCCTTTACACGATTAAGATTATCTGCTCATCGGCTCGCAATCGAAACAGGGAGATGGCACAAACCCAATAAAATACCAAGAAATGATAGAAAATGTAATCATTGTAATACGTTAGAGGACGAGTTTCACTTCTTACTTGAATGCTCCCTGTATCATGAACTAAGGACAAAATACATCAAGAAATATTTCTGGTCAAGACAGAACATTTTAAAATGTGTAGAGTTGGTATCTACTGAAAACACAGTTATATTGAAAAATCTTGGAATGTTTACATTCAAAGCATTCGAGCAAAGAAACATCTTCTTTTACTAGTCACTTTTCTCCGCAAAATTTACATATGCGTTATCCCATACAATTTGTTGTTAAATATCTTCGTATATTTTCAGTGTTTATATTAAATGTATGTGTGTATGTATGTACATGTGTACGTATGATTACATAATATTATGTAGGTATGTACATGTGCGTGTATGTATAAATATGTATTTTCTCTTTCAGGTTGCAGATCGTTGCACTGTATTATACAATTATTTGAATTCAATTTGATCATGTGTAACCACTATGTAGTTTAATTCGATATTATGCTTTCAAAATGTGCATGTACTGAATGTTGAATTTGTGATTGAACTATACACCATTGACCAAGTATTGTAATGCCAATGTTATAATGAACTCATGAGCATTTGCTTTTTGTTCAGAATAAACTATCTAACTATGAGCATAGCTGACAGTATCACACGTCGACTAGCTACTGATTGTATATATGAGTATAGCTGACAGTATCACACGTCGACTAGCTGCTGGTTGTATATATGAGTATAGCTGACAGTATCACACGTCGACTAGCTGCTGGTTGTATATATGAGTGTAGCTGACAGTATCACACATCGACTAGCTACTGATTGTATACATGAGTGTAGCTGAACGTATCACACGTCGACTAGCTGTTGGTTGAATATATGAGCATAGCTGACAGTATCACACGTCGACTAGCTGCTGGTTGTATCTATGAGTGTAGCTGAATGTATCACTCATCGACTAGCTGCTGGTTGTATTAATGAGTGTAGCTGAACGTATCACACGTCGACTAGCTGCTGGTTGTATCTATGAGTGTAGCTGAACGTATCACACGTCGACTAGCTGCTGGTTGTATTAATGAGTGTAGCTGAACGTATCACACGTCGACTAGCTGCTGGTTGTATCTATGAGTGTAGCTGAACGTATCACACGTCGACTAGCTGCTGGTCGTATTAATGAGTGTAGCTGAACGTATCACACGTCGACTAGCTGCTGGTTGTATCTATGAGTGTAGCTGAACGTATCACACGTCGACTAGCTGCTGGTTGTATATATGAGTGTAGCTGACAATATCACACATCGACTAGCTGCTGGTTGTATCTATGAGTGTAGCTGAATGTATCACACATCGACTAGCTGCTGGTTGTATTTATGAGTGTAGCTGAACGTATCACACGTCGACTAGCTGCTGGTTGTATTAATGAGTGTAGCTGAACGTATCACACGTCGACTAGCTGCTGGTTGTATTAATGAGTGTAGCTGAACGTACCACCCGTCGACTAGCTGCTGGTTGTATTAATGAGTGTAGCTGAACGTATCACACGTCGACTAGCTGCTGGTTGTATATATGAGTGTAGCTGACAATATCACACGTCGACTAGCTGCTGGTTGTATCTATGAGTGTAGCTGAATGTATCACACATCGACTAGCTGCTGGTTGTATCTATGAGTGTAGCTGACAATATCACACATCGACTAGCTGCTGGTTGTATCTATGAGTGTAGCTGAACGTATCACACGTCGACTAGCTGCTGGTTGTATTAATGAGTGTAGCTGAACGTACCACTCGTCGACTAGCTACTGGTTGTATTAATGAGTGTAGCTGAACGTATCACACGTCGACTAGCTGCTGGTTGTATATATGAGTATAGCTGACAGTATCACCCGTCGACTAGCTGCTGGTTGTATATATGAGTATAGCTGACAGTATCACACGTGGACTAGCTGCTGGTTGTATCAATGAGTGTAGCTGAACGTATCACACGATCACTCATTTCCAGTAGGTATCCAGCATTTTGGACATGTTTAGCATTTGGAGGGCGAGACATGTAAAGCACACATTCGGCGCCACATGATTCCTTGTAAATCATCAACATTCATTTACAGTGTAAGGTAAACTTTGATTGGACTGAAATTTGATACGAGCTTGACGGGTCTTGTTCTAAAACAGATCAAGAATAGGTTCAAGTTGAATGTTTTCGCTTGCCAAACAGGATTAGAGAAATTCCCCCTGTGTGCATTCATTTAGATGTAATCGAAAATGTTAGAAATAAAATGGTTATATCGGAAATACATGAGATACACACGGACACTAAACGTTCTATACGCTGGTAAAATGACAGTAGAAATTCACACGGACACTAAACGTTCTATATGCTGATAGATGTACAGTACAAATACACACGGACATTAAACGTTCTATACACTGATAGATGTACAGTACAAATACACACGGACATTAAACGTTCTATACGCTGATAGATGGACAGTACAAATACACACGGACATTAAACGTTCTATACACTGATAGATGTACAGTACAAATACACACGGACATTAAACGTTCCATACGCTGATAGATGGACAGTACAAATACACGCGGACCCTAAACGTTATATACGCTGATAGATGGACAGTACAAATACACACGGCCACTAAACGTTCTATACGCTGATAGAATGACAGTACAAATACACACAAACACTAAATGTTCTATATGCTGATAGATAGACAGTAGAAATACACACGAACACTAAATGTTCTATATGCTGATAGATGGACAGTAGAAATACACACGGACACTAAACGTTCTATATGCTGGTAGATGGACAGTAGAAATAAACACGGACACTAAACTTTCTATATGCTGGTAGATGGACAGTAGAAATACACACGGACACTAAATGTTCTATATGCTGGTAGATGGACAGTAGAAATACACACGAACACTAAATGTTCTATATGCTGATAGATGGACAGTAGAAATACACACGGACACTAAACGTTCTATATGCTGGTAGATGGAGAGTAGAAATACACACGGACACTAAACGTTCTATATGCTGGTAGATGGACAGTAGAAATACACACGGACACTAAACGTTCTATACGCTGATCTATGGAGAGTACAAATACACACGGACACTAAGCGTTCTATACACTGATAGAAGTACAGTACAAATACACACGGAAACTAAACGTTCTATATGCTGGTAGATGGACAGTAGAAATACACACGGACACTAAACATTCTATACGCTGATAGATGGACAGTAGAAATACACACGGACACTAAACGTTCTCTACAATGGTAGATGGACAGTAGAAATACACACGACACTAAACGTTCTATACGCTGGTAGATGGACAGTACAAATGTACACGGACACTAAACATTCTATATGCTGGTAGATGGACAGTAGAAATACACACGGACACTAAACGTTCTATTCACTGGTAGATGGACAGTAGAAATACACACGGACACTAAACGTTCTATACGCTGATAGATGGATAGTACAAATGCACACGGACACTAAACGTTCTATACGCTGATAGATGGACAGTAGAAATACACACGGACACTAAACGTTATATACGCTGATAGAAGTACAGTACAAATACACACGGACACTAAACGTTATATACGCTGATAGAAGTACAGTACAAATGCACACGGACACTAAACGTTATATACGCTGATAGAAGTACAGTGCAAATACACACGGACACTAAACGTTATATACGCTGATAGAAGTACAGTACAAATACACAAGGACAATAAACGTTCCGGTTATACTATGTATATTTGTCATCCGGTATACAGTTCCGGTTATACTGTGTATGTTTGTCATCCGGTATACAGTTCCGGTTATACTGTGTATGTTTGTCATCCGGTATACAGTTCCGGTTATACTGTGTATGTTTGTCATCCGGTATACAGTTCCGGTTATACTGTGTATGTTTGTCATCCGGTATACAGTTCCGGTTATAATGTGTATGCTTGTCATCCTGAATACAGTTCCGGTTATACTGTGTATGTTTGTCATCCGGTATACAGTTCTGGTTATAATGTGTATGTTTGCATCCTGTATACAGTTCCGGTTATCATGACTGTGTATGCTTGTCATTCTGTATACAGTTCCGGTTATGATGTGTATGTGTGTCATTCTGAATACAGTTCCGGTAATACTATGTATGTGTGTCATTCTGTATACAGTTCCGGTAATACTATGTATGTGTGTCATTCTGTATACAGTTCCGATAATACTATGTATGTGTGTCATTCTGTATACAGTTCCGGTAATACTATGTATGTGTGTCATTCTGTATACAGTTCCGGTAATACTATGTATGTGTGTCATTCTGTATACAGTTCCGGTAATACTATGTATGTGTGTCATTCTGTATACAGTTCCGGTAATACTATGTATGTGTGTCATTCTGTATACAGTTCCGGTTATACTGTGTATGTGTGTCATTCTGTATACAGTTCCGGTTATACTGTGTATGTTTGTCATTCTGTATACAGTTCCGGTTATACTGTGTATGTGTGTCATTCTGTATACAGTTCCGGTAATACTATGTATGTGTGTCATCCGGTATACAGTTCCGGTAATAATATGTATGTTTGTCATTCTGTATACAGTTCCGGTAATACTATGTATGTGTGTCATTCTGTATACAGTTCCGGTAATACTATGTATGTGTGTCATTCTGTATACAGTTCCGGTAATACTATGTATGTGTGTCATTCTGTATACAGTTCCGGTAATACTATGTATGTGTGTTTGTTGTTGGTTTTGTTGTTTGTCATTCTGTATACAGTTCCGGTAATACTGTGTATGTTTGTCATCCGTTATACAGTTCCGGTTTAGTTCGCTTCCACTACATGTGATTATTTTAGTGGGCATCCACTACATGTGATTATTTTAGTTCGCATCCACTACATGTGATTATTTTAGTTGGCATCCACTACATGTGATTATTTTAGTTCGCATCCACTACATGTGATTATTTTAGTTCGCATCCACTACATGTGATTATTTTAGTTCGCATCCACTACATGTGATTATTTTAGTGGGCATCCACTACATGTGATTATTTTAGGTGGCATCCACTACATGTGATTATTTTAGTGGGCATCCACTACATGTGATTATTTTAGTCGGCATCCACTACATGTGATTATTTTAGTTGGCATCCACTACATGTGATTATTTTAGTGGGCATCCACTACATGTGATTATTTTAGTTCGCATCCACTACATGTGATTATTTTAGTGGGCATCCACTACATGTGATTATTTTAGTTCACATCCACTACATGTGATTATTTTAGTTCGCATCCACTACATGTGTTTATGTTAGTCGGCATCCACTACATGTGATTATTTTAGTTCGCATCCACTACATGTGATTATTTTAGTGGGCATCCACTACATGTGATTATTTTAGTGGGCATCCACTACATGTGATTATTTTAGTGGGCATCCACTACATGTGATTATTTTAGTTCGCATCCACTACATGTGATTATTTTAGTTCGCATCCACTACATGTGATTATTTTAGTTCGCATCCACTACATGTGATTATTTTAGTTGGCATCCACTACATGTGATTATTTTAGTTGGCATCCACTACAAGTGATTATTTTAGTTCGCATCCACTACATGTGATTATTTTAGTTCGCATCCACTACATGTGATTATTTTAGTTCACATCCACTACATGTGATTATTTTAGTGGGCATCCACTACATGTGATTATTTTAGTTCGCATCCACTACATGTGATTATTTTAGTTCGCATCCACTACATGTGATTATTTTAGTTCGCATCCACTACATGTGATTATTTTAGTTCGCATCCACTACATGTGATTATTTTAGTTCACATCCACTACATGTGATTATTTTAGTGGGCATCCACTACATGTGATTATTTTAGTTCGCATCCACTACATGTGATTATTTTAGTTCGCATCCACTACATGTGATTATTTTAGTTCGCATCCACTACATGTGATTATTTTAGTTCGCATCCACTACATGTGATTATTTTAGTTGGCATCCACTACAAGTGATTATTTTAGTGGGCATCCACTACATGTGATTATTTTAGTTCGCATCCACTACATGTGATTATTTTAGTTCGCATCCACTACATGTGATTATTTTAGTGGGCATCCACTACATGTGATTATTTTAGTGGGCATACACTACATGTGATTATTTTAGTGGGCATCCACTACATGTGATTATTTTAGTGGGCATCCACTACATGTGATTATTTTAGTGGGCATCCACTACATGTGATTATTTTAGTGGGCATCCACTACATGTGATTATTTTAGTTCGCATCCACTACATGTGATTATTTTAGTGGGCATCCACTACATGTGATTATTTTAATTCGCATCCACTACATGTGATTATTTTAGTGGGCATCCACTACATGTGATTATTTTAGTTCGCATCCACTACATGTGATTATTTTAGTGGGCATCCACTACATGTGATTATTTTACATTCTCTGCATTTCATTATGTTGCACCCATGTTTTCAGATAATGCTATTGATTTGTTAATATAAAGATCGTGTTTGTAGCATGTTTACGTTCTAACTTAAGTGATCTCTCTGTTTTGCTGAATATATTTGCATTTCCATTAAATATTAGGGGCTGGCATTCACTGTTTAAATTTTTTACTATGTTTACATGACAAATAAATTTGCTTCCTCAAGACATATTGAGTGTGTATATCTTTAACATAATTTAACAATCTTAATATTTAAAGTAAAGATAATTGCCTGGGCGGCAGTTCGATATGTGTGTACAAACAAGCAGGAACAAGACTTTATCACGTGACTAAGTCCATCTGTTAACATATGCTGTTCGTAATGTAGGTCTAATTGTGCACGACTTTATCACGTGACTAAGTCCACCTGTTAACATATGCTGTTCGTAATGTAGGTCTAATTGTGAACGACTTTATCACGTGACTAAGTCCACCTGTTAACATATGCTGTTCGTAATGTAGGTCTAATTGTGCAAGACTTTATCACGTGACTAAGTCCACCTGTTAACATATGCTGTTCGTAATGTAGGTCTAATTGTGCACGACTTTATCACGTGACTAAGTCCATCTGTTAACATATGCTGTTCGTAATGTAGGTCTAATTGTGCACGACTTTATCACGTGACTAAGTCCATCTGTTAACATATGTTGTTCGTAATGTAGGTCTAATTGTGCACGACTTTATCAGGTGACTAAGTCCACCTGTTAACATATGTTGTTCGTAATGTAGGTCTAATTGTGCACGACTTTATCAGGTGACTAAGTCCACCTGTTAACATATGCTGTTCGTAATGTAGGTCTAATTGTGCACGACTTTATCACGTGACTAAGTCCACCTGTTAACATATGCTGTTCGTAATGTAGGTCTAATTGTGAGTTATGCTTTCAATTTTGTGAATTTTAAAGCTGAAGTAAAACAATCTAATTTGTCATCGCTGCTGACGAAATACAGACCGATTTACCGAGTATATCTATGCTATCCTCCCATAGTATTTTAACCAGGGGCAATCTCTGCTGAACAAACCAGATTTATTTATATTCACAAGGTACAAATTAAATGGACTTGTTTTGTCAATTGTTTACAAAACTTTTGAGAAGGCTGCAAATCGTTCACACAATTTTAAAATGCTTTCCCTCCAGTGAGATCAGATACCGCTGTATGTCAACTATTCACTATTGTTAACTTTATTCTATCCATTAATTGTGATGTATTTCGTTTTGCTATTTTGTTTCGCCCTTTCTGCGAGACATGACTTCCGGTTTAATATCGCAATCATTTCTCGCTACTTCCATTCGCTTACTACCATGTATATATCAGTATTCAAACTGTGCATAGAACGTTGTACCGTTGTATTCAAACTGTGCATAGAACGTTGTACCGTTGTATTCAAACTGTGCATAGAACGTTGTACCGTTGTATTCAAACTGTGCATAGAACGTTGTACCGATGTATTCAAACTGTACATACAACGTTGAGAGAACCCGACCATACCAGATTAAATCGAACTGCCCATTTCTGTACATAATTATTGTTCTATTGTACATCCGGTTAATCCCATAATTTCGGCTATGGTAAGCCAGCCACTGTTTGCGAAGTGATTGATAACCTTGCGAATAAAATCTAATTGATAAATACAGATTGTTTACAACCCAAATGAAAATAATAAAATTTAGATTATAACATTTTCCCAAGAAATAATACATTGCAAAGAATGTGTACATGTGTTCACACGTTGTAATATTCCTTTCCAATATAGTGCATCGTCTTCTAACTAAACCAAATCGGATATTTAAGTGGCTTAGTTCAATTTAATTCAATTTTCGGAAGGGAATATATGGCTCATATATGATTATTTGCACGCCATAGGATAAACAAGAACCGCACCGAGTACTGTCAGCAGTGTCCATGTCAGTGTCGTAGCTTAGATCCTTGTAACGATATAACAATGATTGTTTAGTGACATATGCATGCATATATAGCAGTGCTTGTTTAGAGACATATACATGCAGATATAACAGTGCTTGTTTAGAGACATATGCATGCAGATATAACAGTGCTTGTTTAGAGACATATGCATGCAGATATAGCAGTGCTTGTTTAGTGACATATGTATGCATATATAACAGTGCTTGTTTAGTGACATATGCATGCAGATATAACAGTGCTTGTTTAGAGACATATGCATGCAGATATAGCAGTGCTTGTTTAGTGACATATGCATGCAGATATAACAGTGCTTGTTTAGAGACATATGCATGCAGATATAGCAGTGCTTGTTTAGTGACATATGTATGCATATATAACAGTGCTTGTTTAGTGACATATGCATGCAGATATAACAGTGCTTGTTTAGTGACATATGCATGCAGATATAGCAGTGCTTGTTTAGTGACATATGTATGCATATATAACAGTGCTTGTTTAGTGACATATGTATGCACAGTGCTTGTATGCAACAAGAGGTGCTTGTTTAGTGACATATGCATGCAGATATAATTTGCTTGTTTAGTGACATACATATATAACAGTGCGTAGAGACAATGTATGCTTTATTCTGTTTAGTGCATATGTATGCACCCATGCTTTATTCTGTACATATTATCACCCATGCTTTATTCTGTACATATTATCATCCATGCTTTATTCTGTACATAGTATCACCTATGCTTTATTCTGTACATAGTATCACCTATGCTTTATTCTGTACATAGTATCACCTATGCTTTATTCTGTACATATTATCACCTATGCTTTATTCTGTACATAGTATCACCCATGCTTTATTCTGTGCATATTATCAATTATGCTTCATTCTGTACATATTATCACCTATGCTTTATTCTGTACATAGTATCACCTATGCTTTATTCTGTACATATTATCACCCATGCTTTATTCTGTACATAGTATCACCTATGCTTTATTCTGTACATATTATCAATTATGCTTTATTCTGTACATATTATCACCTATGCTTTATTATGTACATAGTATCACCCATGCTTTATTCTATGCATATTATCAATTATGCTTCATTCTGTACATATTATCACTTATGCTTTATTCTGTACATAGTATCACCTATGCTTTATTCTGTACATATTATCACCCATGCTTTATTCTGTACATATTATCACCCATGCTTTATTCTGTACATATTATCACCTATGCTTTATTCTGTACATAGTATCACCTATGCTTTATTCTGTACATAGTATCACCCATGCTTTATTCTGTGCATATTATCAATTATGCTTCATTCTGTACATATTATCACATATGCTTTAGTCTGTACATATTATCACCCATGCTTTATTCTGTGCATATTATCACCTATGCTTTATTATGTACATATTATCACTTATGCTTTATTCTGTGCATATTATCACCTATGCTTTATTCTGTACATATTATCACCTATGCTTTATTCTGTACATATTATCAATTATACTTTATTCTGTACATATTATCACTTATGCTTTGTGCTGTAGGCATCAACAGATCTTATGAACGCGAAGCTGCAATTTGTATCAAACTACATGCATGAATACATGTATTTTCACTTGTTATAATTTAGTTCGGATTTCAATCGTTAGAATAGCAAATCACTTAATATCCCAAAATAACCTACTCCCATATACTGGCCCCGTATAATTATAACATGACAATAACTCGAGACAATAGCCGCGATGCCATCAGACACATCCTAAATGTAGTCAAAAGTCAATCGATTTCATCGCACTACCTTGTCCTTCCGTCATACACAGTGACTTGAACTTCGATGTACAGATGGGGGACGTGTTATTGTGCACTACCTTGTCCTTCCGTCATACACAGTGACTTGAACTTCGATGTACAGATGGGGGACGCGTTATTGATAACCTTGATTTATAACATAACAACCACCTCATATTGTACATATTTTACAGTTTATGACCACAGCATTGCTAATAGTATGTTTGTCTTTCTCCTTATTGGATGATAAAACAGGCGCATGTCCCTTTATTCTGTGATAGTGTTCCTATGGATAAAAGATAGTCAATATAATACAGGGTAATAATTGATAAAACAAGTCATGCTAAATCTCGCTTTAAAACAATAAACTGAAAAATTGAATGTAACTTCGCATTTATTGGTGCCATTTTATAATTACACATTATCCCAAATGCATTGAAGAATGTTCAACTACATGACGTGTGTATAAAAGCTAGTTTACACATTCATCTATGATGCAGATGGTATATAAACGTATGTCTATGCCGCAGATGGTATATAAACGTCTGTCTATGATGCAGGTGGTATACAAACGTATGTCTATGATGCAGATGGTATACAAAGTGATTATAAACGTCTGTCTATGATGCAGATGGTATACAAACGTCTGTCTATGATGCAGATGGCACACAAACGTCTGTCTATGATGCAGATGGTATATAAACGCCTGTCTATGATACAGATGGTATATAAACGCCTGTCTATGTTACAGATGGTATATAAACGCCTGTCTATGATACAGATGATATAAACGCCTGTCTATGATGCAGATGGTATATAAACGTCTGTCTATGCCGCAGGTGGTATATAAACGTCTGTATATGATGCAGATGGTATATAAACGCCTGTCTATGATGCAGATGATATATAAACGCCTGTCTATGATACAGATGGTATATAAACGCCTGTCTATGATACAGATGGTATATAAACGTCTGTATATGCCGCAGATGGCACATAAACGTCTTTCTATGCCGCATATGGCACATAAACCTATGTATATGACGCAGATGGCATATCAAAGTGAATCGAATAATGCATCAATAATTAATGCATCAACAAACTATCACAGAGACAAAGTATCACATAGACACACTATCACAGAGACAAACTATCACATAGACAAACTATCACATAGATAGACTATCACATAGACAAACTATCGCAGACAAACTATCACATAGACAAACTATCACATAGACACACTATCACAGAGACACACTATCACATAGACAAACTATCACATATACACACTATCACATAGACACACTATCACATAGACAACTATCACATAGACAAACTATCACATAGACAAACTATCACATATACACACTATCACAGAGACAAACTATCACATAGACAAATTATCCAAACAATCACAGAGACAAACTATCACATAGACAAACTATCACAGAGACAAAGTATCACATAGACAAATAATCACATAGACAAACTATCACAGAGACAAACTATCACATAGACAAACTATCACATAGACAACTATCACATAGACAAACTATCACATAGACAAACTATCACATAAACACACTATCACAGAGACAAACTATCACATAGACAAATTATCCAAACAATCACAGAGACAAACTATCACATAGACAAACTATCACAGAGACAAAGTATCACATAGACAAATAATCACATAGACAAACTATCACAGAGACAAACTATCACATAGACAAACTAGCACATAGACACACTATCACAGAGACAAACTATCACATAGACAAATTATCCAAACTATCTCAGAGACAAACTATCACATAGAAAAACTATCACAGAGACAAAGTATCACATAGACAAAGTATCACAGAGACAAACTATCACAGAGACAAACTATCACATAGACAAACTATCACAGAGACACACTATCACAGAGACACAGAGACAAACGATCACAGAGACAAACTATCACATAGACAAACTATCACAGAGACAAACTATCACAGAGACACCCTATCACTGAGACACAATTTCACATAGACAAACTATCACATAGACATACTATCACATAGACACACTATCACATAGACAAACTATCACATAGACAAAGTATCACATAGACAAACTATCACATAGACACACTATCACAGAGACACACTATCACAGAGAAAAACTATCACATAGACAAATTATCCAAACTATCACAGAGACAAATTATCACATAGACAAACTATCACATAGACAAACTATCACAGAGACAAACTATCACAGAGACACACTATCAAATAGACAAACTATCACAGAGACACACTATCACAGATACACAGAGACAAACTATCACAGAGACAAACTATCACATAGACACACTATCACAGAGACACAGAGACAAACTATCACAGAGACAAACTATCACAGAGACACACTATCACAGAGACACAGAGACAAACTATCACAGAGACACAGAAACAAACTATCACAGAGACACAGAGACAAACTATCACATAGACAAACTATCACACAGACAAACTATCACAGAGACAAACTATCACAGAGACACACTATCACAGAGACACACTATCACAGAGACAAACTATCACAGAGACAAACTATCACAGAGGCAAACTATCACAGAGGCAAACTATCACAGACAAACTATCACAGAGACACACTATCACAGAGACACACTATCACAGAGACAAACTATCACAGAGACCACTATCACAGAGACAAACTATCACAGAGACACACTATCACAGAGACAAACTATCACAGAGGACACACTATCACAGAGACAAACTATCACAGAGACAAACTATCACAGAGACACACTATCACAGAGACACACTATCACAGAGACACACTATCACAGAGACAAACTATCACAGAGGCACACTATCACAGAGACACACTATCACAGAGACACACTATCACAGAGATACACTATCACAGAGACACACTATCACAGAGACACACTATCACAGAGACACACTATCACAGAGACACACTATCACAGAGACACACTATCACAGAGACACACTATCACAGAGACAAACTATCACAGAGACACACTATCACAGAGACACACTATCACAGAGACACACTATCACAGAGACACACTATCACAGAGACACACTATCACAGAGGAAAAAGACATGTATGTAGGCTTACTAAAATGTTTAGTTTACACATTAATTTAGCTCGTTTGCAAATCAAGTTCTTACAACTTATATTAATAACTCTCGAGACCTCAATCCTGATAGAATCCATCGCCACGATGGAGAGACAAGTGGCAACGTGGAATTTAAATGCCTTGGCTAAGGGCACAATAGTTTCGGCTCCAGCGGGGCTCGAACTCCGGACCTTTCCCACCTGAAACGAACGGACATTTCGCACCTGAAGCGAACGCGCATCCACTGCGCTATCACTAAACTGTTTAATGTTCCTACAAGCTAATATGGTTGTAACAATTACAAGCCAAGGTTGGTCAAATTCAATATCACAAATTAATTAGTACATTTATACATTTAGCATATATTAATTATTTCAACAAATTATAGTAATGTATTTTCGGTGTATTTCCGTTAGTACATTTTAATTAAATTTGAGATTGCATAATACATTAATACATATCCGGTACGATGTGCAATTCAGATGTTATAAAATATGCTAACGAATTTTATTTATTTGCATTGTACAAACAGAAAATCCCTACTTTAGATAAGAGAATCGTCAATCTAAGTAGAAACCAAAAATTTAAACACGAATGATATTTATGAGATATATGTATTTACCAAAGCATATATTTGTCTTCAAATATTGTATTGCGCATATCTATATAAGGCTTTATAAACCCTAACACGTACTATGGATTGGGGGGACACACAAAGCCTAGTGTTCTATAATACGTATATATATATAGACAACTCCCACGTGACCACGTCAATACAGACGGATCTGTAGTCCAGTGGTAACCCGGATCTGTAGTCCAGTGGTAACCCGGATCTGTAGTCCAGTGGCTACATGCTTGATCACAGGTCCGATACCCCGTTTGACCCTAATAAAATTAACAGTCTTTCAGATGGGACGTTAAACCGAGGTCTCGTGTCGGTGCTTTACACCGTGCACGTAAAAGAACTAGAGGAGATTCTGGAATGGGTCTCTGTCTGTATCATGCACTATCCTCCAAAATCTAAAATGACTAATCTC
>CM026404.1:50193950-50271920 GCA_014843695.1 Archivesica marissinica | reverse complement strand
ACCGACACGAGACCTCGGTTTAACGTCCCATCTGAAAGACTGTTAATTTTATTATGGTGGGGGATCGAACCTGCGATCCATGGATTACCAGTAATATCTTCGTTAAATACTGATATACTTAAATACCAGTGCATGGATATAACTTGCAGCACAGGGCACTGTGGTACTTCCTAGTGGTTCACCGAATCGTTCCTACACTTGCGCTATATGGGGATACGGGATTCGCTCCTACACTTGCGCTATAGGGGGATACGGGATTCGCTCCTACACTTGCGCTATATGGGGATACGGGATTCGCTCCTACACTTTCGCTATATGGGGATATGGGATTCGCTCCTACACTTTCGCTATATGGGGATACGGGATTCGCTCCAACACGTTCGCTATATGGGGATACGGGATTGCGTCAAACGGTCTACAGGCGATGGATCTGCATGACTATGCATTGTGTTCAAACAACTGGTCCAGTGAAGTTAAACACATACTGAACAGTATTTGACTATCTAACAATTTTGGTAATATGACAGCTGCCAATCTAAATCAAGTAAGCGAGTTAATTACAGAGTGCTACACAAACAAGTGGTCTTCATGACGTTTGAAAGTTATGAACATACATGAATTCAAATGTGAAGATTACGTTATGATGAAATTAAAGAAGTATGACCGCTCCATGATGTGTCAGTTTCGCGGTGCTATTCTACCAACATGTATAGAAACAGGACGCTATGTTGGTGAAACACCAGAGCAAAGACGCATATTCTGTAAGCAGGGTGCCATTGAAAATGAAAAATGAAACACATTTTCTTTTAGATTGTGTTGTTTATAATGACATACGATTGGTGAAATTCTGACCAATATAATAATTTAAATATCTCACCTACCGACAAAATGCTACACCATCACAATAGAAAAACCCGCTACGTTCGTAATGATATCTTATCTTCACAGGAGTTCAATTATGTATAATTGATGATTTTCCTATTCATTCTTGTAACTTGTGCCACTATATATGATCACCACTCAAATAGTTGCTACCTCTTTGCTGTGCCCCATGGGATACATTGACCAACGTTAATTGCCATATACAATACATACCTTTAATTCGTTTCAATGTTAAAACTTTACAATGTTGTATTTTCATTATACTATATAGGTGACATATAGACCCATCGGGTCGGCATATAGACCCATCGGGTCGGCTGCTATTGTTATTGTAATGTATGTACTTGTTCTATAGTACGTATATGCACATATAGACCCATCGGGTCGGCTGCTATTGTTATTGTAATGTATGTACTTGTTCTATAGTACGTATATGCACATATAGACCCATCGGGTCGGGTGCTATTGTTATTGTAATGTATGTACTTGTTCTATAGTACGTATATGCACATATAGACCCATCGGGTCGGCTGCTATTGTTATTGTAATGTATGTACTTGTTCTATAGTACGTATATGCACATATAGACCCATCGGGTCGGCTGCTATTGTTATTGTAATGTATGTACTTGTTCTATAGTACGTATATGCACATATAGACCCATCGGGTCGGGTGCTATTGTTATTGTAATGTATGTACTTGTTCTATAGTACGTATATGCACATATAGACCCATCGGGTCGGCTGCTATTGTTATTGTAATGTATGTACTTGTTCTATAGTACGTATATGCACATATAGACCCATCGGGTCGGCTGCTATTGTTATTGTAATGTATGTACTTGTTCTATAGTACGTATATGCACATATAGACCCATCGGGTCGGGTGCTATTGTTATTGTAATGTATGTACTTGTTCTATAGTACGTATATGCACATATAGACCCATCGGGTCGGCTGCTATTGTTATTGTAATGTATGTACTTGTTCTATAGTACGTATATGCACATATAGACCCATCGGGTCGGCTGCTATTGTTATTGTAATGTATGTACTTGTTCTATAGTACGTATATGCACATATAGACCCATCGGGTCGGGTGCTATTGTTATTGTAATGTATGTACTTGTTCTATAGTACGTATATGCACATATAGACCCATCGGGTCGGGTGCTATTGTTATTGTAATGTATGTACTTGTTCTATAGTACGTATATGCACATATAGACCCATCGGGTCGGGTGCTATTGTTATTGTAATGTATGTACTTGTTCTATAGTACGTATATGCACATATAGACCCATCGGGTCGGGTGCTATTGTTATTGTAATGTATGTACTTGTTCTATAGTACGTATATGCACATATAGACCCATCGGGTCGGCTGCTATTGTTATTGTAATGTATGTACTTGTTCTATAGTACGTATATGCACATATAGACCCATCGGGTCGGCTGCTATTGTTATTGTAATGTATGTACTTGTTCTATAGTACGTATATGCACATATAGACCCATCGGGTCGGCTGCTATTGTTATTGTAATGTATGTACTTGTTCTATAGTACGTATATGCACATATAGACCCATCGGGTCGGCTGCTATTGTTATTGTAATGTATGTACTTGTTCTATAGTACGTATATGCACATATAGACCCATCGGGTCGGCTGCTATTGTTATTGTAATGTATGTACTTGTTCTATAGTACGTATATGCACATATAGACCCATCGGGTCGGCTGCTATTGTTATTGTAATGTATGTACTTGTTCTATAGTACGTGTCCGCCTCCGTGGTCGAGTGGGTAAGGTCGCTGACTTGTATACCACTGTAACCTATCATCACTGATGGTCACGGGTTCGAGCCCCGCTCAGGCCGTGTCTCATTTATATGAAAAAGTTGGCAGTTTCTTACGGAGGTTGGTGCACCCAAGTACTGGTTAACCGCTGGAGCCTGCCCAGGAAAGGTGTTGTTAGGTAAACTGCCCGCCGGCGATATAGCCCGAAATGGTGCTGATGCAGGCGTAAAACCCGAATCATAACATAACATCTATAGTACGTATATGCACATGTCACTATGATAAACAATTACTTACTTATACTTGCTCCCGCCTTTTCATTTACATACAGGTACGAATGAATTGCCAATACAAATAACTCGAGATTGAACAAATGAATTGCACGTTGGGCAAACTGGAAATCTACTTACTGTAAAAACAGGTTCTACTTTGTTAAGAACCATTTTATGGATATGATATTGTAGAAAGTTGTAACTTATCTGCTCCAATAGCTAAACGTTTATGAGTCGAATGTGTAGAAAACTCGGGTATGAACAAATATATATATAATTGGTATACATGCATATATAATTTTATATCTCAGTTTATTTCTGCTTTCAGTTCAGTACATAACCATTCTAAGAATGAGAATTATAAGAGACAATAGCATATTGCAATATGTGAGACATGTTTTACTTTCTAGAAGCTATATAAAGTCACTAAGCATATTTAAAGTACTTGTTTTTAATATTCTGACAGGTGTGTTTTACGTTTATTTATCGTCGCTACCGGTTGCCCATATGAGCGACGCCTCCTGAAGATATTAGTCATTTTAGATTGTGGAGGATAGTGCAATGATACAGACATAGATCCATTCCAGAGTCTCCTCTGGTTCTTTTACGTGCACGGTGTAAAGCACCGACACGAGACCTCGGTTTAACGTCCTATCTGAAAGACTGTTAATTTTATTAGGGTCAGACAGGGGATTGAACCTGCGATCCCTGGATTACCAGTCCAGCGTGTTACCACTGGACTACAGATCCGTCTGTATTCCGACAGGTAAAAGAGCACTCTATCTAAATATATATATACAGGGAGGTATGAGAATCCGTACTGACACCGGGAGGTATGAGAACCCGTACTGACACCGGGAGGTATGAGAATCCGTACTGACACCGGGAGGTATGAGAATCCGTACTGACACCGGGAGGTATGAGAATCCGTACTGACACCGGGAGGTATGAGAATCCGTACTGACACCGGGAGGTATGAGAATCCGTACTGACACCGGGAGGTATGAGAATCCGTACTGACATCGGGAGGTATGAGAATTTAAGATTAAATGATCGTAAATGCCCTGTTTGTAATGTGATAGAAGATGAACACCATGCTATAGAATGTGCTATATATAGTGATCTCAGAACTATACTCATTGACCCGGTAATATTAGTTAGTTTATATAAATTTATTTGAGCTCGATTGCGAAACAAGTTCTTACAACTTATATTAATCACTCTCGAGACCTCATTCCTGATGGAATACATCGCCACGAGGGAGAGAGAAGAGGCAACGTGGAATTTAAATGCCTTGTCTAAGGGCACCCTCGTAACGGCTCCAGCGGGGCTCGAACTCCGGACCTTTCGCACCTGAAGCGAACGCGCATCCACAGCTCTATCACGACTTCCACAAATATTAATAATTAGGTGACCATTATGTTAATAATATGGCAAAACGTCATCAATTTAGAAGTTATCTTTAGTAATCAGTAAGTGATAAGACTCTGTTTTAATATACTCCAGCGTCGACACATTTACCTTTATAAATAAGGTTAATATTAATTATTATTATATATCTATGACTTTCACTGACTACTAGAAGCAGCTGCTAATTAATTAATTATCGATCTAATCCAGGGGTGATAACTTAATAATAAGTTATGTTATATTTCGGGTTTTACGCCTGCATCAGCACCATTTTTGGGCTATATCGCCGGCGGGCAGTTTACCTAGCAACACCTATCCTAGGCAGGCTCCAGCGGTTAACCAGTACTTGGGTGCACCAACCTCCGTAATAAACTGCCATCTTTTTCATATAAATGAGACACGGCCTGAGCGGGGCTCGAACCCGTGACCATCAGTGATGATAGGTTACAGTGGTAGATTTAATAATAAACTTGCAAGATATGTGTTGATAGCTCATTAGAACAGAACAGAATACATCGTCGAAATGCACAATATATTAAACATAATTACTGGTCATGTGATTTTAACTTTATTTATTTTACAACGAGTGCGAAGCAAGTTTTAACAACTTATATTAATCACTCTCGTTGGCGCAGATGAAAGCGTAAATGTGATCATTGGTGTGGGAGGAAACCGGAGTACCCGGAGAAAAGACACCTGTCCGATCTGGCGACCATCGTACCATCTCACATATTTCCCGGTCCAAGGAGCGAACCCGGGTTGCATTGGTGAGAAGCGAGCGCGCTAACCACTGCGCTAATCGGACTGGTCATGTGGTATATCATATCCAGATAATTAACAATGTTCATATAAACACAGTTTCTATCAGTATTAGTGATTGTTCTACAAGTCAGTGCATTATACACATTTTTTGATTTGTTAGTTTATACAAATCTATCTTAACTCGAATGTGAAAGAAGTTCTTTCAACTTACAGTAATCACTTTAGAGACATCATTCCTGATGGAATACATCGCCATGAGGGAGAGAGACGAGGCAATGTTGAACTTAAATGCCTTGCATTTAAGGGCACACCCATAACGGCTCCAGCGGGGCTCGAACTCCGGGCCTTTCACACCTGAAGCGAAGGCTATCACGACTATGTTTTGTTGCAATATCTCTCTTATAATTCTATTCAGAATGGCTATGTACTTTTATTAGATTGTTTAGATTTGTGTTTGCATTATATGTATGCACATATATGAGACTTTACTACAGATGAAAGTACGTGTATATACGATCCATGTAAACACGTGTTTATATGATCCATGTAAACACGTGCATATATGATCCATGTAAACACGTGCATATATGATCCATGTAAACACGTGCATATATGATCCATGTAATCACGTGCATGTATGATTCATGTAAACACGTGTGTATATATATGATCCATGTAAACACGTGCATATATGATCCATGTAAACACGTGTATATATGATCCATGTAAACACGTGTATATATGATCCATGTAAACCAATGCATATATGATCCATGTAATCACGTGCATATATGACCCATGTAAACACGTGCATATATGATCCATGTTAACACGTGCATATATGATCCATGTAATCACGTGTATATATGATCCATGTAATCACGTGTATATATGACCCATGTAAACACGTGCATATATGATCCATGTAAACACGTGCATATATGATCCATGTAATCACGTGCATATATGACCCATGTAAACACGTGCATATATGATCCATGTAAACACGCGTATATATGATCCATGTAATCACGTGTATATATGATCAATGTAAACACGTGTATATATGATCCATGTAAACACGTGCATATATGATCCATGTAAACACGTGCATATATGATCCATGTAATCACGTGTATATATGATCAATGTAATCAAGTGTATATATGATCAATGTAAACACGTGTATATATGATCATGTAAACACGTGTATATATGATCCATGTAAACACGCGTATATATGATCCATGTAAACACGTGTATATATGATCCATGTAATCACGTGTATATATGACCCATGTAAACACGTGTATATACGATCCATGTAAACACGTGTATATATGATCCATGTAAACACGCGTATATATGATCCATGTAAACACGTGTATATATGATCCATGTAATCACGTGTATATATGACCCATGTAAACACGTGTATATATGATCCATGTAAACACGTGTATATATGATTCATGTAAACACGTGTATATATATGATCCATGTAAACACGTGTATATTTGATTCATGTAAACACGTGTATATATGATCCATGTAAACACGTGTATATATATATATATATGATCCATGTAAACACGTGCATATATGATCCATGTAAACACGTGTATATATGATCCATGTAAACACGTGTATATATGATCCATGTAAACCAATGCATATATGATCCATGTAAACACGTGCATATATGATCCATGTAAACCAATGCATATATGATCCGTGTAAACACGCGCATATATGATCCATGTAAACACGTGTATATATGATCCATGTAAACACGCGTATATATTAACCATGTAAACACGTGTATATATTATCCGTGTAAACACGTGTATATATGATCCATGTAAACACGTGTATATATGATCCATGTAAACCAATGCATATATGATCCATGTAAACACGTGTATATATGATTCATGTAAACACGCGTATATATTATCCATGTAAACACGTGTATATATGATCCATGTAAACACGTGTATATATGATCCATGTAAACACGTGTATATATGATCCATGTAAACACGTGCATATATGATCCATGTAAACACGTGTATATATGATACATGTAAACACGTGTATATATGATCCATGTAAACACGTGTATATATGATCCATGTAAACACGTGCATATATTATCCATGTAAACACGTGTATATATGATCCATGTAAACACGCGTATATATGATCCATGTAAACACGTGTATATATTATCCGTGTAAACACGTGTATATATGATCCATGTAAACACGCGTATATATGATCCATGTAAACACGTGTATATATTATCCGTGTAAACACGTGTATATATGATCCATGTAAACACGTGTATATATGATCCATGTAAACACGTGTATATATGATCCATGTAAACACGTGTATATATTATCCGTGTAAACACGTGTATATATGATTCATGTAAACACGTGTGTATATGATCCATGTAAACACGTGCATATATGATCCATGTAAACACGTGCATATATGATCCATGTAAACACGTGCATATATGATCCATGTAATCACGTGCATGTATGATTCATGTAAACACGTGTGTATATATATGATCCTTGTAAACACGTGCATATATGATCCATGTAAACACGTGTATATATGATCCATGTAAACACGTGTATATATGATCCATGTAAACCAATGCATATATGATCCATGTAATCACGTGCATATATGACCCATGTAAACACGTGTATATATGATCCATGTTAACACGTGCATATATGATCCATGTAATCACGTGTATATATGATCCATGTAATCACGTGTATATATGACCCATGTAAACACGTGCATATATGATCCATGTAAACACGTGCATATATGATCCATGTAATCACGTGCATATATGACCCATGTAAACACGTGCATATATGATCCATGTAAACACGCGTATATATGATCCATGTAATCACGTGTATATATGATCAATGTAAACACGTGTATATATGATCCATGTAAACACGTGCATATATGATCCATGTAAACACGTGCATATATGATCCATGTAATCACGTGTATATATGATCAATGTAATCAAGTGTATATATGATCAATGTAAACACGTGTATATATGATCATGTAAACACGTGTATATATGATCCATGTAAACACGCGTATATATGATCCATGTAAACACGTGTATATATGATCCATGTAATCACGTGTATATATGACCCATGTAAACACGTGTATATACGATCCATGTAAACACGTGTATATATGATCCATGTAAACACGCGTATATATGATCCATGTAAACACGTGTATATATGATCCATGTAATCACGTGTATATATGACCCATGTAAACACGTGTATATATGATCCATGTAAACACGTGTATATATGATTCATGTAAACACGTGTATATATATATGATCCATGTAAACACGTGTATATTTGATTCATGTAAACACGTGTATATATGATCCATGTAAACACGTGTATATATATATATATGATCCATGTAAACACGTGCATATATGATCCATGTAAACACGTGTATATATGATCCATGTAAACACGTGTATATATGATCCATGTAAACCAATGCATATATGATCCATGTAAACACGTGCATATATGATCCATGTAAACCAATGCATATATGATCCGTGTAAACACGCGCATATATGATCCATGTAAACACGTGTATATATGATCCATGTAAACACGCGTATATATTAACCATGTAAACACGTGTATATATTATCCGTGTAAACACGTGTATATATGATCCATGTAAACACGTGTATATATGATCCATGTAAACCAATGCATATATGATCCATGTAAACACGTGTATATATGATTCATGTAAACACGCGTATATATTATCCATGTAAACACGTGTATATATGATCCATGTAAACACGTGTATATATGATCCATGTAAACACGTGTATATATGATCCATGTAAACACGTGCATATATGATCCATGTAAACACGTGTATATATGATACATGTAAACACGTGTATATATGATCCATGTAAACACGTGTATATATGATCCATGTAAACACGTGCATATATTATCCATGTAAACACGTGTATATATGATCCATGTAAACACGCGTATATATGATCCATGTAAACACGTGTATATATTATCCGTGTAAACACGTGTATATATGATCCATGTAAACACGTGTATATATATGATCCATGTAAACACGTGTATATATGATCCATGTAAACACGTGTATATATTATCCGTGTAAACACGTGTATATATGATTCATGTAAACACGTGTGTATATGATCCATGTAAACACGCGTATATATGATCCATGTAAACACGTGTATATATGATTCATGTAAACACGTGTATATATGATTCATGTAAACACGTGTGTGTATGATCCAGGTAAACACGTGCATATATATGATCCATGTAAACACGTGTATATTTGATTCATGTAAACACGTGTGTATATGATCCATGTAAACACGTGCATGTATGATTAATGTAAACACGTGTGTATATATATATGATCCATGTAAACACGTGCATATATGATCCATGTAATCACGTGTATATATTATCCGTGTAAACACGCGTATATATGATCCATGTAAACACGTGTATATATTATCCGTGTAAACACGTGTATATATGATCCATGTAAACACGTGCATATATGATCCATGTAAACCAATGCATATATGATCCATGTAAACACGTGTATATATGATTCATGTAAACACGTGTGTATATGATCCATGTAAACACGCGTATATATTATCCATGTAAACACGTGTATATATGATCCATGTAAACACGTGTATATATGATCCATGTAAACACGTGTATATATGATCCATGTAAACACGCGTATATATGATCCATGTAAACACGTGTATATATAATCCATGTAAACACGTGTATATATGATCCATGTAAACACGTGCATATATGATCCATGTAAACACGTGTATATATGATCCATGTAAACATGCGTATATATGATCCATGTAAACACGTGTATATATTATCCGTGTAAACACGTGTATATATGATCCATGTAAACACGTGTATATATGATTCATGTAAACACGTGTATATATGATCCATGTAAACACGTGTATGTATTATCCGTGTAAACACGTGTATATAAGATTCATGTAAACACGTGTGTATATTATCCATGTAAACACGCGTATATATGATCCATGTAAACACGTGTATATATGATTCATCTAAACACGTGTATATATGATTCATGTAAACACGTTTGTATATGATCCATGTAAACACGTGTATATATGATCCATGTAAACACGTGTATATTTGATTCATGTAAACACGTGTATATATATATATATGATCCATGTAAACACGTGCATGTATGATTCATGTAAACACGTGTATATATATATGATCCATGTAAACACGTGCATATATGATCCATGTAATCACGTGTATATATTATCCGTGTAAACACGCGTATATATGATCCATGTAAACACGTGTATATATTATCCATGTAAACACGTGTATATATGATCCATGTAAACACGTGTATATATGATCCATGTAAACACGTGCATATATGATCCATATAAACACGTGCATATATGATCCGTGTAAACACGCGTATATATGATCCATGTAAACACGTGTATATATGATCCATGTAAACACGTGTATATATGATCTATGTAAACACTCGTATATATGATCCATGTAAACACGTGTATATATTATCCGTGTAAACACGTGTATATATGATCCATGTAAACACGTGTATATATGATCCATGTAAACACGTGTATATATATTATCCGTGTAAACACGTGTATATATGATTCATGTAAACACGTGTGTATATGATACATGTAAACACGTGTATATATGATCCATGTAAACACGTGTATATATGATCCATGTAAACACGTGCATATATGATCCATGTAAACACGTGTATATATGATCCATGTAAACACGTGTATATATGATACATGTAAACACGTGTATATATGATCCATGTAAACACGTGTATATATATATATGATCCATGTAAACACGTGTATATATGATCCATGTAAACACGTGCATGTATGATTCATGTAAACAAATGTGTATATGATCCACGTAAACACGTGTATATATGATCCATGTAAACACGTGCATATATGATCCACGTAAACACGCGTATATATGATCCATGTAAACACGTGTATATATAATCCATGTAAACACGTGTATATATGATCCATGTAAACACGTGCATATATGATCCATGTAAACACGTGTATATATGATCCATGTAAACATGCGTATATATGATCCATGTAAACACGTGTATATATTATCCGTGTAAACACGTGTATATATGATCCATGTAAACACGTGTATATATGATTCATGTAAACACGTGTATATATGATCCATGTAAACACATGTATGTATTATCCGTGTAAACACGTGTATATATGATTCATGTAAACACGTGTGTATATTATCCATGTAAACACGCGTATATATGATCCATGTAAACACGTGTATATATGATTCATGTAAACACGTGTATATATGATTCATGTAAACACGTTTGTATATGATCCATGTAAACACGTGTATATATGATCCATGTAAACACGTGTATATTTGATTCATGTAAACACGTGTATATATATGATCCATGTAAACACGTGCATGTATGATTCATGTAAACACGTGTATATATATATGATCCATGTGAACACGTGCATATATGATCCATGTAATCACGTGTATATATTATCCGTGTAAACACGCGTATATATGATCCATGTAAACACGTGTATATATTATCCATGTAAACACGTGTATATATGATCCATGTAAACACGTGTATATATGATCCATGTAAACACGTGCATATATGATCCATATAAACACGTGCATATATGATCCGTGTAAACACGCGTATATATGATCCATGTAAACACGTGTATATATGATCCATGTAAACACGTGTATATATGATCCATGTAAACACTCGTATATATGATCCATGTAAACACGTGTATATATTATCCGTGTAAACACGTGTATATATGATCCATGTAAACACGTGTATATATGATCCATGTAAACACGTGTATATATATTATCCGTGTAAACACGTGTATATATGATTCATGTAAACACGTGTGTATATGATACATGTAAACACGTGTATATATGATTCATGTAAACACGTGTGTATATGATACATGTAAACACGTGCATATATGATCCATGTAAACACGTGTATATATGATCCATGTAAACACGTGTATATATGATACATGTAAACACGTGTATATATGATCCATGTAAACACGTGTATATATGATCCATGTAAACACGTGTATATATGATCCATGTAAACACGTGCATGTATGATGCATGTAAATAAGTGTGTATATGATCCACGTAAACACGTGTATATATGATCCATGTAAACACGTGCATATATGATCCACGTAAACACGTGTATATATGATCCATGTAAACACGTGCATGTATGATCCATGTAAACACGTGCATATATGATACATGTAAACACGTGTATATATTATCCATGTAAACACGTGCATGTATGATCCATGTAAACACGTGTATATATTATCCATGTAAACACGTGCATGTATGATCCATGTAAACACGTGTATATATGATCCATGTAAACACGTGTATATATGATCCATGTAAACATGTGTATATATGATCCATGTAAACACGTGTATATATGATCCATGTAAACACGTGTATATATGATCCATGTAAACACGTGTATATATGATCCATGTAAACATGTGTATATATGATCCAGTTTCTCTTGGCCAGCCCTCAACCATTCTTTTGTTGACAACGGAACGTGCCTGAGTGAATACAGACATTTAATTCGGAACCCTCGCTATTGTGTCCTGTTTACTTTTTTAAATTGACGCCAATTTACGCATGTAGCACAGTGTATCTCCGGTAATCAACGTTACACACGTGGCAACATATATTTTGATTCATTATTATATTATGATATTTACATTAAATCAACAGAACGCTCTGCAAATAAAAACAATACTGGATAGCCATGAACAATTGGATACACTTTTATTGCAACATGAGTTACAATGCTTTCTAGGTGAAAAACGAAACCATGTTGTCTCAGACTAATGGCATTTTACATTTTCTTTAAATCCAATGTGTAGGGTATCCACGGGTTACAAAGACAGCGTGACAATAAATTATGTGTACAAATGTTTCTTTTGTTGCTTCCATATAAATGGAAATATTTTCTAATTCGTACGGTTTAGTCGTTTTATTAATGTGTCTCAGAATGATGAGATGAATGCATTGAATATCGCAAACACATTAGCATTTATTTTGTGTGTGTATATATATTTTGTGTGTGTATATTTATTTTTGTGTGTATATTTATTTTTTTGTGTATATTTATTTTTGTATGTTTGTGTGTATATTTATGTGTGTATGTATATTTATTTGTGTATGTTTGTGTGTATATTTATTTGTGTATGTATATTTATTTTTGTGGGTAAATTTTTTTGTATGTATATTTATTTTGTATGTATATTTATTTTTGTGTATATTTATTTTTGTGTGTATATTTATTTGTGTGTATATTTATTTTTGTGTGTATATTTATTTTTGTGTGTGAATATTTATTTTTGTATGTATATTTATTTTTGTGTATATTTATTTTTGTATGTATATTTATTTGTGTGTATATTTATTTTTGTATGTATATTTATTTTTGTGTGTGAATATTTATTTTTGTATGTATATTTATTTTTGTGTATATTTATTTTTGTATGTATATTTATTTTGTATTTATTTTTGTGTATATTTATTTTTGTATGTATATTTATTTTTGTATGTATATATATTTTTGTGTATATATTTATTTTTGTGTGTATATTTATTTTTGTATGTATATTTATTTTTGTGTGTATATTTATTTTTGTATGTATATTTATTTTGTATGTATATTTATTTTTGTGTATATTTATTTTTGTGTGTATATTTATTTTTGTGTGTATATTTATTTTGTATGTATATTTATTTTTGTGTATATTTATTTTTGTGTGTGCATATTTATTTTTGTATGTATATTTATTTTTGTGTGTATATTTATTTTTGTATGTATATTTATTATTTATTTTTGTGTGTATATTTATTTTGTATGTATATTTATTTTGTATGTATATTTATTTTTGTGTATATTTATTTTTGTGTGTGTATATTTATTTGTGTATGTATATTTATTTTTGTGTGTATATTTATTTTTGTGTGTATATTTATTTTTGTGTGTAAATTTATTTTTGTATGTAAATTTATTTTTGTGTGTATATATATTTGTGTCTGTATATTTATTTTGTCTGTATATTTATTGTATGGGTGTCCTATTAGCGCAGTGACTAGCGCGCTCGCTTCTCACCAATGTAACCCGGGTTCGAGAGCCTCGGATCGGGAAATATGTGAGATGGTACGGTGGTCGCCAGACAGGTGGGTTTTCTCCGTGTACTCCGGTGTCCTCCCACACGAATGACCACATTAACTTTATGCTTTCATCCGCGCCAACGAGAGTGATTAGTATAAGTTGTTAAAACTTGTTTCGCAATCGTTGTAAAAATAAATAACGTTTAAATTATTGTTGTATGTATATTTAAGTTTGTATTCTATGTATATGTATGTGTGCATGTATCTTTCATATTCGCAGTTATGTGCACACTATTGCGTAATATATTTAACGTTTACACTGTACATTGAATATCGCATATATTTGAAGAGGGATTGTTTATGGATAGTGGTATCGGAAACATCATTAATTTACTGATTTTGTATCATTCGATTATCTCGATTGTCTTAGTCTGGATAAATATAGTAAACAAAATGCCTCCAATTCACATAGTGGCCTGCCCTATTGTCAACAGTATGACTATTCCAGACCAATCTGTGTACACTTTGGGCTAAGCACGCTGTCATGGAGCACTGATAATGAACTAGTGTAGAACCGGAAGTTAGATATCAAGTATGGAGCTACGATAAACTAACAAACCTTAGCTTGGTAGATAGCATATTTCGGATGATACTGTAAGCAATAATTACATGCACCAAACACGGCAAAACATTATGACAGGATGAGCGGCATGATAAATGTGTTTGTTTCAGAGACGTATTGGTCAGAGTCCATTAAGTTCTACCAACTAGCCCGCAGAGATAAAACGTTAAGTGGCCCCTCCTAATCTCCACTCTTTAAACAACTATGGTTTGAGATTAAGCAGACATATGCTCACTGGTGACTTAACTCCAGTGTTTGTTGCATTAAATAGCAACATATCTGTCATGTTTTCAAGTAGGGTTTGTTGGAACGCTTAAAATTGCAATTGCGTTAAAAGATATGTATAGATGACGCTAACATTTACAAAGTGGCGTTAAAGTAACATTGGGCAGCTCGCTAAAACTTAGCTCTGTTATAAAATGTGTAACATCGAGAGTTGACATGTTTATACAGACGGATCTGTAGTCCAGTGGTAACACGCTGGACTGGTAATCCAGGGATCGCAGGTTCGATCCCCCGTCTGACCCTAATAAAATGAACAGTCAGGGAGTTAAACTGATGTCTCGTGTCGGTGCTGTACACCGTGTACGTAAACGAACCAGAGGAGACTCTGGAATGGGTCTCTGTCTGTATCATTGCACTACCCTCCAAAATCTAAAATGACTAATATCTTCAGGAGGCGTCGCTCATATGGGCAACCGGTAGCGACGATAAATAAACGTAAAACACACACGTTGAAATTTTGAAACTTTTAACGGGTTAGCAAATATGTGTACGTTTAAGGTATTTAGCATTTAGCATCAGTTTTGTAAATCTTGGAATGATTTGTAAGTTTAGATGAATATAGCGTTATGTGCAGATTTAACACTTGATTAGTTCATTAAATATTGTAGTACATTTTGAATGTTGTAGTAAACTTTTAATGCTTAGTTTAACTCTTGGTTAATTGATTAACTAGTATAGTAAACGTTCCGTGCATAGTTTAACTCTTGGTTAGTTGATTAACTAGTATAGTAAACGTTCCGTGCATAGTTTAACTCTTGGTTAGTTGATTAACTAGTATAGTAAACATTCCGTGCATAGTTTAACTCTTGGTTAGTTGATTAACTAGTATAATAAACATTCAGTGCATAGTTTATCTCTTGGTTAGTTGATTAACTAGTATAGTAAACGTTCCGTGCATAGTTTAACTCTTGGTTAGTTGATTAACTAGTATAGTAAACGTTCCGTGCATAGTTTAACTCTTGGTTAGTTGATTAACTAGTATAGTAAACGTTCCGTGCATAGTTTAACTCTTGGTTAGTTGATTAACTAGTATAGTAAACGTTCCGTGCATAGTTTAACTCTTGGTTAGTTGATTAACTAGTATAGTAAACATTCCGTGCATAGTTTAACTCTTGGTTAGTTGATTAACTAGTATAATAAACATTCAGTGCATAGTTTATCTCTTGGTTAGTTGATTAACTAGTATAGTAAACGTTCCGTGCATAGTTTAACTCTTGGTTAGTTGATTAACTAGTATAGTAAACGTTCCGTGCATAGTTTAACTCTTGGTTAGTTGATTAACTAGTATAGTAAACGTTCCGTGCATAGTTTAACTCTTGGTTAGTTGATTAACTAGTATAATAAACGTTCCGTGCATAGTTTAACTCTTGGTTAGTTGATTAACTAGTATAGTAAACGTTCCGTGCATAGTTTAACTCTTGGTTAGTTGATTAACTAGTATAGTAAACGTTCCGTGCATAGTTTAACTCTTGGTTAGTTGATTAACTAGTATAGTAAACGTTCCGTGCATAGTTTAACTCTTGGTTAGTTGATTAACTAGTATAGTAAACAGTCCGTGCATAGTTTAACTCTTGGTTAGTTGATTAACTAGTATAGTAAACGTTCCGTGCATAGTTTAACTCTTGGTTAGTTGATTAACTAGTATAGTAAACGTTCAGTGCATAGTTTATTTCTTGGTTAGTTGATTAACTAGTATAGTAAACGTTCAGTGCATTTTAAAACTTTATTTATTTTACAACGATTGCGAAGCAAGTTTTATCAACTTATATTAATCCCTCTCGTTGGCGCGGATGAAAGCGTGTATGTGGTCATTCGTGTGGGAGGAAACCGGAGTACCTGGAGAAAACCCACCTGTCCGATCTGGCGACCACCGTACCATCTCACATACTTCAGTACATAGTTTAACACTTTGTTAGTCGAACATTAACTATTGTATTATTTGTTATCACATAACTCTTATATCACGATCGATGTGAAGAACTACACCCGCTGCTTAGCTTATGTTGTAAGTTCTAGTTAATGTTTGTTTTGTTCTAAGATTTAAATTAAATTGTTATTTCTGAATACCTTCAAGGACGCCCGGTTACCTCGCTCCGTATTTCTGTTGTAGTTTGATTCAACACAACATGCCGATAACTTCAACGTTACCTATTGGTTACTGAGAAAAGCTTTTAAAGGGATATGCCACACTTTCTTAATATTCTTAATCAAATTCAAAAATATTTATTTATTTGCAATTCTTCAGTACATGTGTGAAATAAGAAGTTAACTAAACATCTCGGAAACACTAAATTACACAATTGTATGCGTTTTTACGTTTATTTATCGTCGCTACCGGTTGCCCATATGAGCGACGCCTCCTGAAGAGATTAGTTATTTTAGATTTTGGAGGATAGTGCAATGATACAGACAGAGACCCATTCCAGATTCTCCTCTGGTTCTGTTAACGTCCCATCTGAAAGACTGTTAATTTTAATAGAGTCAGACGGGGGATCGAACCTGCGATCCCTGGATTACCAGTCCAGCGTGTTACAACTGGACTACAGATCCGTCTGTATCAATATTTTACAAGTAGGAACATTCATTTATAGCATTGCTTCTATTCTAAAGCCCAGAATTTCGTTAACATTTACATATATCCTGTTTAGATTGTGACAAACATTATTGGAAGATAAACAATGGTGTACCCGACCTAGTTTTATCACACAATGCACTTATTGCATGTATCGGACCACCAAAAGTATATTTTTCATGAAAAAAAGTACATTATCAAAATTAGCAACATATCCATACAATATCATCTATTTAAAGTGATACTATACATTGTATGTATTGAGTGTAGCATCATAATGCGAGATATTGGTGTATCATCAACCTATTTTCAGTCAATATCCGAAAATGAGTGTCCAGGACACTGTGCCAGTGTCATGTTTCGAGTCTATGCTTGAATCTGCTTTAAATCCGGAAGAACTCTGTTGTAGGTTCAGTGTACCACTTCGCCATTCTGCTAGACGAACCATTTCTTTTTAATGTATTCCCCCCCCCCGAAAGAAATCGACATGTAGATGCCATTACATAAAAGTGTTTGTTTATTATAGTGAATTTACTATTTAAAGGGTCAGCCATGAACATCAGTACTTCCCGAATCCTATGCTTGTATGCCAGGCGCCATGCTGGTAGGCAATTGGTAGCCATTATTTAACTAGCTGGCGGCTCACCAACCGGCATATCAGAACGGACCCCTGACGAGATTCGAACCGTGGACCTCCGCTGCGTAGGCGGACGCCTTAACCACTAGGCCACGGAGACGGTATTTGTTACAGTCAAATCGGTATCAGCATAAAATCGCACGTCAAGAATATTCTGTCTTTCAGATGGGACGTTAAACCGAGGTCTCGTGTCGGTGCTTTACACCGTGCACGTAAAAGAACCAGAGGAGATTCTGGAATGGGTTTCTGTCTGTATCATGCACTATCCTCCAAAATCTAAAATAACTAACCTCTTCAGGAGGCGTCGCTCATATGGGCAACCGATAGCGACGATAAATAAACGTAAAACACACACACGTTCTGCCTCATAACCCTTTAAAACGCTGGATTTATATTAATCAATACGAAAGAAGTTCAACTTGAAGGGTTATGAACCACATTTAATAGCAATCTAAAACCAACCGTCATAATAAGTGATTTCACAATGTAATCACTTTTATTTCAATGTTGACACCTGTATAAAAAAAAGAGTAAAGTGTTTGTTTATTATAGTGTCACCCCTATTTAAAGGGCCAGCCATTTCTGACTTATGAGACACCTCTTTTTATGAACATCAGTACTTCCCGAATCCTATGCTTGTATGCCAGACGCCAGACTGGTAGACAATCGGTAACCATTATTTAACTAGCTGGCGGCTCACCAACCGTCCATATCAGAACGAACCCCTGACGAGAATCGAACCGTCGACCTCCCACTCCGTAGGTGGACGCTTTAACCACCTCCCACTCTGTAGGCGGACGCCTTAACCACTGGGCCAAGGAGACGTGTATATTGTCCAGCTTTTTGTATGGATATCAATTGTTTCAAGAACCTCTAGATCACTGTCAATAACACGAAGAGCACAATGCTTCAGTGATACTTGAAATTGAACGACCAATCTACATGGAAGCTAAGCTTTTGTGGAGAAAGTCAAGTAGGGGATCGAGTATCTCCGGCAATACTTGTTATGTTTTAATATGTGTTTCCATACGCATAGTTCCATTCATTCAGCGTGATACTGTGTCCTTATGTTAGAGTGTGTACTTAAATGTGTGTGTATTGTTATACTGGGATGAATGAAGGTGTGTTGGTTATAATGGTGCGTATGGAGGTTTATATGTTGGTTATAGCGGTGCGTATGAAGGTTTATATGTTGGTTATAATGGTGCGTATGGAGGTTTATATGTTGGTTATAATGGTGCGTATGGAGGTTTATATGTTGGTTATAATGGTGCGTATGAAGGTTTATATGTTGGTTATAGTGGTGCGTATGAAGGTTTATATGTTGGTTATAATGGTGCGTATGGAGGTTTATATGTTGGTTATAATGGTGCGTATGATGGTTTATGTGTTGGTTATAATGGTGCGTATGGAGGTTTGTATGTTGGTTATAATGGTGCGTATGAAGGTTTGTATGTTGGTTATAATGGTGCGTATGATGGTTTATGTGTTGGTTATAATGGTGCGTATGGAGGTGTATATGTTGGTTATAATGGTGCGTATGAAGGTTTATATGTTGGTTATAATGGTGCGTATGGAGGTTTATGTGTTGGTTATAATGGTGCGTATGGAGGTTTATGTGTTGGTTATAATGGTGCGTATGGATGTTTATGTGTTGGTTATAATGGTGCGTATGAAGGTTTATATGTTGGTTATAATGGTGTGTATGGATGTTTATGTGTTGGTTATAATGGTGCGTATGAAGGTTTATGTGTTGGTTATAATGGTGCGTATGGATGTTTATGTGTTGGTTATAATGGTGCGTATGGATGTTTATGTGTTGGTTATAGTGGTGCGTATGAAGGTTTATATTTTGGTTATAATGGTGCGTATGGAGGTTTATATGTTGGTTATAATGGTGCGTATGGAGGTTTATATGTTGGTTATAATGATGCGTATGGAGGTTTATATGTTGGTTATAATGATGCGTATGGAGGTTTATATGTTGGTTATAATGATGCGTATGAATGATTATGTGTTGGTTATAATGGTGCGTATGAATGATTATGTGTTGGTTATAATGGTGCGTATGAAGGTTTGTATGTTGGTTATAGTGGTGCGTATGAAGGTTTATATGTTGGTTATAATGATGCGTATGGAGGTTTATATGTTGGTTATAATGGTGGGTATGGATGTTTATGTGTTGGTTATAATGGTGCGTATATATGTTGGTTATAATGTTGAGATAGTTGAACATCAAGTGAGTGAAGAACTATTCACTTGAAACTGTATCTATTGTAAAGAGACATGGCAATAAATAAATATCGATTAATTCTAGGTTATATAATATGAACTGTTTAATAGTCTCGGCACTGTCGTCATATCCGGAACAATGCTACGTATTCTAGAGCAAGATGCTTAGCTGTGACGTAGCTTAGAACTAAAATAACACACACGTGATGGTACCACGAGAGATGCATACCCCGCGTTGACCAAGTAATGATATTTCTATTACAATAATACATGGTATAAGAGTATTGGCGTACAGCGGAGACACTCTAGTAGAAAGCCACATCGACACAACAGAAGACACGGCACATCATACATCACAAACCAACATAAGGTAAGGCAATCAGAGTCTGTGTTAGAACGGTCAAGTGTATAACAGGTGAATGCGAGGAGAATACGGAATACATAAGGTACGAAAATCAGAGTCTATGTTAGAACAGTCAAGTGTATAACAGGTGACTGCGAGGTGTACAAGGAACACAACGATGGTAGATGATGACATTGCTAAGTTGACTGTTATATTTATGAGAGTTTCATCTATTCTTACATGGCAGTGTGTATATGTTCAATAGTCAATACGACACATACATTGCGGGCTTTCCAATAGCAAGTACGATTAGGACATGTCTCGGTGTATGTTTACATTTAATTATGTTCAAATTTCAAATTCTGCATACTTATTGCTGTATAACTAAATAAATACGTGCGAAAGAAAATGCAGATCACAGGCAATAAATATATACCTTTTTTAAAACTTTAAACTTATATTAATCACTCTCGTTTGCGCAGATGAAAGCGTATATGAGGTCTTTAGTGTGGGGGGAACCGTAGTACCCAGACAAAACCCACCTGACCGATCTGGCGACCACCGTACCATCTCACATACTACAAATACATACCTCTTCCTCAACGAAGATGCAGACGGATCTGTAGTCCAGTGGTAACACGCTGGACTGGTAATCCAGGTATCGCAGGTTCCCCATATAGCGAAAGTGTAGGAACTATTCGGTGAACCACTAGGAAGTATTGCAGTGCCCTGTGCTGCAAGTTATATCCATGCACTGGTATTTAAGTATATAAGTATTTAACGAAGATATTACTGGTAATCCAGGGATCGCAGGTTCGATCCCCCACCATAATAAAATTAACAGTCTTTCAGATGGGACGTTAAACCGAGGTCTCGTGTCGATGCTTTACACCGTGCACGTAAAAGAACCAGAGGAGACTCTGGAATGGGTCCCTGTCTGTATCATTGCACTATCCTCCAAAACTCTGAAATGACTAATCTCTTCAGGAGGCGTCGCTCATATGGGCAACCGGTATCGACGATAAATAAACGTAAAGCACACACAGGAAGATGCACCATTAGAGTGCCAACAGTGTTAAGAGAAAGGGGTGCAGATAAGGTAGGTAAATATATATCTATACGGAACAGATATCAACAGAACACTGAAGTGCCGGAACACAACGATAGCAGGCTTGTTGAAATCCATTCAAGAATGGAAATTCAAATAATCAAGTGGGAAGGCACAATGAGAAGTGGCTGTTATCGAACACTTTGCCAATTATAGAAGTATTTAACGTGACTAACTAAAATTAATGAGCAAACAAGTTACATCCGCTAAATAATACAGTTATTTAACTCTTTCAGCGCCGACTAAATTGAGAGAATGTGCAAGCAACATAGATCCAGATCAGCCGCGGCGTAACGCCGCGTCTGATCAGAATCTATGTTGTTTGCTATTCGGATAGGTGCTTCAGCTCCACTGTCTGAAGAGCAATCAGCATATAGCCTGATCAGATGACACGTTCTGTTCTGTCTGATCGGGTTCTCGGCTTTTTGCAAAATCGCTTTTATGCGACATTGGCGGTGAAAGAGTTAAATTAAGACGATGGCTATAACAGAAAAAATGTACATTTGTTTGTTGATTTGGTAGTGTAAATTCTCACCAAAAGATTTTGTAAACGGGCGATTTAACAGTAGTTAGGGCTACTACCGTGGTCTAGTGGTTAAGGCGTCCGCAGAGCAGGAGATCGGAGGTTAGAATCTCGTCAGCGGTCCGTTCTGATATGGCCGGATGTTCATAAAAAAGGTGTCTCATAAGTCAGAAATGGCTGGCCCTTTAAATAGGGGTGACACTATAATAAACAAACACATAACTTTTTATTGATGGTGGAGGATGCCACTCTGAGTATTGTTTCGTGGACATTTACGGCTAGCATCCGGGTAGAAAGTAGAACCGTCGACCTTCGGCAAGCCTGCTAGGTAGCTTCGCTACATGACGTCATTCGGCACTCTCTAGAACATACAGCGGTGTGGGACAAGACGACCATACCATTCGGCCGCGGTTGTCCATGAAAGATGTACAAAATAAATGCCATGAAACATTCGATTCAGAATATGTGTATCATAATAGTCAAGCATATTAATCCAATATAAAATTAAAATAGTGCAAATTTGGGTACAATTATGAACCTTGATAGACATGGTCTGTATAAGGTAGTACTTCATATTCCATAGATTGCCACTTGAACCTCCTGTTCTCTCAACTAATATGGCCGCCAAATTCATTATGGTCGCAGTTGTCTATCATTTTTTAGGGTTTGTTTTCAAAGCATGTAGCTTAATTATATCTGTTTCAAGAAGTTCAAGTTCAAGTTTATTAGCAATCGGCAAACATTTGCCTTTGTCCATTTACAATTGCACTAACTTATGGCAAAGACAATAAATATATACACATGACAATAAATATATACACATGACAATAAATATATATACATGACAATAAATATACAATGTATACAAATAACAAAACACACAAACACATCAGTACAGTAAACAATCAGTAGACAAATCTAATTTAATTTCCAAGAGTATTTTTACGTAGGCATAGTGCTTCGTTCACAAATCGAGCAATATTCAGCAAACATTTTCTATTTTTCATTGACATTAACACGTTGAATTGTTGGATAGTGGGCCCGGAACACCTGCCCAGATATTTTGATCTTATAAATTTATTCAATGGGCAGCACAACATAAAATGAAATTCGGATTCTACCATATTTTGTGAACAGAGTTTACACAATCTATTTTGTCTGTCAACATTATTGTACCGACCTATTTCAATTTCTGTGACGATAATCTCATACAAGTTTATAATTTTCTTAATTGATCATTTGGTATAATATCCAAATATGGTTCAAAGCAAATACATGATACAATCTTATCAGACACTGGGGAGGGCTGTACATAATGTTGTTATAACTTGTAGCCCAACCCATTTGCTTTTTTTCCCTCGACAAAACAAATGTATCATATAATGCAATCATATACTTACATATTAATCTCTGATTTGTTCTTAGTATTGTATGTATGTATGTAATGTATTGTATGAAAAAAATGCAATAAAATATTATTATCAGAGACTGTTTACCTTCTGAAATTCCTACTGTATCAATCAATATGGCTGCCTAATCCAAGATGGCTGCCGTTTTCGTTCCTTGTTTATCCATAATGGTTTAGCTTTCATGGCATTATTTAGAATGTCTGTTTCAGCAGTCCCTGTACTATTTATTTAGATGACACTATTCTCCTCGTGAATTATAACTGTGTTAAACAATATGGCGGCCTAAACTAAGATGGTCGCCGTTTTCGTTTATTTTCGGATTTGA
Organism: Archivesica marissinica; assembly: GCA_014843695.1. Classification (NCBI taxonomy): domain Eukaryota; kingdom Metazoa; phylum Mollusca; class Bivalvia; order Venerida; family Vesicomyidae; genus Archivesica; species Archivesica marissinica. Next base: position 50,247,278 of record CM026404.1, on the reverse strand, counting down.
TTTTAAGTCCATGATTTGTATCTCTTTGATATGTGATGGACATACAAATTAACAATGTTTCATATGATACTGATTGACACATGCAGCATTTAATTTAATATGACAACAGCTTTCGTTTATTACCGGAAGTATTCTTTTATATTTATATATTTCATTGTTTGACTCGACATGTTTGCTCGCAAGCAGAGATCATATGATGCCATTCTACCAACATGTGCAGCTTTGACTGAGCATATTAAGCGTACAACATACCAAGCAGAATGTATTTGTGGGCAAGCAATGTTACGAGAGATGACTGAAGAGAGTTCTGCAAACTGGGGTTTGTGTATGAAGGAAAGGCAGTGGAAAGTTGTATGGACAACATTACCTCCAATTGCAGAACGATGTAAAGAGCTCACCAAATGCGGTTGCAAGATTGAGTGTGTAGGACGTAACCTGGGAACAGGCGTCGATATATTTTGCCTGGTCAGTCAAATAAATATATTTTAACACCGAGACTATTAATTGGAACGTATTGAGTTTTGGATTATGTCATTTTGCCAGAAGATAAAAAGTGAAAAACGACAGACTGGCACCCAGGCTATGCAGGACGATGCAAGTACTACACGTTCTGGCTGTGTTGTAATATGTGTGCAGTTGTGCAGTTGTGCAGTTGTGCATACGATGCATATGGCAGTAACATTTACAATAACAGCAGCAACATGTATATAGACAATGTACCGAAAGAAATAAAATAATAAAAAATGCACTGTACTTCTGATTTAATGTTGTACATTTATGTAGATCATCAAGTATTGTTAATTTTGATTTCCCAAGGTTTCCTAAAAAGCGTTTATGCAAATCATTGTAAATCATTGTCAAAGTATGATTGCCCAGTGTATCAAAGCAGCTAACACAACTGGCATCAACGTGGCCAAGGGGTGAACACTGTTACAAGTGGCAAACATTGTAGTCCGAATTCAATATGTTAGTAAATTTGTTTATCTAGTTATTTTAAATAAAAGTAAAGTGTTTGTTTATTATAGTGTCACCCCTATTTAAAGGGCCAGTCATTTCTGACTTATGAGACACCTCTTTTTATGAACAACAGTACTTCCCGAATCCTATGCTTGTTTGCCAGGCGCCAGGCTGGTAGGCAATCGGTAACCATTATTTAACTAGCTGGCGGCTCACCAACCGGCCATATCAGAACGAACCCCTGACGAGATTTGAACCTTCGACCTCCCACTCCGTAGGTGGACGCCTTAACCACTGGGCCACGGAGACGGTATTTAGACGGTAAATATGTGATGACTTTTCTCATTTATTCATAAGTATACACCCAATTAATTGCATACACAATGGTATAACTGCCATCTTTAAATTCTCCACCATGTTGATTTTTCTGTTTTCAATTGTTTAAAACTGAATGATATTATATATTGATCATCCTGGAACATACCAAACGCCCAAAGTTCACATTGCAAGAATGTCAAAAAATACACACATGAATGAAAAACGGCAGCCATCTTGGATTAGGCAGCTATTTTGGTTGCACCAGTAGTACTTTCAGTTGGAAAACAGTGTCACATATAGCATAACACCCAGTGTGAAAAAATTAGATAAGCATAAGTAAAAGAAAACAATGAAGGCAACAGCACATAAGAAAATGATAAAAAAAACGGCAGCCATCCTGAATTTGGCGGCCATATTGGTTGAACGAATAGGAGTTTCAAGTGGCAATCTCTGTTATATGAAGCACTACCTTATAAAAGACTATGTGTACCAAGATTCATACTTGTATCCCAAGCACTAATTGCTTGTAATATGGTTAGCTATAACAGGAAAGCCAATTGTCAGCACTATTGCCTCGTACTGTTCAATGTAAGTGGTGCAATCCGGGCTCAAGGATGTGATATCGTCACACTCACTTGCTCGGTATATGAAAATGGTGAAATCAACTGTTTTGACGAGCACACATTGTGGTGTCTGTGTTCGAAAACAGCAATACAAGCTTCTGATAATATACTGAAACGTATTAATTGAAGCACACTTTAGAATACATGTTAGTATTATATTAGTGGTTTCGGTGGCTATATATTACGCTGTAACGCCGCATAGAGGTTCTACCGCATACAGCTCTTCGATGGACTAAGCTCTGTTGAACTAGTATGTGCCTGGCTGGGCAAGGGTTGGCTATACTGTGCCGAGTAAGGCTGGGGTGAGATGTGCTGGACTGAGTGGCACTTGTCAATGCTACAATGAACTGTACGGCTGTGCTGGACTCGACTGGGATATGATGGGACACATATAAGATGAACTTTGCAGGACAGGGCAGGGCTGGACTGGGCAGGGCAGGGCTGGACAGTGCTTAGCTGAGCTGTACTGGACTAGGCTACGCTGCACTGCCCATGCTAGGCTGACGTGCTGTGTGGGGTGGATTGAACGTCGATGGACTGTGTTGTGTGGGATTGATTGAACGTCGATGAACTGTGTTGTGTGGGATGGATTGAACGTCGATGGACTGTGTTGTGTGGGATGGGTTGAACATCGATGGATGGTGTTGTGTAGAACATTGTAGTAAAGCATTGATACGTGTGCAGCACATTGCTACGTGTGCAGAACATTGCTACGTGTGCAGAACATTGCTACGTGTGCAGAACAGTGCTACGTGTGAAGAACATTACTATGTGGGCAGAACACTGCTACGTGTGCAGAACATTGCTACGTGTGCATAACATTGCTACGTGTGCAGAACATTGCTACGTGTGCAGAACATTGCTACGTGGGCAGAACATTGATACGTGTGCAGAACATTGATACATGTGCAGAACAGTGCTACGTGTGAAGAACATCGCTACGTGTGCAGAACATTGCTACGTGTGCAGAACACTGCTCGTGTGCATAACATTAATATGTGGGCAGAACATTGCTACGTGTGCATAACATTAATATGTGGGCAGAACAGTGCTACGTGTGCAGAACATTACTATGTGGGCAGAACACTGTTACGTGTGCAGAACATTGCTACGTGTGCAGAACATTGCTACGTGTGCAGAACATTGCTACGTGGGCAGAACATTGCTACGTGTGCAGAACATTGATACATGTGCAGAACAGTGCTACGTGTGAAGAACATCGCTACGTGTGCAGAACATTGCTACGTGTGCAGAACACTGCTCGTGTGCATAACATTAATATGTGGGCAGAACATTGCTACGTGTGCATAACATTAATATGTGGGCAGAACAGTGCTACGTGTGCAGAACATTACTATGTGGGCAGAACACTGTTACGTGTGCAGAACATTGCTACGTGTGCAGAACATTGCTACGTGTGCAGAACATTGCTACGTGGGCAGAACATTGCTACGTGTGCAGAACATTGATACATGTGCAGAACAGTGCTACGTGTGAAGAACATCGCTACGTGTGCAGAACATTGCTACGTGTGCAGAACACTGCTCGTGTGCATAACATTAATATGTGGGCAGAACATTGCTACGTGTGCATAACATTAATATGTGGGCAGAACAGTGCTACGTGTGCAGAACATTACTATGTGGGCAGAACACTGTTACGTGTGCAGAACATTGCTACGTGTGTAGAACATTGCTACGTGTGCATAACATTGCTACGTATGCAGAACAGTGCTATGTGTGCAGAACATCGCTACGTGTGCAGCACATTGTTACCTGTGCAGAACATCGATACGTGTGCAGAACATTGCTACGTGTGCAGAACAGTGCTATGTGTGCAGAACATCGCTACGTGTGCAGAACATCGCTACGTGTGCAGCACATTGTTACCTGTGCAGAACATGTTACGTAATCGTCATAATGTACTTGAAACATCCAAAACGACTAAACGCTTCGAGCAAATAACCACATGATCTGTATATATATATAGGCTGTTCTCTTGTGACGATCTATGTTAGGGTGTGGTGACGGGTGTGGCTGGCTGGGTAACGTTGTATGGTGGGACACTTGATTGGAGTAGCTATTACAGTTACATTTCCCAAACTTTTTTTTTTGGTTTGTTTATTGTTGTTTTTTGTTTCTAAATTCTTATTATCTAAAATGTTGCTTATTCTCTTAATCATTTTACCCTTTTTCTATTAGTATCATTAAATTTAGTAAACTACTAGCACAATTCTTGTATTCAGTCTCTTTGTTAATTACAATCTAGTCTTATGGGGAGGGCCGTAACTAATGTTGTTAAAACTTGTGGCCCAACCCATTTGCTTCAACATATAATGACAATCCTTGAGCAAACAATGCCACGAATCATGCATTATGGATAGTTATACAAGTTTGTTCATTTGTTTTGTATTGTACACTGTATATATAGAATGCAATAAAATATGATTAAACTAAACTAAACATCCAAAAATATACCAACTACTGTACATTACAGTTTGACATAATGTACAGAACTTTAGCAAAAGTCTCCGCTTGGTCCATACAATGGCAACTAACACGATTTAATCTAAATGTATTTTCCATTCAAATTAGTGTCTAATACGACCAATCCTGCCTTAAAATCGAGAAATACAGATAGCCAAGCCCCACTATTGACAACAAATTATGATAACATTTAACATTGACTAAATAGTACATATGTAGTATTTTCTATATTTGATTAGTTTAATCTTTAATACGAGAGCTCAATTGTATAAATCAATGACCTCGTTATTAAACGATCGAAATGTTAAGATTTATATGTGATTTAATTAGGACAGAATTATGTGAATTATGTCTACGAAGTATTTCTGTAACGACAACTAGTTAAACCATGCGGTTATTCAACTATTATTACGAAAGCTGTCCAAATGTGTTCAAATCATCGAATATGTCATTTGTTTCATTTTCAATGAACACATAAAAAGCACCTATGATCCTAAACTAGTTCCGTTGGATGTACCGTATGATAGATATATAGTTGGATATACCACATGATAGATCTATAGCTGGATGTACAACATGATAGATATATAGCTGGATGTACCGTATGATAGATATATAGCTGGATGTACCGTATGATAGATATATAGCTGGATGTACCGTATGATAGATATATAGCTGGATGTACCGTATGATAGATATATAGCTGGATGTACCGTATGATAGATATATAGCTGGATGTACCACATGATAGATATATAGCTGGATGTACCACATGATAGAGATATAGTTGTATGTACCACATGATAGAGATATAGCTGGATGTACCACATGATAGAGATATAGTTGGATGTACCGTATGATAGATATATAGCTGGATGTACCGTATGATAGATATATAGCTGGATGTACCACATGATAGATATATAGCTGGATGTACCGTATGATAGATATATAGTTGGATGTACAACATGATAGATATATAGCTGGATGTACCGTATGATAGATATATAGTTGGATGTACAACATGATAGATATATAGCTGGATGTACCGTATGATAGATATATAGCTGGATGTACCACATGATAGATATATAGTCGGATGTACCACATGATAGATATATAGTTGGATGTACCGTATGATAGATATATAGCTGGATGTACCACATGATTAATATAACCATACCAGGGATGCATCTTGAATTGGAGGGTCTTCTGTATTCTGAACTCTTCCCCCCAAAAAATACAATGACTAATACATTTCTGGAGACGTCGCCCCGATTTACCAGGGAGCGAAGATAATTAAATGCATAAAATATCGTGAGAATGTTTAAACAATGGCTGAGCGCTGTCACAGAACCGTATTGGCAGTTTAACGGTTTGTAAACCTCAGTATCTAATAGTCAATAATATTTGCGCTCTTATCAATTATTTCACGCATTAATCGTTTGCTATCGACTTTTATACAGTCTGCTAGACAACCTATCTATATCCTATGAAAGCTAATTGATGTCATATTTCCTGCATGACATATGCTCGTGTGAACATTCGGAAACCGACGGTCATAGCAACCGTTAGTTGTGATCAAAATGAAGCTACATCACGACAATGTCCATATTCAACTCAACCGACAATCCTATCTTATGGTATTATATTGTATGGACACTGTAAAATGTTTATCAAAATTATAAATATACTTGTCTACTTTCTATGCATTATACATTCTCATCACTAATATATACCTTCCTGTACAGTTCAATATCAAACAGTTCAATATCTTACAGTTCAATATCTTACAGATCAATATCTTACAGTTCAATATCGTACAGTTCAATATCAAACAGTTCAATATCTTACAGTTCAATATCTTACAGTTCAATACCAAACAGTTCAATACCAAACAGTTCAATATCAAACAGTTCAATATCTTACAGTTCAATATCGTACAGTTCAATATCTTACAGTTCAATATCTTACAGTTCAATATCTTACAAACAGTTCAATATCTTACAAACAGTTCAATATCTTACAGTTCAATATCTTACAGTTCAATATCTTACAGTTCAATATCTTACAAACAGTTCAATATCTTACAGTTCAATAGCATACAGTTCAATATCGTACAGTTCAATATCTTACAGTTCAAAATAAATACAGTTCAATATTAAACAGTTCAATATCTTACAGTTCAATATCTTACAGTTCAATATCTTACAGTTCAATATCAAACAGTTCAAAATAAATACAGTTCAATATTAAACAGTTCAATATCTTACAGTTCAATATCTTACAGTTCAATAGCATACAGTTCAATATCAAACAGTTCAATATCTTACAGTTCAATATCTTACAGTTCAATATCTTACAGTTCAATAGCATACAGTTCAATAGCATACAGTTCAATATCAAACAGTTCAATATCTTACAGTTCAATATCTTACAGTTCAATATCTTACAGTTCAATATCAAACAGTTCAATATCTTACAGTTCAATATCTTACAGTTCAATATCTTACAGTTCAATATCAAACAGTTCAATATCTTACAGTTCAATATTAAACAGTTCAATATCTTACAGTTCAATATCAAACAGTTCAATATCAAACAGTTCAATATCAAACAGTTCAATATCTTACAGTTCAATATTAAACAGTTCAATATCAAACAGTTCAATATCAAACAGTTCAATATCTTACAGTTCAATATCTTACAGTTCAATATATTACAGTTCAATATCTTACAGTTCAATATCAAACAGTTCAATATCTTACAGTTCAATATCTTACAGTTCAATATCTTACAGTTCAATATCTTACAGTTCAATAGCATACAGTTCAATAGCATACAGTTCAATATCAAACAGTTCAATATCTTACAGTTCAATATCTTACAGTTCAATATCTTACAGTTCAATAGCGTACAGTTCAATAGCATACAGTTCAATAGCATACAGTTCAATAGCGTACAGTTCAATATCTTACATGTCAGGTGCACTTGAATTGTACTAACTGTCAGCCATTAAGTCAGCTACACTAGGATAGTACTAACCGTCGGTCATTAAGTCAGTTGCACAGATTGATGCACATATCGATGCACATATCGATGTACATATTGATGTACATATCGATGTACAGATTGATGCACATATCGATGTACAGATTGATGTACATATCGATGTACATATTGATGCACATATCGATGTACAGATTGATGCACATATCGATGCACATATCGATGTACATAGTGATGCACATATCGATGTACATATTGATGCACATATCGATGTACAGATTGATGCACATATCGATGTACAGATTGATGCACATATCGATGTACATATTGATGCACATATCGATGCACATATCGATGTACATATTGATGCACATATCGATGTACATATCGATGTACAGATTGATGCACATATCGATGTACAGATTGATGCACATATCGATGTACAGATTGATGCACCTATCGATGTACATATTGATGCACCTATCGATGTACAGGTTGATATAAAGATTGATGCACCTATCGATGTACAGATTGATATACAGAATGATGCACCTATCGATGTAAATGTTGATATACAGAATGATGCACCTATCGATGTACATATTGATATACAGAATGATGCACCTATCGATGTAAAGGTTGATATACAGAATGATGCACCTATCGATGTATAGGTTGATATACAGAATGATGCACCTATCGATGTACAGGTTGATACACAGAATGATGCACATATCGCACCTATCGATGTACAGATTGATATACAGATTGATGCACCTATCGATGTACAGGTTGATATACAGAATGATGCACCTATCGATGTAAAGGTTGATATACAGAATGATGCACCTATCGATGTAAAGGTTGATATACAGAATGATATACAGAATGGTGCACCTATCGATGTACAGGTTGATATACAGAATGATGCACCTATCGATGTAAAGGTTGATATACAGAATGATATACAGAATGATGCACCTATCGATGTAAAGGTTGATATACAGAATGATATACAGAATGATGCACCTATCGATGTAAAGGTTGATATACAGAATGATATACAGAATGATGCACCTATCGATGTATAGGTTGATATGCAAGTGGATTGAGGATTTGGGTTTTTGACAAAGGGACCCACACCGAATTGCAAAATATACATTAAAGGAAGTGCACCTATTCATTCTGCCTTTAGCGAAATCGCTCATTACTCTAGAAATCAAATTTGAAATTTATTGCTGACCATGAATTGACTAACCTACACAAATTCTTCAGATTTTGGCGATTTTCTATCTTCTTTGATCGTAATTAAGGAAATTCAACACGTACGGCCCATTGGTCAACGGCCTTTCACTATTCTAATCGATTTATCACGGTGTTAGGACACAGGTTTACTTGTAGAAAAACACTCGGGGACGGTCACAATACGCTGTCATCCCACCTGTGATGGATACGCACGATCTTCAATCAACTTTGTCATAACCGGACACGGTCAAGTCTCTCATCTATTTATTACATTTCAGTGAATGTGTGATTTTCATTACAGTATCTGATCAGTTGTTGACAGTCCTGATCGAGGACGCCTTTCACCACTGCATAATGGGCGGTAATGAATTTACTGCCCGGAGTAACGGGCAGTAATTTAAGGTGTAATTCCACTACTGTATAAGGCGATAATTGTGTAATAAGAATACAAAAGGTCCAATTGCAACGGACACCTGTAGACGAGGAATGATACTATGGCCATTGGTTTGATGCGGTCTGAATCTAGCCTGTGGCTGTTTATTGACAAAATATTATTCCAAAGATTATAGGGTAGGACGGTATGTAAAATATATCAAGTAGAATTTCGCGGCGCGTAAAAAAAGCCGACATCCAAAACATAGACATTGTAATATATATATCACACTTGTTGAAACTTATGCGTACATAAGTGGTAGTGGTCCTTACAATTAATTTCTTCAGAGAGCTAGTACAAGTCACTTCTTTTATGCATTGTTCGAGCTTACGACACGCCGATATGTAATTCTATTCGTATTTCGTTGTTACAACATATACGTTTGCCATTCGTATTTTGTTTCTTATATGAGTGTTCAATATTTGTAATAGTCCATACAAATTTATTTTAGCTCGATTGCGAAACAAGTTCTTACAACTTATATTAATCACTTTCGAGACCGCATTCCTAATGGAATCCATCGCCACGGGGGAGAGAGAAGAGACCACGTGGAATTTAAATGCCTTGCCTAATCGCAACGGCTCCAACGGGGCTCAAACTCCGGACATTTCGCATCTGAAGCGAAAGCACATCCACTGCACTGTGCTATCACGATTTCCACAAACATATAATATTTTTATTGTATAATTAATAGTAGTTCTTGCAAAATACTAATCTCAAACTATGTATTGTACAGTTGGGTATCATTTATATTGGAGTCAGTTTTACTTTTATGTATTTGTTGTTTTGTTGATTAAAGAGCTGTTTCTAAATAAGATATTGCAGTAAATGTGTACACTCTTCCATATGACATCATCATGACATAAATGGTATCAAATCTGACGTCATTAACTTATGTAGGCATAATGAGGACATTCAAAGTGTGTTCTGTTTGTCCTGCATGTGAAAAAAAGAGGACAAAAACGATAGTGCCATAACTATATAATATTATAAATAAAATAATGTACAAAACATAATGTACGTCATCATAGCGAGCTCTAAGGGAACGGGCCTTTCGGTGCCTTCTCGCTTAGCGAGCTTTACGGTGACTCGTGTTTAGAAAAGTGTTGATATTAATCTCATAATAATTTTCGTTTACCGGAAGTGTGATTTGCCGGAAAGAATTGCCATCTACATGGAGATACCGGATGAGCATTCTATGGAGCTATATTAAATAAATCTATATTATCTCGAATCAAACAAATGAAACGAAATTCATAGACGCAAAGAAATGAAAACGAGGCATAATTTATTGGGTATTTCCTGTCCTAATTTGTTCGGGTGATTATGGTATTGGCTCCGATTGTTGCAGAATATCTACAATGTTATGGTATAGTGTAAACATTTTCGGCAAATAAAGCACATGCAAAATTAAATTGAACGAATGTAATAACACATCCTTGGATTAGGAAATAGTTTATTTTCGATAATCGCAATTGAAAGCTGCTCCATTAATTTCTAATTATAAGTACAGAACACGTAGCAACAACGACCGTGCACATGTTAACCTGACAACTACAAGAAAATCATAATCGTGGTCGTCAGTCTATCTTCCTTTGATGTCAAGCCACTCGCGGAGATGTATTGATATTCCTCCTATACTGTCTAGTTCAGTAATTGATTTCCTTTTATGACGTGCCTATTTCATACCACTGAGATACGCTATAGCTAGTCCAAATGAATTGGCTGTACGATTAGCGCAGTGGTTAGTGCACTCGCTTCTCACCAATGCAATCCAGGTTCGATCCTCGGACCGGGAACTATGTGAGATTGTACGGTGGTCGCTAGATCGGACATGTGGGTTTTCTCGGGGTACTCCGGTTTCCTCCCACACGAATGACCACATTTACGCTTTCATCCGCGCAAACGAGAGTGCTTAATATAAGTTGTTAGAAATTGCTTCGCAATCGTTGTTAAATAAACAAAGTTTAAACAATTTTTTTTTTAATACTATATCTATACTTAAGCTCATTTTGGGGCTCTGCTTTATTCATATTATCTCACTCGTTATTTTATCAAGGGCCACAACTGTGAAAAAACTAGCCAAAGAGTGTATTCACAAGACGGCGGCAGCAATCTGGAAGTATACTTAATGATCCAATATTATATGCGTTTAAGCTCCTGAATAAACGTTCCCTGTCCATGCTTGACTTTTGAATTAGGCATCTCTTAAATACATACATTTTTATATGCTGTATATATATATATGCATGCGTGAATGGGTGCCTGTATAGTGAGTCATTTTATTTGTTCACCGAGTACCTGGGCCCATGGGGTAAGACAGCGCTGGTCGGATATATAGGCCTACTTACTGATGGAAGAACCTACATGACCTAATCGCTTCAAGGGTAGTAGTAATCTGTATTTACATCTCATCATTGTATATACGGTACTTACAATAACATTACACGTGTAGGTTACATAATAAAGTACCATGCCACTCCAACATGGAGTTATAAAAGATGAACACACTTATACACATTAGACAATAACAGACGGATCTGTAGTCCAGTGGTAACACGCTGGACTGGAAATCCAGGGATCGCAGGTTCGATCCCCCGTCTGACCCTAATAAAATTAACAGTCTTTCAGATGGGACGTTAAACCAAGGTCTCGTGTCGGTGTTTTAGAAAAAAGAGTAAAAGAACCAGAGGAGATTTTGGAATGGGTCTGTATCATTGCACTATCCTCCAAAATCTAAAATTACTTATCTCTTCAGGAGGCGTCGCTCATATGGGCAACCGGTAGCGACGATAAATAAACGTAAAACACACACACAGTCATTTATCACATATGGTATGGGATAAAGCTGCAATATCCCTGCTAATCGGATATTAAAAACTGCTCTAAAACAATGATAAAAGACTGAGAGACAAAATAGGTACGTACTATTGCAGACTGATTAATTAAGAATTGGTCATATGAAATCTAACGTCGCTTTGATCAGATCATAACGAATATGATTAGCAGAGATATTACAGACGAGGTAAGAACAATTCTGCAGTTAGAAATACAAAGAAATAATGACATTATTCACATATTGAAAATTTATTTAAATAATAAAAACTGACGCCTCAGTAGAATAATAAAATAGGTTTTGGCACAATTGCTTATCATATCATGGTTTGGAAACAGGAAGGGTGCCAAACAAATGTTTAATGAGACCCGTGTCATAGGATTAACAATCATATCATGGTTTGGAAACAGGAAGGGTGCCAAACAAATGTTTAATGAGACCCGTGTCATATGATTAACAATCATATCATGGTTTGGAAACAGGAAGGGTGCCAAACAAATGTTTAATGAGACCCGTGTCATAGGATTAACAATCATATCATGGTTTGGAAACAGGAAGGGTGCCAAACAAATGTTTAATGAGACCCGTGTCATAGGATTAACAATCATATATTGGTTTGGAAACAAGAAGAGTGTCAAACAACTGTTTAATGAGACTCGTGTCATAGGATTAACAATCATATATTGGTTTGGAAACAAGAAGAGTGTCAAACAACTGTTTAATGAGACTCGTGTCATAGGATTAACAATCATATATTGGTTTGGAAACAAGAAGAGTGTCAAACAACTGTTTAATGAGACTCGTGTCATAGGATTAACAATCATATATTGGTTTGGAAACAAGAAGAGTGTCAAACAACTGTTTAATGAGACTCGTGTCATAGGATTAACAATCATATATTGGTTTGGAAACAAGAAGAGTGTCAAACAACTGTTTAATGAGACTCGTGTCATAGGATTAACAATCATATATTGGTTTGGAAACAAGAAGAGTGTCAAACAACTGTTTAATGAGACTCGTGTCATAGGATTAACAATCATATATTGGTTTGGAAACAAGAAGGGTGTCAAACAACTGTTTAATGAGACTCGTGTCATAGGATTAACAATCATATATTGGTTTGGAAACAGGAAGGGTGTCAAACAAATGTTTAATGAGACTCGTGTCATAGAATTAACAATCATATATTGGTTTGAAAACAGGAAGGGTATCAAACAAATGTTTAATGAGACTCGTGTCATAGGATTAGCAAAAGCGTGATGAATACATGGATCTGCATTTTGTTTTGAATTCATCGACAGAACATTTGTGTTTTACGCCGAAAGGAAGCATTAACCTTGAAGCATATACTAGTAAGCGCAGTCCTATCCCGGGTGTAGCGCAGTCCTATCCCGGGTGTAGCGCAGTCCTATCCCGGTGGTAGCACAGTACTATTCCGGGGGTAGCGCAGTCCTATCCCGGGTGTAGCGCAGTCCTATCCCGGGGGTAGCGGTAGCACAGTCCTATCCCGGTGGTAGCGCAGTCCTATCCCGGTGGTAGCGCAGTCCTATCCCGGTGGTAGCGCAGTCCTATCCCGGGGGTAGCGCAGTCCTATCCCGGTGGTAGCGCAGTCCTATCCCGTGGGTAGCGCAGTCCTATCCCGGTGGTAGCACGGTATTATCCCTGGGTAGCACAGTCCTATCCCGGGGGTAGCGCAGTCCTATCCCGGGGTAGCGCAGTCCTATCCCGGGGGTAGCACAATCCTATCTCGGGGGTAGCACCGTCCTATCCCTGGGTATCGCAGTCCTATCCCGGGGGTAGCACAGTCCTATCTCGGGGGTAGCGCAGTCCTATCCCGGGGTAGCGCATTCCTATCCCGGGGGTAGCGCATTCCTATCCCGGGGGTAGCGCAGTCCTATCCCGGGTGTAGCGCAGTTCTACCCCGGGGGTAGCGCAGTCCTATCCCGGGGGTAGCCCAGTCCTATCCCGGGGGTAGCGCATTCCTATCCCGGGTGTAGCGCAGTCCTATCCCGGGTGTAGCACAGTCCTATCCCGGGGGTAGCGAAGTCCTATCCCTGGGGTAGCGCAGTCCTATCCCGAGGGTAGCACGGTCCTATCCAGGAGGTGCTTACATTTGGTCAATGCTTGCCACTAACAGTTCAGAGAGCGGACTTTCTTCACTCCTTAAAACCAATATAAACCGTGAACGACAGCCGAGCGACAATGCTAGGCAACACCGTTTTATACCGACCATGTCTAGACCAATAACGGTGTGTAACTTATCGTTAGACGCATATAACTTTTGTTAAATGCACATCTGATCTCTTATTAATTATTACAACTTAAATATTATAGCTTATCTATTGGTCCCCAGATCGGTTTTATAAGTACAGTCACCTCTATTAAGCAGCCGACCTACATTAAGCAGTCAGTTTTCAGATTCCCAATATGTTGTTTATTACATAGTTAACATCTATTTAGTCAGTCTCTCGTTATCTTGGCTGGCTGCTTAGGACAGGTTATACTGTATACTAATCGAAATGATGTAAATTGTGATACATGCAATGGAAATGGACATACAATACAGTGGTGATCCTGCCTCTACGTTAAACTGCAAACACAGTTTCTTGACATCTCTGTTTATCTGTTTAACATAGAGAGAGAGAGGAGAGATGAGAGAGAGAGAGAGAGAGAGAGAGAGAGAGAGAGAGAGAGAGAGAGAGAGAGAGAGTAACTAAAGAGTAACGCCACATGCCCCAAATATGTCTCCGGCAACAGGAAATGGCAGGTCTATCATGCTCGACTCCGTACTAGTTGTAGCTCATTAAACCAGCATTTGTTCGATAAAAAACATTTAGTTTGTACAAATTTATTTTAGCGCGATTGCGAAACAAGTTCTTACAACTTATATTAATCACTCTTGAGACCTCATTCCTGATGGAACCCATCGCCACAAGGGAGAGAGAAGATGCAACGTGGAATTTAAATGCCTTGCTTAAGGGCACACTTGTAACTATCTATATATCTATCTTCCTTTAATGTCGAAAGATTCCAGCGGGGCTCGAACTCCGGACCTTTCGCACCTGAAGCGAACGTGCATCCACTGCGCTATCACGACTTCCACGAAAAACATTTCTCTATCACCCCTCTGTCAATGTGGTCTACCTGAGAGTATTCATCGTTATTTTTTTGAATGTCTCTACTATAATGACATCATAATTCACGATCAAATACGCATATATTATTAAATAGTGTAATATACACTATATTACATGGAGGAGGCCGGACTCTTAGCGATGATCTCAATGCAAACATATTTCAAGCAGTCCTAAACTACATCCGGGTAAGCAAAAACGATTTCAATTTCAACCTTCTAAATTAATTACTATATGTACTTGTTTCACTTAATAATCTCTTTACCTTATTGATATTCTATTTTAAAGTTCATGATTAAAAACATTTACTTACGATTATTTCAAATTGAAATTAATGGTTTAGAAAAGATTACAAAAACTGTCATATCGTAACTGCATTACGTACCTTGCTTGCTATAGGAGAAGACCTCTATAACTGTCATATCGTAACTGCATTAAGTACCTTGCTTGCTATAGGAGAAGACTTCTATAACTGTCATGTCATAACTGCATTAAGTACCTTGCTTGCTATAGGAGAATACTTCTATAACTGTCATATCGTAACTGCATTAAGTACATTGCTTGCTATAGGAGAATACTTCTATTACTGTCATATCGTAACTGCATTAAGTACCTTGCTTGCTATAGGAGAAGACTTCTATAACTGTCATATCGTAACTGCATTAAGTACCTTGCTTGCTATAGGAGTATACTTCTATTACTGTCATATCGTAACTGCATTAAGTACCTTGCTTGCTATAGGAGAAGACTTCTATAACTGTCATATCGTAACTGCATGCATTAAGTACCTTGCTTGCTATAGGAGAAGACTTCTATAACTGTCATATCGTAACTGCATTAAGTACCTTGCTTGCTATAGGAGAAGACCTCTATAACTGTCATATCGTAACTGCATTAAGTACCTTGCTTGCTATAGGAGAATACTTCTATAACTGTCATATCGTAACTGCATTAAGTACCTTGCTTGCTATAGGAGAACACTTCTATAACTGTCATATCGTAACTGCATTAAGTACCTTGCTTGCTATAGGAGAATACTTCTATTACTGTCATATCGTAACTGCATTAAGTACCTTGCTTGCTATAGGAGAAGAGTTCTATAACTGTCATATCGTAACTGCATTAAGTACCTTGCTTGCTATAGGAGAAGACTTCTATAACTGTCATATCGTAACTGCATTAAGTACCTTGCTTGCTATAGGAGAAGACTTCTATAACTATCATATCGTAACTGCATTAAGTGCCTTGCTTGCTATAGGAGAATACTTCTATAACTGTCATATCGTAACTGCATTAAGTACCTTGCTTGCTATAGGAGAATACTTCTATAACTGTCATATCGTAACTGCATTAAGTGCCTTGCTTGCTATAGGAGAATACTTCTATAACTGTCATATCGTAACTGCATTAAGTACCTTGCTTGCTATAGGAGAAGACTTCTATAAGTGTCATATCGTAACTGCATTAAGTACCTTGCTTGCTATAGGAGAATACTTCTATAACTGTCATATCGTAACTGCATTACGTACCTTGCTTGCTATAGGAGAATACTTCTATAACTGTCATATCGTAACTGCATTAAGTACCTTGCTTGCTATAGGAGAAGACTTCTATAACTGTCATATCGTAACTGCACGAAGTACCTTGCTTGCTATAGGAGAATACTTCTATAACTGTCATATCGTAACTGCATTAAGTACCTTGCTTGCTATATGAGAATACTTCTATAACTGTCATATCGTAACTGCATTAAGTACCTTGCTTGCTATAGGAGAAGACTTCTATTACTGTCATATCGTAACTGCATTAAGTACCTTGCTTGCTATAGGAGAATACTTCTATAACTGTCATATCGTAACTGCATTAAGTACCTTGCTTGCTATAGGAGAATACTTCTATAACTGTCATATCGTAACTGCATTAAGTACCTTGCTTGCTATAGGAGAAGACTTCTATAACTGTCATATCGTAACTGCATTAAGTACCTTGCTTGCTATAGGAGAATACTTCTATAACTGTCATATCGTAACTGCATTAAGTACCTTGCTTGCTATAGGAGAAACTTCTATAACTGTCATATCGTAACTGCATTAAGTACCTTGCTTGCTATAGGAGAAGACTTCTATAACTGTCATATCGTAACTGCATTAAGTACCTTGCTTGCTATAGGAGAATACTTCTATAACTGTCATATCGTAACTGCATTAAGTACCTTGCTTGCTATAGGAGAATACTTCTATAACTGTCATATCGTAACTGCATTAAGTACCTTGCTTGCTATAGGAGAATACTTCTATAAATGTCATATCGTAACTGCATTAAGTACCTTGCTTGCTATAGGAGAAGACTTCTATAACTGTCATATCGTAACTGCATTACGTAACTTGCTTGCTATAGGAGAAGACTTCTATAACTGTCATATCGTAACTGCATTAAGTACCTTGCTTGCTATAGGAGAATACTTCTATAACTGTCATATCGTAACTGCATTAAGTACCTTGCTTGCTATAGGAGAATACTTCTATAACTGTCATATCGTAACTGCATTAAGTACCTTGCTTGCTATAGGAGAAGACTTCTATAACTATAAGCTATAGCTCTCCGTTCTATTACTTTTTAATTCATGTTTCTAAATGTTGTACAAAATGTATATTTGTATATGTTGTATTGTTTGAAATAAACTATAAACTACAGTGTTGTATTATACAATATTTGTTTACCGAGTGCGTATTTGTTCGTATGACATGTGTTTGTTTACCGAGTGTGTATTTGTTCGCATGACATGTGTTTGTTTACCGAGTGCGTATATGTTCCATGGCATGTGTTTGTTTACCGAGTGCGTATTTGTTCCATGGCATGTGTTTGTTTACCGAATGTGTATTTGTTCGTATGACATGTGTTTGTTTACCGAGTGTGTATTTGTTCGCATGGCATGTGTTTGTTTACAGAGTGCGTATTTGTTCCATGGCATGTGTTTGTTTACCGAGTGCGTATTTGTTCGTATGACATGTCTTTGTTTACCGAATGCGTATTTGTTCGCATGACATGTGTTTGTTTACCGAGTGCGTATTTGTTCCATAGTATGTGTTTGTTTACCGAGTGCGTATTTGTTCCATGCCATGTGTTTGTTTACTGAGTGCGTATTTGTTCGCATGACATGTGTTTGTTTACCGAGTGCGTATTTGTTCACATGACATGTGTTTGTTTACCGAGTGCGTATTTGTTCCATGGTATGTGTTTGTTTACCGAGTGCGTATTTGTTCCATGGTATGTGTTTGTTTACCGAGTGCGTATTTGTTCGCATGACATGTGTTTGTTTACCGAATGCGTATTTGTTCCATGGTATGTGTTTGTTTACCGAGTGCGTATTTGTTCGTATGACATGTCTTTGTTTACCGAATGCGTATTTGTTCGTATGACATGTGTTTGTTTACCGAGTGTGTATTTGTTCGCATGGCATGTGTTTGTTTACAGAGTGCGTATTTGTTCCATGGCATGTGTTTGTTTACCGAGTGCGTATTTGTTCGTATGACATGTCTTTGTTTACCGAATGCGTATTTGTTCCATGGCATGTGTTTGTTTACCGAGTGCGTATTTGTTCATATGACATGTCATTGTTTACCGAATGCGTATTTGTTCCATGGCATGTGTTTGTTTACCGAGTGCGTATTTGTTCGTATGACATGTCTTTGTGTACCGAATGCGTATTTGTTCCATGGCATGTCTTTGTTTACCGAATGCGTATTTGTTCGCATGACATGTGTTTGTTTACCGAGTGCGTATGTGTTTGCATGACGTGTGTTTGTTTACCGAGTGCGTATTTGTTCACATGACATGTGTTTGTTTACCGAGTGCGTATTTGTTCGTATGACATGTCTTTGTGTACCGAATGCGTATTTGTTCCATGGCATGTCTTTGTTTACCGAATGCGTATTTGTTCGCATGACATGTGTTTGTTTACCGAGTGCGTATGTGTTTGCATGACGTGTGTTTGTTTACCGAGTGCGTATTTGTTCACATGACATGTGTTTGTTTACCGAGTGCGTATTTGTTCGTATGACATGTCTTTGTGTACCGAATGCGTATTTGTTCCATGGCATGTCTTTGTTTACCGAATGCGTATTTGTTCGCATGACATGTGTTTGTTTACCGAGTGCGTATTTGTTCCATGGTATGTGTTTGTTTACCGAGTGCGTATTTGTTCCATGGCATGTGTTTGTTTACCGAGTGCGTATTTGTTCGTATGACATGTCTTTGTTTACCGAATGCGTATTTGTTCCATGGCATGTGTTTGTTTACCGAGTGCGTATTTGTTCGTATGACATGTCTTTGTTTACCGAATGCGTATTTGTTCCATGGCATGTCTTTGTTTACCGAATGCGTATTTGTTCGCATGACATGTGTTTGTTTACCGAGTGCGTATGTGTTTTCATGACATGTGTTTGTTTACCGAGTGCGTATTTGTTCACATGACATGTGTTTGTTTACCGAGTGCGTATTTGTTCGTATGACATGTCTTTGTTTACCGAATGCGTATTTGTTCCATGGCATGTGTTTGGTTACCGAGTGCGTATTTGTTCGTATGACATGTCTTTGTTTACCGAATGCGTATGTGTTTGCATGACATGTGTTTGTTTACCGAGTGCGTATTTGTTCACATGACATGTGTTTGTTTACCGAGTGCGTATTTGTTCCATGGTATGTGTTTGTTTACCGAGTGCGTATTTGTTCCATGGCATGTGTTTGTTTACCGAGTGCGTATTTGTTCGTATGACATGTCTTTGTGTACCGAATGCGTATTTGTTCCATGGCATGTCTTTGTTTACCGAATGCGTATTTGTTCGCATGACATATGTTTGTTTACCGAGTGCGTATGTGTTTGCATGACATGTGTTTGTTTACCGAGTGCGTATTTGTTCACATGACATGTGTTTGTTTACCGAGTGCGTATTTGTTCCATGGTATGTGTTTGTTTACCGAGTGCGTATTTGTTCCATGGCATTTGTTTGTTTACCGAGTGCGTATTTGTTCGTATGACATGTCTTTGTTTACCGAATGCGTATTTGTTCCATGGCATGTGTTTGTTTACCGAGTGCGTATTTGTTCGTATAACATGTCTTTGTTTACCGAATGCGTATGTGTTTGCATGACATGTGTTTGTTTACCGAGTGCGTATTTGTTCACATGACATGTGTTTGTTTACCGAGTGCGTATTTGTTCCATGGTATGTGTTTGTTTACCGAGTGCGTATTTGTTCGTATGACATGTCTTTGTTTACCGAATGCGTATTTGTTCCATGGCATGTGTTTGTTTACCGAGTGCGTATTTGTTCGTATAACATGTCTTTGTTTACCGAATGCGTATGTGTTTGCATGACATGTGTTTGTTTACCGAGTGCGTATTTGTTCACATGACATGTGTTTGTTTACCGAGTGCGTATTTGTTCCATGGTATGTGTTTGTTTACCGAGTGCGTATTTGTTCCATGGCATGTGTTTGTTTACCGAGTGCGTATTTGTTCCATGGCATGTGTTTGTTTACCGAGTGCGTATTTGTTCATATGACATGTCTTTGTTTACCGAATGCGTATTTGTTCCATGGCATGTGTTTGTTTACCGAGTGCGTATTTGTTCGTATGACATGTCTTTGTGTACCGAATGCGTATTTGTTCCATGGCATGTGTTTGTTTAACGAGTGCGTATTTGTTCGTATGACATGTGTTTGTTTATTGATTGCGTATTTGTTCCATGGCATGTGTTTGTTTACCGAGTGCGCATTTGTTCTAATGACATGTGTTTGTTTACCGAGAGCGTATTTGTTCTAATGACATGTGTTTGTTTATCGATTGCGTATTTGTTCCATGGCATGTGTTTGTTTACCGAGTGCGTATTTGTTCCATGGCATGTGTTTGTTTACCGTGTGCGCATTTGTTCTAATGACATGTGTTTGTTTACCGAGAGCGTATTTGTTCCATGGCATGTGTTTGTTTACCGAGTGCGTATTTGTTCGCATGACATGTGTTTGTTTACCGAGTGCGTATTTGTTTGCATGACATGTGTTTATGTCATCTTCACATGTGTATAATACTATTCATTGTACATATTTGTCAATGACCATGGGTTGGTCTTGCTTTTACTGCTTATAAATCTCATTCTGGCGGGTTCTCATATTTGCCACAAGTTTGTTGAAAGAAATTATTTTGCATTTTCATTATATCATTTTGTTTCGAATTACCCGTCCTGCAACGCGGAAAATTTTAATTAAAACATTTGCGAATATTCAAGTGCTCACAAACGGTGACCCTTTCTCCGTCGTTGATAATCGGCTTCGTTTATGGAATTTATTTTTATCCAAATGACTCGTTCGTCAGTAAATGACACTTCTTAGGCAATAAATCCAAGAATATGCAAATCTGTTTAAGTAACATTAGCATAATAAACCAATCAGAATCATTTTGGTAAGAAGCTGACAATATGAACAATTTGTCGCCCGTTATTGACACACAGTCGTCTGCGAAAATGTTTCAGCAGCGCGAGGAAAAACTGCGCGAGCAAGTTACGGGCTACCATGACGACTTACCCAGCTGGCGGGATAATGTTGGCTGATTTGAAACTTATTCGGGCGACAATGGAGCAGGACGAATAAGTCTGTCATGTGAACATTATTCCACCATTAATCAAAACAGTCGACTTACTGAAGCAGAAAGACCACTCATAAACAGTTTGGCATTAGAAAGCCGATTTGACACGACTATTTGTCGTTTAACCCTTATTAGCATTATATCTGGTAGTAGGAACGAATCTATTTCAATCACACATGGGAAATACAGAAAATGGCGAAGGTCACTAAATCCCGACTTTTGTGTCCATATTTGCTTTGCATTATCGCTGGAGCATTAATAATCGCATCAACCTGTATTTATAGTATTCATATCGTTTTATTCACATTTAATTGATTTAATCTTGTTTAATACTTTCCTTATTGCTTATTCAAATGTTCTTCTATATTACAAGTACGGATAAAAGGGCTTAATCAAGGCTGACAAATAATATAGTAATATAAAAACAACCCCCAGTGGTTGGCCGCTGTACATTGTATTGTGCTCCACGGGGGCCACTGTATCACAGACGGATCTGTAATTCAGTGGTAACACGTTCGACTGGTTATCCAATGATCGCAGGTTCGATCCCCCATCTGACCCTAATAAAATTAACATTTATTTCAGATGGGGCGTTAAACCGAGGTCTCGTGTCGGCGCTGTACACCATGCACGTAAAAGAACCAGGAGACTCTGGAATGGGTATGTCTGTATCATTGCACTCTCCTCCAAAAATCTAAAATGACTATTCTCTTCAGGAGGCGTCGCTCATATGGGCTACCGGTTGCGACGATAAATAAACGTAAATCACACACAGGCTACTGTATATTGCATAGTGTCGTAATATAAGCCAACTGTACAGCTGTGCACTGTATTGGTTAGTATATCAACTTATATATGATCACATATAAATATTTGCTTTAGTGTTACATAATTAATTAGATATATTGACAGAGTGCATTGCTGTCGCCATGTTTGTTTATATGTATATGTATGGCACATGGGTCTGAGACCTTCTGGATTTAAATAAATAAACTTTGGGCAGTGACTGCTGCTGTATTTTGCATTTTGTAACAATGTAAAACAAAACATAGAACGATGGGGTAGTAATATCAAACGGGGCCACTGTACATTGTATTGTGTAGTATATAAAACAGACTGCCCAGCGACAACCACTGTACATTGTATTGTGTAGTATATAAAACAGACTGCCCAGCGACGACCACTGTACATTGTATTGTGTAGTATATAAAACAGACTGCCTAGCAACGACCACTGTACATTGTATTGTATAGTATATAAAACAGACTGTCCAGCAACGACCACTGTACATTGTATTGTATAGTATATAAACCAGACTGCCCAGCAACGACCACTGTACATTGTATTGTGTAGTATATAAAACAGACTGTCCAGCAACGCCCACTGTACATTGTATTGTATAGTATATAAAACAGACTGTGCAGCAATGACCACTGTACATTGTATTGTATAGTATATAAAACAGACTGTCCAGCAACGACCACTGTACATTGTATTGTATAGTATATAAACCAGACTGCCCAGCAACGACCACTGTACATTGTATTGTGTAGTATATAAAACAGACTGTCCAGCAACGCCCACTGTACATTGTATTGTATAGTATATAAAACAGACTGTGCAGCAATGACCACTGTACATTGTATTGTATAGTATATAAAACAGACTGTCCAGCAACGCCCACTGTACATTGTATTGTATAGTATGTAAAACAGACTGTGCAGCAACGACCAATGTACATTGTATTGTGTAGTATATAAAACAGACTGTGCAGCAACAACGACCACTGTACATTGTATTGTGTAGTATATGAACCAGACTGTGCAGCAACGACCACTGTACATTGTATTGTGTAGTATATGAACCAGACTGCCCAGCAACGCCCACTGTACATTGTATTGTATAGTATATAAAACATACTGTGCAGCAACGACCAATGTACATTGTGTTGTGTAGTATATAAAACAGACTGTGCAGCAACGACCACTGTACATTGTATTGTGTAGTATATGAACCAGACTGCCCAGCAACGACCACTGTACATTGTATTGTATAGTATATGAACCAAACTATCCAGCGACGACCACTGTACATTGTATTGTATAGTATATAAAGCAGACTGCCCAGCGACGACCACTGTACATTGTATTGTATAGTATATAAAACAGACTGTCTAGCAACGACCACTGTACATTGTATTGTGTAGTATATAAAACAGACTGTGCAGCAACGACCACTGTACATTGTATTGTATATGAACCAAACTGCCCAGCGACGGCAGCTGTATATTGTATTGTATAGTAGTATAAAACAGACCCTCTAAATTGCTACCATAGAATAAATATTGCACATATTATTAGCATTAATATAGCTAATATAGGGAATATTGCACGTACTGCAAATACAAACATAGCTACACAGATTACCTAGGGTAAATATTGCACGTACTGCAAATACAAACATAGCTACACAGAGTATCCAGGGTAAATATTGCACGTACTGCAAATACAAACATAGCTACACAGATTACCTAGGGTAAATATTGCATGTACTGCACATACAAACATAGCTACACGGATTATCTAGGGTAAATATTGCACGTACTGCAAATACAAACATAGCTACACAGAGTAGCTAGGGTAAATAGTGCACGTACTGCAAATACAAACATAGCTACAAAGATTACCTAGGGTAAATATTGCACGTACTGCAAATACAAACATAGCTACAAAGATTACCTAGGTTAAATATTGTACGTACTGCAAATACAAACATAGCTAAACAGATTACCTAGGGTAAATATTACACGTACTGCAAATACAAACATAGCTACACAGTTTACTTAGGGTAAATGTTGCACTCGACTGCACATACTAACATAGCTACACAGATTAACTAGGGTAAATTGTGCATGTACTGCACATACAAACATAGCTACACAGATTACCTAGGGTAAATATTGCACGTACTGCAAATACAAACATAGCTAAACAGATTACCTAGGGTAAATATTGCACGTATTGCAAATACAAACATAGCTACATAGATTACCTAGGGTAAATATTGCACGTACTGCAAATACAAACATAGCTACACAGATTACCTAGGGTAAATATTGCACGTACTTCAAATACAAACATAGCTACACAGATTACCTAGGGTAAATATTGCACGTACTGCAAATACAAACATAGCTACACAGATTACCTAGGGTAAATATTGCACTCGACTGCATATATTAATATAGCTACACAGATTACGTAGGGTAAATATTGCACTCGACTGCAGATATTAATATAGCTTCATAGATTACCTAGGGTGGGTAAATATTGCACTCGACTGCAGATATTAATATAGCTACACAGATTACCTAGGGTGAATATTGCACGTACTGCAGATATTAATATAGCTACACAGATTACCTAGGGTAAATATTGCACTCGACTGCAGATATCAACATAGCTACACAGATTACCTAGGGTAAATATTGCACGTACTGCAGATATTAATATAGCTACATAGATTACCTTAGGTAAATATTGCACGTACTGCACATACAAACATAGCTACACAGATTACCTAGGGTAAATTGTGCATGTACTGCACATACAAACATAGCTACACAGATTACCAAGGGTAAATATTGCACGTACTGCAAATACAAACATAGCTACACAGATTACCTAGGGTAAATAGTGCACGTATTGCAAATACAAACATAGCTACACAGATTACCTATGGTAAATATTGCACGTACTACAAATGCAAACATAGCTACACAGATTATCTAGGGTAAATATTGCATGTACTGCAAATACAAACATAGCTACACAGATTACCTAGGGTAAATATTGCACGTATTGCAAATACAAACATAGCTACACAGATTACCTAGGGTAAATATTGCACTCGACTGCATATATTAATATAGCTACACAGATTACCTAGGGTAAATATTGCACTCGACTGCAGATATTAATATAGCTACACAGATTACCTAGGGTAAATATTGCACGTACTGCAGATATTAATATAGCTACACAGATTACCTAGGGTAAATATTGCACGTACTGCAGATATTAATATAGCTACACAGATTACCTAGGGTAAATATTGCACGTACTGCAGATATTAATATAGCTACACAGATTACCTAGGGTAAATATTGCACGTACTGCAGATATTAATATAGCTACACAGATTACCTAGGGTAAATATTGCACGTACTGCAGATATTAATATAGCTACACAGATTACCTAGGGTAAATATTGCACGTACTGCAGATATTAATATAGCTACACAGATTACCTAGGGTAAATATTGCACGTACTGCAGATATTAATATAGCTACACAGATTACCTAGGGTAAATATTGCACGTACTGCAGATATTAATATAGCTACACAGATTACCTAGGGTAAATATGGCACGTACTGCAGATATTAATATAGCTACACAGATTACCTAGGGTAAATATTGCACGTACTGCACATACAAACATAGCTACACAGAGTACCTAGGGTAAATTGTGCATGTACTGCACATACAAACATAGCTACACAGATTACCTAGGGTAAATATTGCACTTGACTGCAGATATTATAGTGAGCATTGCACGGACAGCAAAATCAGATTTAACTAAGATAATTCCTTATAGCAAAAATGGCACATAGTGAAAAACGAATTATAGTTAAGGTGATTCCCTATAATATATGTTGCACGTATTACAAAAACAAATATTGTTGTTAAACTGGTTACCAATAGAGAATATTGCACGTACTGCAAAAGCAAGTATAGATATACTGATTCAATATAGTAAATATTGCAAAAATAAACATAGCTACTCCGATTCCTGCTAGGGAATATTGCACGTACTGCACATACAAACATAGCTACTCCGATTCCTGCTAGGGAATATTGCACGTACTGCAAAATCAAAATAGGTAAACTGATTCTATATAGCAAAATATTCCATGATAGGCCAACACAAATATTGCTAAACAGAGTCCATAGAATCAAATATAGCTAAACTGATTCCAAATAGTGAATATTGTACGTACTGCAAACATAAATATATCTAAGCTGATTCTCTATAGTGAATATTACACGTACTGCAAACATAAATATATCTAAGCTGATTCTCTATAGTGAATATTACACGTACTGCAAACATAAATATATCTAAGCTGATTCCCTATAGTGAATATTGTACGTACTGCAAACATTAATATATCTAAGCTGATTCCCTATAGTGAATATTGTACGTACTGCAAACATTAATATATCTAAGCTGATTCCCTATAGTGAATATTACACGTACTGCAAACATTAATATATCTAAGCTGATTGTCTATAGTGAATATTGCACGTACTGCAAACATAAATATATCTAAGCTGATTCCCTATAGTGAATATTGTACGTACTGCAAACATAGTTATATCTAAACTGATTGTCTATAGTGAATATTGTACGTACTGCAAACATTAATATATCTAAGCAGATTCTCTATAGTGAATATTGTACGTACTGCAAACATTAATATATCTAAGCTGATTCTCTATAGTGAATATTGTACGTACTGCAGACATAAATATATCTAAGCTGATTCCCTACAGTGAATAATACAAGTGCTGCAAAACAAAGCTATCTAAATTGCTACTCTACAGTAAATGGTGCACATACTACATGTACTAACATTAATATTAATATAGCTAAACTGATTCCCAATATTGAATATTGCACGTACTGCAAAAACAAATATAGCTAAAGAGATTACCTATTGTGAATATTGCACGTACTGCAAACACGAATATAGCTACACAGATTACCTATTGTGAATAGTGCACGTACTGCAAACACGAATATAGCTAAAGAGATTACCTATTGTGAATATGTAATATATAGTATATTTCTCAGTGTAGTTATCATGGTAGAGACATATCAATTCATCATTGCGTCTGACCACAGACCAGCATTTTCACTGAGCTCCCTAACTGCCTGGTAGACATTTGTAATGGAGTAGGTGAGTACATCCTGTACTTAGGGATACATGGCGTTGGTCTGGCCTGCAATATTACTACTAATTATAACCCATACATGTCCAAAGAACGTAATGAGGATATTAATATTCTTGATAGGTTCTCTTAATTTTAGTAAATATATAGAAGGTATGACGCTTTTTGAGACACCCTGTACCTTATGCAATTGGATTGTTACAGACCGGTTATTCCCGGGGACAGGTATGTGTTATTATTCTTATAAAAGGGTATTTCATCAGTACTTACACATAATTTTATAATCAAAAATTAATACGGCCTTCGTGATCGAGTGGTTTATATCTCTGACTGTCAATCACCTGCCCCTCACCGCTGTGGGTTCGAGTTTCAGTACTCCATACTAGTCAGAAAGTATTAATTCTTGCCGAGTTTATGCTGTTATTTGAGTGAATTTTCACTTTGTTTGAATTATATTTTATCTCATTGTCGCCATTTTGCGAATTTCAATTTGATAGTAGTGCGTTTTATTTGTTAAGTTTTATCATTTATTGAAGATCAATTGAAATGAAATTTCACTGAAATACGTATTCCATGTTTATTTATATATATTCCAAATAAATGGTGGGGAAATCACCGATTATCCAAAGGTCTAGTAAGACGATCCTTTCAGTGTAGAGTAGAGTTGTCTACAGCTAGAATTTCATATAAGAATGAAATTAGAAAATGTAAACCACAGTTTATATTGAACATACCAAACATTTAAAAAAAGTACCCGTTTAAAAATGCAACGGTGTACTGGAGTATGCTAAAGTCTGCATCTGGAATAAAACGAGTAATGTGAGCTTGTCTACTTTTGAAGATTATTTCAAATCTATAAATAATCCTGATGATCAGTTTTTTAAAAGATATGTACAAAATGAGTTTCAAACCATGTTTCATGAATTAGATGTACATATAAATGAAGCAGAAATATATACAGCTATCTCACAGTTACAGTCTGGGCGAAGTAGCAGGCCAGACAATTTGTTAAATGAATAATTTATTCATGGTAAACAGGGTATTGTGCCAGTTCTTTTTGTTTTGTTTAATAAAATAGTTGACACCGGATACTTCCCCGATAGTTGGTCAGAGGGATATGTCATACCATTGCACAAGACGGGTAGTAAAAATGACCCAAACAAGATTAGAGGTATTACTTTGTTAAGTGTACTCGGTAAACTATTCACCAGAATTATTAATAACAAATTTTAAAATTGGGCTGAATATTACAACGTATAAATTGAGGCACACGCTGGCTTCAGAACCCACAGAAGTACTGTACATAACATGTTTGTATTACATATGATTAACAATGGAAAGAAATTGTATACAGGGATGGTTGAT
Organism: Archivesica marissinica; assembly: GCA_014843695.1. Taxonomy (NCBI): domain Eukaryota; kingdom Metazoa; phylum Mollusca; class Bivalvia; order Venerida; family Vesicomyidae; genus Archivesica; species Archivesica marissinica. Next base: position 50,218,217 of record CM026404.1, on the reverse strand, counting down.
TTTAGCAAAGCTTTTGACTATGTTGTGCGTGATAACTTATGATTCAAACTTATTAAATTGGTATTAGAGGTAAAATATTGAAAGTTATTAAAACTATGTACAGTAGTATAAAATATAAAGTTAAACAATTAAATACATTAAGTCATGAGTTTCCTTGTTTGCTTGGGGTACGACAGGGTGAATGTTTATCCTCTTTTCTATTTTCTATGTTTTTAAATGATATATAAGAACAGTTTATGCTACATTGGCATAAAGCTATTGATATTTATATGACACAGCTGTTTATATTATTGTATGCAGACGATATTGTCATTTTATCAGAAACAGAAGAAGGCTTACAGAATGGTTTTGATATTTTGGTAGAATATTGTGAACGATGGAGAACACGAAGGTTATGGTATTTCGAAAAGCTGGTATGTTACCCAGAAATCTTAGTTTTAAATATAATGTTCAGCTTATAGAAATTGTAAAATCATTTCATGAAACACAAATAACATTGGCAGGTCAAGCTCAGAAAGCAATTTTTAAATTAAATAGTTATTTATTTAATTCGTTTGATGTTAGTATTAAACATAGACTTCAAATATTTGATAAACTTGCTTTACCTATCCTCAACTATAATTGTGAGGTATGGGGATTTCAATCAGCCAATAACATTGAACGTGTTAACATACTCTATTGTAAAACGCTGTACACAGAATGATTTTGTATATGGAGTATTGGCTAGGAGACAGCTGATTGTTTATCGATATTTTAGAATATTGGTTGAAAATATTACACTGCGAAAGTCATAAATATGCTAAACTTGTATGTGCCATTCTCATGTTGGATGCAGAGTTACATTCTAATAAAACTTCTTGGCTTATAGGATCTAGGGTCTAGGATTATATGAAGTATGGAGAGCACAATCGGGTGGAAAGGATAATGTAGTTTTAATTCTAACACGACCCAGCTAATAACATACATACTTGTAGAGTAAAATCTACCTCGGGTTATTCTGCGATATACCTAGCTTGAACTATGCTGCGCGCGCACACCGTGTTTTGGCTATTCCATTTATACAATGCGTGTACAGTTTTATGAATGAAAGTCACGTGATGTTTGTAAATACTATTGTGGGAATTCGCGGAAGTGAGCTATTTTTAGAATCAGATAATCTCTTGTCCGTCTTGTTTTTCTGTTAAGTAACGTTTCAGTTACTATTCTGTACAGTTTTATTTGACAAAATAATAAAATTATTGATCAGTTACAACTTTTGTTCATTTATGCACTAGATTGATATTTTCCATAAAAAATAACGTCATCACCACTTACGCGGGAGGAAATTTCGAAAGCCAAATGCAGCAGAGTAGCACGGCGTTTGAAGAAAATACTCCTTTGATTCTGGTCTAAAATTATTAGAAGTAAGTCGTGTTAGAATCGAAATAATAAGTATCAACCGTGGTATATCGCAGAATAACCCGAGTTTGAGTTCTTATGCGTAGAAATAGTACGGTTGATACTTATTATTTCTTAAATATACTTAGAGCCAAAGATTGAACAATAACTTTGTACAAAATTGACATAGTAGACTTGTAGAGTCATGTAGATACATATTTTATTAACATTTGTAAATATCGTAATACTATGTCACGATTAATATTATATTCGCATAATTTAGCTGTGGAATCGGGAAGGTGGCACAAACCACAAAGTATACCGTATGTTCAGTATGTAATATTTTAGATGATGAATACCATTTATTACTAGAATGTTCGATATATAAAGACATACGAATTAAATATATCAATAAGTATTTCTGTAATATGCCAACTGTGTTTAAATTAAAGGAATTATTTACATGTATACATGATGGGACAATTAGAAAATTGAGTGTTTTTATTTATAAAGCTTTTGAAATAAGTACATTGAATAATATGTAGTGATACTTTGTATGTGCTTAATTGGTGATATTTCATGTGTTTATAATATGTATATGTTACTATATATATATATGGGTGGATATAAAATGTATATGTTACTATATATATACATATGGGTGGTTAATGCGATTTTACGTGATATCGCATATATGAGTGTTCAATCTTTATTCATTTTGTGCATGCATGTATACATTATATGCCAAACAATGTTTACTCAAGGAAGAATGTCACAGGTGTAGTAGGGGTAGGGATACGCCCAGTCGACCGGTTGTACTCTGTGAAAGTCTTACTGGAAGCTCGTTTACAAGGATGCTGGTATTCTAGGTAACCCAAGGAAGAATGTCACAGGTGTAGTGGGGGTAGGGATACGCCCAATCGACCGGTTGTACTCTGTGATAGTCTTAATGGAAGCTCGTTGGCAAGGATGCTAGTATTCTAGGTAACCCAAGAAAGAATGTCACATGTGTAGTAGGGGTAAGGATACGCCCAGTCGACTGGTTGTACTCTGTGCTAGTCTTAATGGAAGTAAATACAGGTTTGATATATACATTATGCAGGATTGATATATACATTATGAACATTGGTATGCTAGTATATTCCTGTGATTAATTTTTTAATTGAATAATAACATCGTTACAATGCATACTATGCATTCTCCGCAAGATTTGTCACCACTATTTGTTATGTTCGTGTTTGTAAATTGTTGTACCGCATGGGTCATATTGACCTATTGGATATGAAATAAAGTTTATATATTTATCTAATTAAACTGATTCTCTATAGTGAATATTGCACGTACTGCAAACATTAATATATCTAAGCTGATTCTCTATAATGAATATTGCACGTACTGCAAACATAGTTATATTTAAATTGATTCTCTATAGTGAATATTACACGTGCTGCAAACATAAATGTATCTAAACTGATTCTCTAGAGTGAATAGTACACGTGCTGCAAACATAGTTATATCTAAATTGATTCTCTATAATGAATATTGCACGTACTGCAGACATTAATATATCTAAACTGATTCTCTATAATGAATATTGCACGTACTGTAAACATAAATGTATCTAAACTGATTCTCTATAGTGAATATTGTACGTACTGCAAACATTAATATATCTAAACTGATTGTCTATAGTGAATATTGTACGTACTGCAGACATTAATATATCTAAACTGATTGTCTATAGTGAATATTACACGTACTGCAAACACAAATATAGAATCTCAATAGTTCTTACGACGTACACACTCCTCTTTCTGATTGACATCACGTATTTGTGCAATATACCTCCATGACTGCACAAGGGCCTGTTCCAGTTCATGCAGGTTGCGTACGGTCACTTGTCGCCTCCGTACTCGCCTGTTCAGCTCGTCACATAGATGCTCGATAACTCTGAGATCGGCTGCCCCATCCTACCTGAATACCATGCTACGTTCACTGGCTCGTGTGTGCGGAATTGCAGCAGGGATCAAACTCTACTGCCGGTGCGTTATGGTTCCCCATAGCAACTAACAAGTCCGTCTTGGTGTGCAACGACAATCCGGTCACACCATCACGGAGCTGCCACCATACTGGTCTCATTGAAACATACATTCTTTCACATCGCTGTCTGAATACGCGCATCCTTCCATCATTGTGGTATAAGTAAAACCGACGCTCGTCCGTACACAGGACGTTTTCCCACTTTGCCCGAGTCATACACTAGTGCCGACGGGCACATCGTTCCTGCTGCTGTCGGTGGCGTGGTATCAAAATAAGGCCAATGTGTGTGTTTTACGTTTATTTATCGTCGGTACCGGTTGCCCATATGAGCGACGCCTCCTGAAGATATTAGTCATTTTAGATTTTTGGAGGATAGTGCAGTGATACAGACAGAGACTCTGGTTCTTTTACGTGCACGATGTAAAGCACCGACACGAGACCTCGGTTTAACGTACCATCTGAAAGACTGTTAATTGTATTACGGTCAGATGGGGGATCGAACTACAGATCTGTCTGGCTCTTATACACTGATCGCGGAGCCGCCTGAGGACTATTTGTCTACTAACTGGCTAATCGTGCATTCATTTGGTCGTATTCACAATAGATGTCAGGGTCTTGAAAACAGACGGATCTGTAGTCCAGTGGTAACACGCTGGACTGGTAATCCAGGGATCTCAGGTTCGATCCCCCGTCTGACCATAATAAAATTAACAGTCTTTCAGATGGGACGTTAAACCGAGGTCTCGTGTCGGTGCTTTACATCGTGCGCGTAAAAGAACCAGAGGAGATTCTGGAATTGGTCTCTGTCTGTATCATGCACTATCCTCCAAAATCTAAAATAGCATAATCTCTTCAGGAGGCGTCGCTCATATGGGCAACCGGTAGCGACGATAAATAAACGTAAAGCACAGGGTCTTGAAACGATTCTGTAGATGATCCGCAACAATATGCGCATCCTGTGCCGGAGTTGTCTCCCTTCCTCAATGATGCATGGGTTCACCAACTCGTTCAGTGCGTTGGAACATATGCAGTAAACTAGCTATGATAGACATATGCATACCAATGACTCGCTTTTATAATGTGTGTACAGCTAATGTAGTCGAATAACATAACACATAATTTCAATTAATCTTGAACAGTGACCCGGAAAATCCAATTTGAAAAGTATCGTGTCTTGCGTTGTGTTATTTTGTGAAATTTTAGTTTCTCTTTAAACTTGATTTATTTTACAACGATTGCGAAGCAAGTTCTAACAGCTTATATTAGTCACTCTCGTTGGCGCGGATGAAAGCTTATATGTGGTCATTCGTATAGGAGGAAACCAGAGTACCCGGAGAAAACCCACCTGTCCGATCTGGCTACCACCGTACCATCTCACATACTTCACGGTCCGAGTATCGAACCCGGGTTGCATTGGTGAGAAGCATTTTGAGTTTACAAACAATCCAACTATACCGAATTATATAAGTGTCGGATCACAACTGGCCGTATGTGAATATTTACAGCGCGTGTCCTTTACAAGTACTGCAAAGAAATGATTCTCTATTATAAATAAGCCATTCCCTATAGTGAATATTGCACGTACTGCCTACATAAATAAGCTAAATGATTCTTTATAGTGAACATTGCACGTACTGCCAACATAAATAAACATTCCCTATAGTGAATAGTGCACATACTGCCAACATAAATAAGCATTCCATATAGTGAATATTGCACATACTGCCTACATAAATAAACATTCCCTATAGTGAATATTGCACGAACTGCCAACATAAATAAGCTAAATGATTCTCTATAGTGAACATTGCACGTACTGCCAACATAAATATATCTAAGCTGATTCTCCATAGTGAATATTGCACGTACTGCCAACATAAATATATCTAAGCTGATTCTCCATAGTGAATATTGCACGAACTGCCAACATAAATAAGCTAAATGATTCTCCATAGTGAATATTGCACGAACTGCCAACATAAATAAAGCTAAATGATTCTCCATAGTGAATATTGCACGAACTGCCAACATAAATAAAGCTAAATGATTCTCCATAGTGAATATTGCACGAACTGCCAACATAAATAAGCTAAATGATTCTCCATAGTGAATATTGCACGAACTGCCAACATAAATAAAGCTAAATGATTCTCCATAGTGAATATTGCACGAACTGCCAACATAAATAAAGCTAAATGATTCTCCATAGTGAATATTGCACTAACTGCCAACATAAATAAAGCTAAATGATTCTCCATAGTGAATATTGCACATACTGCCAACATAAATAAGCTAAATGATTCTCCATAGTGAATATTGCACGAACTGCCAACATAAATATAGCTAAATTATTCTCCATAATGAATATTGCACGAACTGCCAACATAAATAAGCTAAATGATTCTCCATAGTGAATATTGCACATACTGCCAACATAAATAAGCTAAATGATTCTCCATGGTGAACATTGCACGTACTGCCAACATAAATAAGCTAAATGATTCTCCATAATGAATATTGCACGAACTGCCAACATAAATAAGCTAAATGATTCCACATAGTGAACATTGCACGTACTGCTAAAATAAATAAAGATAAAATGAGTCCCTTAATTACATCATTAAATACTCATTAACCACCCATAGAATGAATGTGAAAATCATCCTATAATCGACCAATGGACTGTATTAATTTAGTTTTTACACATTTATTTTAGCTCGATTGCGAAACAAATTCATTATCACTCGAGACCTCATTCCTGATGGAGCTCCATCGTGACGAGAGGGAGAAAGAAGAGGCAATGTGGATCTAAGTGTTTTGCCTAAGGTGCCATCGTAATGACTACATCCTAGCGCACACTCTTGGCATTTCAAACTGGAAGCGAATGCGCTACCACCACTTTCATTGTTATTTCAGGCTATGTAAATGAAATTATGGCAGGTGTGTTGACAAGGAGGAATATGAACAAGAAAACTACAAGAAAGCTACAAGAAAGCTACAGACCTCGATTTAATATACAAACAGTAAATTGGCTATAATTATATCGAACATTGCAACACTTGCACAAAACGGAAGGGTGGCATATATCCTCTAGACAGGATTCATTCAATTATATGTTCATTCCACAAAAGAAGCTAAATTGCACTGTGTTAAAGCCAGCATACTGTTCTTGTGGAAATCAGAATCTGATGGCATTCACCGCGCATGCTGGTATAACTCTCCTGTTTCTCTTCCCAAATAGATCATATGTCCATCTCGCAAAGCGTCCATATGCAATATATCGATATGCTCTGAAATGTATGTTGTATGCAGATGATAAGTACGGCTGGTATAGATGTGTAATATATGAGTTTGTATAACCATTATAAGATGGGTGTTGTTAATAATTAACATTAAATTCTTATCTGCGCCTGCATAATTCAAATTCTTCCATTATTGCAACTGAACCGATAAGACAAGCCTGGGTGCCAGTCTGTCGATTTTTCACTTTTTAACTTCTGGCAAAATGATATGATCAGAAACTCAATACGGCCCAATTAATAGTATCGGTGTTAAAATATATTTATTTGACTGACAAGGCAAAATATATCGACGACTGTTCCCAGGCTACGATAAGACCAACGCGACAGATATATGTCGCTTGATCTTATCGAGATAATGTCTTATCGACAGATACTTATCTAGTGTAACTATCCAACATTTCATATGCATATACTTGTACATGTATTATATTAAATACTCATGCATGAGCTGATCTTCCAGTGGACCTGATTCTAGAATGTAGTCATAGTATGAGGTTTCTAGAACGTATATTAAGACAGTTAATAAATACAAATACATAGCATTTATATAGCGCAAAAATTAAAAATTATTCTATTGCGCTTCACAATTACAGATGCAATTTTAAACAGTTACACGTGACAATAATATATGGAAATATAAATAAAAATGTATACATATATAGATATAACTAGGATTCTAGTAATTGGATAAGAACATATTTTATCATGATATCTACACCATTACAGTATATAAATGAGTGATTGGATTAGCGATAAACGTGGCAATATGAACCATAGACACAAACACCGCCGTAAGAATGACAACCGTGATGTGGCCAGTACAGTGATTGGGCCGGTACAGTGATCCGCCCATCACCACACGACAGAGCTCGAACCCAAGATAATGCCCATACAACACTTCACTCGTCAATCCAATACTTATAAAGTCGATGTCAATGAACCCTTCGAGCTGTGTTATGCACTGAATGTCCGATGTCTCCATCTTATCTACCACGCTTGTTGGTGTGCATCCCGTGGCTGTCGGCACAGTTGCCATAGCTACACCTAGAAATAGAAGCAGAAATGATTAGGAAATAAATCTGCCAAAATAAAGTTACGAGTAGAATGACTTATAAGCCTCAAGTGTGCCTTCGGGTGGGCAAACCCATATAAATTTCAACTAGTAGGCAATGTTCAGCAACTATATACCGGTATAGTGCCACCTTGATGAAGCACGATTAACATTCAATCGCCGTAAGTTCCATATGTTCTCTCTCCACCCACCCCCAGGATCAAAATGCACCCTGCCCTGTTTTCTCGACGCCATTTCCAAATTACTCATTCCGTTCCGAATGGCATTTAAATTCCACGTTGCCTCTTCTCTCTCCCTCGTGACGATGGATTACATCAGGAATGAGGTCTCGAGTGGGATTACTATAAGTTGTAAGAACTTGTTTCGCAATCGAGCTAAACTAAATCTGTATAAACTACATAGAGGACGCTACTTGTGTAGATACGCCGTGCATAATGTCTATGTCGATGCCGCTACTTGTGTAGATACGCCGTGCATTATGTCTATGTCGATGCCGCTACTTGTGTAGATACGCCGTGCATTATGTCTATGTCGATGCCGCTACTTGTGTAGATACGCCGTGCATTATGTCTATGTCGATGCCGCTACTTGTGTAGATACGCCGTGCATTATGTCTATGTCGATGCCGCTACTTGTGTAGATACGCCGTGCATTATGTCTATGTCGATGCCGCTACTTGTGTAGATACGCCGTGCATAATGTCTATGTCGATGCCGCTACTTGTGTAGATACGCCGTGCATTATGTCTATGTCGATGCCGCTACTTGTGTAGATACGCCGTGCATTATGTCTATGTCGATGCCGCTACTTGTGTAGATACGCCGTGCATTATGTCTATGTAGATGCCGCTACTTGTTTGTACTGGTGAGAAATGTTCACCTACAAGGCACACAGAAATTAGCAGACAAGTTGGAAAGACCTTATATTGTCTTAGATATTCCCAGTATAGGAGACCCAGTGTATCGTGTCCAACAGGAATCCGGTATAGGGCCTATTCGAACACTGCACAGGAATCTGCTACTACCTTTCATATCTATTCCGGAGTCTAAAGTGATAGCGCCTAAGACAAAGCCGTGTCGTGAACATAGGGTAGCATGATAAAAGTAGAAATAAAAGTTCTACTTTTATCATGTTTATCGTGATCATGGGTGTAGAAGATAAACGATCTGATTCAGACAGTTCTGATTGTAATATACTTTACGTTATAACACAACGACGTAACCGTCAACTGTCCGGAAGTAGGTCTTAATAATAATAATAATAATGGTCTTCGGGTATTTTGAGCCGTTCGGAGCCTAGTCGGTTCGTGGCCGTCTCAACAACCGGCGGTGTAAGTTCGCGCATTCTTACGATTGAGAACAGTTCTGGTAATGTTAGCATTCCAGAACAAATGAACCGTACCAATAGCACGGATAGTACTCGGTTACAAACACGAAATGACAGTACAGGTAGGCCTACTAGATCACATGATGCTGTTATATCGAACGGCATGCGTCCAATTCCTCGGCCTAGGATCAGACCGTAGCCTGGGAACAGGCGTCTATATAGTTTGCCTGGTCAGTCAAATAAATATATTTTAACACCGAGACAATTGGGCCGTATTGAGTTTCTGATCATGTCATTTTGCCAGAAGTTAAAAAGTGAACAATCGACAGACTGGAACCCAGGCTAATCAGACAGGTCCAACAACGTAAACCCCCCGATCGATACGGGGAATGGGCATGTTCCCAACAGTTATCGGGACATACTATTTCGTTTGATCATGTTATGTTACAGATCTATCTATGTCAATGTAGTTGCAAGCTCGATGTATAATTTATACCTTGAATGTTGAACATTTAGGTTCTAGCAGTTGTATTCTTCAGTATAAATTGTCGATAGATCTTTACGAAAGTTGATATTTTAATGTGACATACTATTTAGTATATATATGTATATATTTCGGGTTTTACGCCTGCATCAGCACAATTTTGGGCTATATCGCCGGCGGGCAGTTTACCTAACAACACCTTTCCTGGGTAGGCTCCAGCGGTTAACCAGTACTTGGGTGCACCAACCTCCGTAAGGAACTGCCAACTTTTTCATATAAATGAGACACGGTCTGAGCAGGGCTCGAACCCGTGACCATCAGTGATGATAGGTTACAGTGGTATACAAGTCAGCGACCTTAACCACTCGACCACGTAGGCGGACAACACACTATTTAGGCAAGCCCGTTATGCGACTTGCTCTAGCATGTTTTTGACACGTTTCGTTACAAATTAAAACCCATTCCACCCTGTGTCTCTTTTACAACATTGTAGAAACATCCACACATTGGACTGTTGGACTATGTGGCGGATGGGACAAAGTGTTGAGCTTTGATCGAGCATTAACGCATTTCAGTCTGGATACCGTTCAAACAGTATTTACAAAGAACATATAGCCAGATCAGCCGCCATGGAACGTGCCGTCTGATCAGGCTCTATTCTGTTTGCTATTCAGATGATCTTGCTAAGACACTTGGCTATGTAGCAAACAACATAGATCCTGATCAGCACGCAGCGTCACGCTGCGGCTGATCTGGATCTATGTTGTTTGCAAAAACCTTTAAATGTATCCAGAATGAAATGGGTTAAGCACATTTCATAAAACAAGACAATTCAAACTAACTGAATATTCGTTTTATTTTATTACAGGTCATTGGCGACTCATGGGTGTACATATTAAAATGTAAAATAACGAAGTATCCAGGTATTATTTTATTTGTGTATTTTATTATTTTATTTCCAGATGCTACCTGCAATGGGAGGATGTTTATAATTAATTAATTACGGTTCAGAGACACGGAACTTGGTTTAGGACAGTCATTGTAAATACAATGATTATCAAAACTTTTATAGAGATTCAGAAGGGACATAACTGCGATATCAAATTGATATTGATTTTATAGATCGATTATCCCCCTTAGATGTACTATGAATATTAATTATGTTGTTCAATACAAGTTAACTATTAACTTTAATAAATTCTCAGGTGTCAATTTCAAGAAATTGGGGAGGGGGTGTAACTTAGTGGAATTTGGGTGTATTGTATGAATGAGAGATAGGTCAGTTGTTTCTAGATCTGGTCATCATTTTAAACCAATCAAAATTGCGCATTAAATATCGGTAGACCCATTTCAAGAGTATCCGTTTAGTGCTACACACGATACGACTGACGTGGATCGTTTTGTAGATTTCTATTAACGTCATAGACAGCCACTTAGCTGGTTTTTATGTGTACGTCCATTAAATTACATAGATAGATGCGTATTTAAAAGTTGAAACCCCACAAGAGGTTACACTGTCATTACAGCACACAGCGACATTACAACACACACTGTCATTACAGCACACAGCGACATTACAGCACACACTGACATTACAGCACACAGCGACATTACAGCACACACTGACATTACAGCACACAGCGACATTACAGCACACACTAACATTACAGCACACAGCGACATTACAGCACATACTGTCATTACAGCACACACTGTCATTACAGCACACATTGTCCTTACAGCACACACTGTCATTACAGCACACACTGTCATTACAACACACACACTGTCATTACAGCACACAGCGACATTACAACACACACTGTCATTACAGCACACATTGTCATTACAACACACACTGTCATTACAGCACACAGCGACATTACAGCACACACTGTCACTACAGCACACATTGTCATCACACACACACACACACACACGCACGCACGCACGCACGCACGCACGCACGCACGCACGCACGCACGCACGCACGCACGCACGCACGCACGCACGCACGCACGCACGCACGCACGCACGCACGCACGCACGCACACGCACACGCACACGCGCACACGCGCACACGCGCACACGCACACACACACTTGTATAGTAAAACTTCATATGTTATAAATCAGTACAATTTTGACCTGATACAGGCCTCTTTTGATAAAGTGCTAAGCCATCGGGTGATTTATCTTACGACGCATTTGTGGAAGTCGTGATAGCGCAGTGGATGCGCGTTCGCTTCAGGTGCGAAAGGTCCGGAGTTCGAGCCCCACTGGAGCCGTTACGATTGTGCCCTTAGTATAGGCAAGGCATTTAAATTCCACGTTGCCTCTTCTCTCACCCTCGTGGCGATGGATTCCATCAGGAATGAGGTCTCGAAAGTGATTTATATAAGTTGATATAACTTGTTTCGCAATCGAGCTAAAATAAATTTGTATAAACCCATACACATTATAGGTAGAATATACGATTTGTTGGTGGAAATTGTGCGCAATTCAGTATATAAGATTGTCATGTTCAAACATTCAGTACACACACGATTATGCTATTTTGACCACTAAATGCGAGGAAATTTTTAATTTAACATTTTGATAAAAGATTCTTTTCGTTAACTCTAGTTATTACCAAGTGACATATGTCGTATTTGTATTTCCAGTATTAGCAATGAATACTGTAAACGGTGAAATGTCGAGTCAGATTGTTAGCGACTATGAATGATTGCATTATGGTTTTGTTAAATAACTACCAACTATGGAACGCCGATGCATAGTTCCATATTATTGTACGTATATGGTAGTTGGATTTGTATTCAGTAAACTATGGAACGCCGTTGCATCGTCTTTTGAGTGGTTCTGTACTAATGGCTCCATATCCAGCATCAGCATGCCCATGTGAGGTATTAAACTTATACGTTAATCACTGGACATGCCTTAACCAATACGGTGGTACCACGTGACACATATGACCAGAGTTATTGTTCGTACTTGTATGCGTTTTATTCATTTGATGGTATGCAGTTATCTACATTATAAATGTCCACAGGAACTTGAAATTTGATCCATAAGCCACCAAAGGTCTCGTACCTCTATCCTAGGACACCCCCTCTATTAAATAGAGGATAAAATGGATAACATTTCAAGTTCCTGTGATACGTATATTCATATGCTCATTTGTGTTTTCAGTTTTTACCGTGTATAGTGTCTGATATCTGACTATCATGACACAAAATCATGTAGCACTTGTACTTATATAATAATTGTTACATGTTACATTATAATAACTAACACATGAAGGTTCATATGGGAAATATCATATGTTATCTATATTTTAGCTTCTTCCCCCCGGACATATATTCCGACATCGCAACAGCGCGCAGCGACATTACATCAGCGCGCAGCGACATTACAACAGCGGCGCAGCTACATTACATCAGCGTGCAGCTACATTATATCAGCGCGCAGCGACATTACATCAGCGCGCAGCGACATTACAACAGCGGCGCAGCTACATTACATCAGCGCGCAGCTACATTATATCAGCGCGCAGCGACATTACATCAGCGTGCAGCGACATTACATCAGCGGCGCAGCTACATTACATCAGCGGCGCAGCGACATTACATCAGCGCGCAGCGACATTACATCAGTGCGCAGCTAAATTACAACAGCGCAACATACATTAGCGCGCAGCGACATTACAACAGCGGCGCAGCTACATTACAACAGTGGCGCAGCTAAATTACAACAGCGCAACATACATCAGCGCGCAGTGACATTACAACAGCGGCGCAGCAACATTACAACAGCAGCGCAGCTACATTACAACAGCGGCGCAGCTACATTACAACAGCGCAACATACATCAGCGCGCAGCGACATTACATCAGCGCGCAGCGACATTACATCAGTGCGCAGCTAAATTACAACAGCGCAACATACATTAGCGCGCAGCGACATTACAACAGCGGCGCAGCTACATTACAACAGCGGCGCAGCTAAATTACAACAGTGCAACATACATCAGCGCGCAGTGACATTACAACAGCGGCGCAGCGACATTACAACAGCGGCGCAGCTACATTACAACAGCGGCGCAGCTACATTACAACAGCGCAACATACATCAGCGCGCAGCGACATTACATCAGCGCGCAGCGACATTACATCAGCGCGCAGCGACATTACATCAGCGGCGCAGCTACATTACATCAGCGGCGCAGCTACATTACATCAGCGGCGCAGCGACATTACATCAGCGCGCAGCGACATTACAACAGCGCGCAGCGACATTACATCAGCACGCAGCGACATTACAACAGCGGCACAACTACAATACAACAGTGTGCAGCTACATTACATCAGCGCGCAGCTACATTACAACAGCGCGCAGCTACATTACAACAGTGTGCAGCTACATTACATCAGCGCGCAGCGACATTACACAGCGGCGCAACTACATTACAACAGCGCGCAGCTACATTACAACAGCGTGCAGCTACATTACATCAGCGCGCAGCTACATTACAACAGCGGCGCAGCGACATTACATCTTACAACAGCGCGCAGCGACATTACATCTTACAACAGCGCACAGCGACATTAAATCTTACAACAGCGCGCAGCGACAATACAACTTACAACAGTGCGCAGTGACATTACAACTTACAACAGCGCAACTTACAACAACAGCACGCAGCGACATTACATCTTACAACAGCGCACAGTGACATTACATCTTACAACAGCGCGCAGCGACATTACATCTTACAACAGCGCACAGCGACATTAAATCTTACAACAGCGTGCAACGACAATACAACTTACAACAGTGCGCACCGCAGCGACATTACAACTTACAACAGCGCAACTTACAACAACAGCGCGAAGCGACATTACAACTGACAACAGTGCGCAGCGAAATTACAACTTACAACAGCGCAACATACAACAGCGCGCAGCGACATTACAACAGCGTGCAGCAACATTACAACAGCGCCCCGCAACATTACAACTTACAACAACGCGACACAGCATGCAGCGACATACAACTTACAACACGCGCAGCGACATTACAACAGTGCTCAGTGACATTACAACTTACAACAGTGCGCAGCGACATTACAACTTACAACAGCGCGCAGCGACATTACAACATACAACATCGCGCAGCGACATTACAACTTACAGCGCAGCGACATTACAACTTACAACAGCGCGCAGCAACATTACAACAGCGCCCAGCAACATTACAACTTACAACAACGCGACATATGCAGCGACATTACAACTTACAACAGCGCGCAGCGACATTACAACAGCGTGCAGCAACATTACAACAGCGCCCAGCAACATTACAACCTACAACAACGCGACACAGCATGCAGCGACATTACAACTTACAACAGCGCGCAGCGACATTACAACAGTGCTCAGTGACATTACAACTTACAACAGTGCGCAGCGACATTGCAACTTACAACAGCGTGCAGCGACATTACAACAGTGCTCAGCGACATTACAACTTACAACAGCGCGCAGCGACATTACAACAGTGCGCAGCAACATTACAACAGTGCCCAGCAACATTACAACTTACAACAACGCTACACAGCATGCAGCGACATTACAACTTACAACAGCGCGCAGCAACATTACAACAGCGCCCAGCAACATTACAACTTACAACAACGCGACACAGCATGCAGCGACATTACAACTTACAACAGCGCGCAGCGACATTACAACAGTGCTCAGTGACATTACAACTTACAACAGTGCGCAGCGACATTACAACTTACAACAGCGCGCAGCGACATTACAACAGCGCGCAGCAACATTACAACAGCGCCCAGCAACATTACAACTTACAACAACACTACACAGCATGCAGCGACATTACAACTTACAACAGCGCGCAGCAACATTACAACAGCGCCCAGCAACATTACAACTTACAACAACGCGACACAGCATGCAGCGACATTACAACTTACAACAGCGGGCAGCGACATTACAACAGCGCTCAGTGACATTACAACTTACAACAGTGCGCAGCGACATTACAACTTACAACAGCGCGCAGCAACATTACAACAGCGCCCAGCAACATTACAACTTACAACAACGCGACACAGCATGCAGCGACATTACAACTTACAACAGCGCGCAGCGACATTACAACAGTGCTCAGTGACATTACAACTTACAACAGTGCGCAGCGACATTACAACTTACAACAGCGCGCAGCGACATTACAACAGCGCGCAGCAACATTACAACAGCGCCCAGCAACATTACAACTTACAACAACACTACACAGCATGCAGCGACATTACAACTTACAACAGCGCGCAGCAACATTACAACAGCGCCCAGCAACATTACAACTTACAACAACGCGACACAGCATGCAGCGACATTACAACTTACAACAGCGCGCAGCGACATTACAACAGCGCTCAGTGACATTACAACTTACAACAGTGCGCAGCGACATTACAACTTACAACAGTGCGCAGCGACATTACAACAGCGCGCAGCGACATTACAACTTACAACAGCGCGCAGCGACATTACAACAGTGCTCAGCGACATTACAACTTACAACAGCGCGCAGCGACATTACATCTTACAACAGCGCTCAGCGACATTACAACTTACAACAGTGCGCAGCGACATTACAACTTACAACAGCGCACCATACAACAGCGCGTAGCAACATTACAACAGCGCGCAGCGACATTACAACAGCGCGCAGTGACATTACAACTTACAACAGCGCACAGCGACATTACAACTTACAACAATGTACAGCGACATTACAACTAACAACAGCGCGCAGCGACATTACAACTTACAACAGCGCGCAGTGACATTACAACTTACAACGGCGCACAGTGACATTACAACTTACAACAACGCGCAGCGACATTACAACTTACAACAGCGCGCAGTGACATTACAACTTACAACAGCACACAGCGACATTACAACTTACAACAGCACGCAGTGACATTACAACTTACAACAGCGCGCAGCGATATTACAACAACAGCGCGCAGTGATACTACAACTTATAACAGTGTTTAGCGATATTACAACAACAGTGCGCAGCGACATTACACCAGTGCACAGCGACATTACAACTTACAAAAACAGCGAGCAGCGACATTACAACAGCGCGCAGCGACATTACAACTTACAACAGCTGCGCAGTGACATTACAACTTACAACAGCGCGCAGCGACATTACAACAGCGCGCAGCAACATTACAACAGCGCCCAGCAACATTACAACTTACAACAACGCGACAAAGCATGCAGCGACATTACAACTTACAACAGCGCGCAGCGACATTACAACAGCGCGCAGCAACATTACAACAGCGCCCAGCAACATTACAACTTACAACAACGCGACACAGCATGCAGCGACATTACAACTTACAAAAACAGTGAGCAGCGACATTACAACAGCGCGCAGCGACATTACAACTTACAACAGACGCGCAGTGACATTACAACTTACAACAATGCGCAGCGACATTACAACTTACAACAGCGCGCAGTGACATTACAACTTACAACAGCGCGCAGCGATATTACAACAACAGCACGCAGCGATACTACAACTTATAAAACAGTGTTTAGCGATATTACAACAACAGTGCGCAGCGACATTACAACAACGGGCAGCACGCATCGACATTACACCAGCGCGCAGCGACATTACAACTTACAAAAACAGTGAGCAGCGACATTACAACAGCGCGCAGCGACATTACAACTTACAACAGCCGCGCAGTGACATTACAACTTACAACAATGCGCAGCGACATTACAACTTACAACAGCGCGCAGCGATATTACAACAACAGCACGCAGCGATACTACAACTTATAACAGTGTTTAGCGATATTACAACAACAGTGCGCAGCGACATTACAACAACGGGCAGCACGCATCGACATTACACCAGCGCGCAGCGACATTACAACTTACAAAAACAGTGAGCAGCGACATTACAACAGCGCGCAGCGACATTACAACTTACAACAGCCGCGCAGTGACATTACAACTTACAACAATGCGCAGTGACATTACAACTTACAACAGCGCGCAGTGACATTACAACTTACAACAGCCGCGCAGTGACATTACAACTTACAACAATGCGCAGTGACATTACAACTTACAACAGCGCGCAGTGACATTACAACTTACAACAGCGCGCAGCGATATTACAACAACAGCACGCAGCGATACTACAACTTATAACAGTGCTTAGCGATATTACAACAACAGTGCACAGCGATGCTACAACTTATAACAGTGCTTAGCGATATTACAACAGCGGACAGCGGACAGCGCACATCGACATTACAACTTACAATAACGCGCAGCGACATTACAACTTACAATAGCGCGCAGCGATATTACAACTTACAATAGTGCGCAACGACATTACAACTTACAATAGCGAGCAGTGACATTACAACTTACAATAGCGCGCAACGACATTACAACTTACAATAGCGTGCAGTGACATTACAACTTACAATAGCGCGCAATGACATTACAACTTACAATAGCGTGCAGTGACATTACAACTTACAATAGCGCGCAGTGACATTACAACTTACAATAGCGCGCAGTGACATTACAACTTACAATAGTGTGCAGTGACATTACAACTTACAATAGCGCGCAGTGACATTACAACTTACAATAGCGAGCAGTGACATTACAACTTACAATAGCCGCGCAGTGACATTACAACTTACAACAATGCGCAGTGACATTACAACTTACAACAGCGCGCAGTGACATTACAACTTACAACAGCCGCGCAGTGACATTACAACTTACAACAATGCGCAGTGACATTACAACTTACAACAGCGCGCAGTGACATTGCAACTTACAACAGCGCGCAGTGATATTACAACAACAGCACGCAGCGATGCTACAACTTATAACAGTGCTTAGCGATATTACAACAGCGGACAGCGGACAGCGCACATCGACATTACAACTTACAATAGCGCGCAGCGACATTACAACTTACAATAGCGCGCAGCGATATTACAACTTACAATAGTGCGCAACGACATTACAACTTACAATAGCGAGCAGTGACATTACAACTTACAATAGCGCGCAGTAACATTACAACTTACAATAGCGCGCAACGACATTACAACTTACAATAGCGTGCAGTGACATTACAACTTACATAGCACGCAACGACATTACAACTTACAATAGCGCGCAACGACATTACAACTTACAATAGCGCGCAGTGATATTATAACTTACAATAGTGCGCAACGACATTACAACTTACAATAGCGAGCAGTGACATTACAACTTACAATAGCGCGCAACGACATTACAACTTACAATAGCTTGCAGCGATATTACAACTTACAATAGCTCGCAGCGACATTACAACTTACAATAGCGTGAAGTGACATTACAACTTACAATAGCGCGCAGTGACTACAACTTACAATAGCGTGCAGTGACATTACAACTTACAATAGCGCGCAGTGACATTACAACTTACAATAGCGCGCAACGACATTACAACTTACAATAGCGTGCAGTGACATTACAACTTACAATAGCGCGCAATGACATTACAACTTACAATAGCGTGCAGTGACATTACAACTTACAATAGCGCGCAGTGACATTACAACTTACAATAGCGCGCAACGACATTACAACTTACAATAGCGTGAAGCGACATTACAACTTACAATAGCGCGCAACGACATTACAACTTACAATAGCGTGCAGTGACATTACAACTTACAATAGCGCGCAACGACATTACAACTTACAATAGCGTGCAGTGATATTACAACTTACAATAGTGCACAACGACATTACAACTTACAATAGCGTGCAGTGATATTACAACTTACAATAGTGCGCAATGACATTACAACTTACAATAGCGAGCAGTGACATTACAACTTACAATAGTGCGCAACGACATTACGACTTACAATAGCTCGCAGCGACATTACAACTTACAATAGCTCGCAGCGACATTACAACTTACAATAGCGTGCAGTGACATTACAACTTACAATAGTGCGCAGTGACATTACAACTTACAATAGCGTGCAGTGACATTACAACTTACAATAGCGCGCAGTGACATTACAACTTACAATAGCACGCAGCGACATTACAACTTACAATAGCGTGCAGTGACATTACAACTTACAATAGCGCGCAACGACATTACAACTTACAATAGCGTGCAGTGACATTACAACTTACAATAGCGCGCAGTGACATTACAACTTACAATAGCGTGCAGCAACATTACAACAGCGCGCAGCGACATTACAATTTACAATAGCGCGCAGCGACATTACAACTTACAATAGTGCGCAACAACATTACAACTTACAATAGCGCACAGCGACATTACAACTTACAATAGCTCGCAGCGACATTACAACTTACAATAGCTCGCAGCGACATTACAACTTACAACAGCGCAAAGCGACACTAAAACTTACAATATCGCACAGTGACATTATAGCAGTGCGCAGCGACATTAGGGTGTGACGTCACGTGCAAAGGAACATAAGTCATGGTTCAATTAAGGCAGGTAAATTGTTTACCTGTAAATAAAACCCATACCGAACATCGCATTTTCCAAAAGTACAAAACAAAGCCACAAGTTTTAGCACTAGAAAACAGCCTGCACCAGAAAGTCACGAGGTAAAATTAAACTAAATGGCGGATTTTGACAAGAAAAGTAAGTAAAGAAAACAATCAAATAACTAATTAAATTAAAGCACAATAATAAATGTATGATCAATAGACAACATGATTCATACTCAATATCCCCTTACGCACAAGTTACTTATTAAATATAGAACTATTTCATTGACTAGACGTGTTATATATTGCTGGATACCAAGTCATGTTGGTATTCGTGGCAATGAAATGGCTGATCAAAACAGACGGATCTGTACTCCAGTGGTAACACCCTGGACTGGTAATCCAGGGATCGCACGTTCGACCACCCTGTCTGACCCTAATAAAATTAACAGCCTTTCAGATGGGACGTTAAACCGATGTCTTGTGTCGGTGCTTTACACCGTGCACGTAAAACAACCAGAGGAGACTCTGGAATGGGTCTGTATCATGCACTATCCTCCAAAAATCTAAAATGACTAATCTCTTCAGGAGGCGTCGCTCATATGGGCAACCGGTAGCGACGATAAATAAACGTAAAACACATGTGTCATTTACATATACCATTAGATCAAACAATACATACCACATCTAGTACAAACAATACATACCACATCTAGTACAAACAATACATACCACATCTAGTACAAACAATACATACCACATCTAGTACAAACAATACATACCACATCTAGTACAAACAATACATACCACATCTAGTACAAACAATACATCTAGTACAAACAATACATACCACATCTAGTACAAACAATACTACCACATCTAGTACAAACAATACATACCAACACAAACAATACATACCACATCTAGTACAAACAATACATACCAATCTAGTACAAACAATACATACCAATCTAGTACAAACAATACATACCACATCTAGTACAAACAATACATACCATATCTAGTACAAACAATACATACCACATCTAGTACAAACAATATACCATCATAACAATCACAACAAACAATACATACCACATCTAGTACAAACAATAACACACAAAACAAACATACCACATCTAGTAAAACAATACATACCACATCTAGTACAAACAATACATACCACATCTAGTACAAACAATACATACCACATCTAGTACAAACAATACATACCACATCTAGTACAAACAATACATCTAGTACAAACAATACATACCACATCTAGTACAAACAATACATACCACATCTAGTACAAACAATACATACCACATCTAGTACAAACAATACATACCACATCTAGTACAAACAATACATACCACATCTAGTACAAACAATACATACCACATCTAGTACAAACATACATACCACATCTAGTACAAACAATACACACATCTAGTACAAACAATACATACCACATCTATACAAACAATACATACACATCTAGTACAAACAATACACACATCTAGTACAAACATACATACCACATCTAGTACAAACAATACATACCACATCTAGTACAAACAATACATACCACATCTAGTACAAACAATACATACCACATCTACATACCACATCTAGTACAAACAATACATACCACATCTAGTACAAACAATACATACCACATCTAGTACAAACAATACATACCACATCTAGTACAAACAATACATACCACATCTAGTACAAACAATACATACCACATCTAGTACAAACAATACATACCATATCTAGTACAAACAATACATACCACATCTAGTACAAACAATACATACCACATCTAGTACAAACAATACATACCACATCTAGTACAAACAATACATACCACATCTAGTACAAACAATACATACCAACAAAACAACCAGTACAAACAATACATACCACATCTAGTACAAACAATACATACCATATCTAGTACAAACAATACATACCACATCTAGTACAAACAATACATACCATATCTAGTACAAACAATACATACCATATCTAGTACAAGATTATGTGCATCATAATACAATAAATCTGTATTCCACCATTGCTACAAATATCTTTAGCATTGGAAGATAAATCTATGATTAAATATGTATACTTACATTGTGTGATGGGTGGAGATTTACAACAGCGTATATAAGCTTGTACAGATTCTGCTATGGTTTCATTATACAGTGATCAATCAATGGGATTAGTGGTTATCTCCAGCATTTATATGGAAGTCATGATTCACCAAAATTAATCAAATTATGCCCTAATGTTTATTACACGAGGTGAGCAGTTGCTATGATAGTTTTGAAATGTATGTTTGATGTGTAAACTGCTGGAATGCACCCACTTTGTATACCGATGTACCTACTCTGTTCTCTATATCTGTTAGAGTGACATGTATACCGATGTACCTACTCTGTCTATATCTGTTAGAGTGACATGTATACCGATGTACCTACTCTGTTCTCTATATCTGTTAGAGTGACATGTATACCGATGTACCTACTCTGTTCTCTATATCTGTTAGAGTGACATGTATACCGATGTACCTACTCTGTTCTCTATATCTGTTAGAGTGACATGTATACCGATGTACCCACTGTGTTCTCTATATCTGTTAGAGTGACATGTATACCGATGTACCCACTCTGTTCTCTATATCTGTTAGAGTGACATGTATACCGATGTACTCACTGTGTTCTCTATATCTGTTAGAGTGACATGTATACCGATGTACCTACTGTGTTCTCTATATCTGTTAGAGTGACATGTATACCGATGTACCTACTGTGTTCTCTATATCTGTTAGAGTGACATGTATACCGATGTACCTACTGTGTTCTCTATATCTGTTAGAGTGACATGTATACCGATGTACCCACTGTGTTCTCTATATATGTTAGAGTGACATGTATACCGATGTACCCACTGTGTTCTCTATATCTGTTAGAGTGACATGTATACCGATGTACTCACTTTGTTCTCTATATCTGTTAGAGTGACATGTATACCGATGTACCCACTGTGTTCTCTATATCTGTTAGAGTGACATGTATACCGATGTACCCACTGTGTTCTCTATATCTGTTAGAGTGACATGTATACCGATGTACCCACTGTGTTCTCTATATCTGTTAGAGTGACATGTATACCGATGTACCCACTGTGTTCTCTATATCTGTTAGAGTGACATGTATACCGATGTACCCAATCTGTTCTCTATATCTGTTAGAGTGACATGTATACCGATGTACCCACTGTGTTCTCTATATCTGTTAGAGTGACATGTATACCGATGCACTCACTTTGTTCTCTATATCTGTTAGAGTGACATGTATACCGATGTACCCACTTTGTTCTCTATATCTGTTAGAGTGACATGTATACCGATGTACCCACTTTGTTCTCTATATCTGTTAGAGTGTAACATGTATACCGATGTACCCACTTTGTTCTCTATATCTGTTAGAGTGACATGTATACCGATGTACCCACTTTGTTCTCTATATCTGTTAGAGTGACATGTATACCGATGTACCCACTGTGTTCTCTATATCTGTTAGAGTGACATGTATACCGATGTACCCACTGTGTTCTCTATATCTGTTAGAATGACATGTATACCGATGCACTCACTGTGTTCTCTATATCTGTTAGAGTGACATGTATACCGATGTACCCACTGTGTTCTCTATATCTGTTAGAGTGACATGTATACCGATGTACCCACTGTGTTCTCTATATCTGTTAGAGTGACATGTATACCGATGTACCCACTTTGTTCTCTATATCTGTTAGAGTGACATGTATACCGATGTACCCACTGTGTTCTCTATATCTGTTAGAGTGACATGTATACCGATGCACTCACTGTGTTCTCTATATCTGTTAGAGTGACATGTATACCGATGTACCCACTGTGTTCTCTATATCTGTTAGAGTGACATGTATACCGATGTACCCACTTTGTTCTCTATATCTGTTAGAGTGACATGTAT
>CM026404.1:50116350-50192950 GCA_014843695.1 Archivesica marissinica | reverse complement strand
TTCTCTATATCTGTTAGAGTGACATGTATACCGATGCACTCACTGTGTTCTCTATATCTGTTAAGAGTGACATGTATACCGATGTACCCACTTTGTTCTCTATATCTGTTAGAGTGACATGTATACCGATGTACCCACTCTGTTCTCTATATCTGTTAGAGTGACATGTATACCGATGCACCAAATGTGTTCTCTATATCTGTTAGAGTGACATGTATACCGATGTACCCACTGTGTTCTCTATATCTGTTAGAGTGACATGTTTACCGATGCACCAAATGTGTTCTCTATATCTGTTAGAGTGACATGTATACAGATGCACCAAATGTGTTCTCTATATCTGTTAGAGTGACATGTATACCGATGTACCCACTATGTTCTCTATATCTGTTAGAGTGACATGTATACCGATGCACTCACTTTGTTCTCTATATCTGTTAGAGTGACATGTATACCGATGTACCCACTGTGTTCTCTATATCGGTTAGAGTGACATGTATACCGATGTACCCACTTTGTTCTCTATATCTGTTAGAGTGATTAGAGTGACATGTATACAGATGTACCCACTTTGTTCTCTATATCTGTTAGAGTGACATGTATACCGATGTACCCACTGTGTTCTCTATATCTGTTAGAGTGACATGTATACCGATGTACCCACTGTGTTCTCTATATCTGTTAGAGTGACATGTATACCGATGTACCCACTTTGTTCTCTATATCTGTTAGAGTGACATGTATACCGATGTACCCACTGTGTTCTCTATATCTGTTAGAGTGACATGTATACCGATGTACCCACTGTGTTCTCTATATATGTTAGAGTGACATGTATACCGATGTACCCACTGTGTTCTCTATATCTGTTAGAGTGACATGTATACCGATGTACCCACTGTGTTCTCTATATCTGTTAGAGTGACATGTATACCGATGTACCCACTGTGTTTCTATATATGTTAGAGTGACATGTATACCGATGTACCCACTTGTGTCTCTATATCTGTTGTGACATTGTATACCGATGTAACCCAACTGTTGTTCTCTATATCTGTTAGAGTGACATGTATACCGATGCACTCACTTTGTTCTCTATATCTGTTAGAGTGACATGTATACCGATGTACTCACTGTGGTTCTCTATATCGTTAGAGTGACATGTATACCGATGCACCCACTGTGTTCTCTATATCTGTTAGAGTGACATGTATACCGATGTACCCTTTGTTCTCTATATCTGTTAGAGTGACATGTATACCGATGTACCCACTGTGTTTCTCTATATCTGTTAGAGTGACATGTATACCGATGCACCAAATGTGTTCTCTATATCTGTTAGAGTGACATGTATACCGATGTACCCACTGTGTTCTCTATATCTGTTAGAGTGACATGTATACCGATGCACCAAATGTGTTCTCTATATCTGTTAGAGTGACATGTATACAGATGCACCAAATGTGTTCTCTATATCTGTTAGAGTGACATGTATACCGATGTACCCACTCTGTTCTCTATATCTGTTAGAGTGACATGTATACCGGTGTACCCACTGTGTTCTCTATATCTGTTAGAGTGACATGTATACTGATGTACCCACTCTGTTCTCTATATCTGTTAGAGTGACATGTATACCGATGTACCCACTTTGTTCTCTATATCGGTTAGAGTGACATGTATACAGATGTACCCACTTTGTTCTCTATATCTGTTAGAGTGACATGTATACCGATGTACCCACTGTGTTCTCTATATCTGTTAGAGTGACATGTATACCGATGCACTCACTGTGTTCTCTATATCTGTTAGAGTGACATGTATACCGATGTACCCACTGTGTTCTCTATATATGTTAGAGTGACATGTATACCGGTGTACCCACTTTGTTCTCTATATCTGTTAGTGACATGTATACCGATGTACCCACTATGTTCTCTATATCTGTTAGTGACATGTATACCGATGTACCCACTGTGTTCTCTATATCTGTTAGAGTGACATGTATACCGATGCACTCACTTTGTTCTCTATATCTGTTAGAGTGACATGTATACCGATGTACCCACTTTGTTCTCTATATCTGTTAGAGTGACATGTATACCGATGTACCCACTTTGTTCTCTATATCTGTTAGAGTGACATGTATACCGATGTACCCACTGTGTTCTCTATATCTGTTAGAGTGACATGTATACCGATGCACTCACTGTGTTCTCTATATCTGTTAGAGTGACATGTATACCGATGTACCCACTGTGTTCTCTATATATGTTAGAGTGACATGTATACCGGTGTACCCACTTTGTTCTCTATATCTGTTAGAGTGACATGTATACCGATGCACCCACTTTGTTCTCTATATCTGTTAGAGTGACATGTATACCGATGTACCCACTGTGTTCTCTATATCTGTTAGAGTGACATGTATACCGATGTACCCACTGTGTTCTCTATATCTGTTAGAATGACATGTATACCGATGCACTCACTGTGTTCTCTATATCTGTTAGAGTGACATGTATACCGATGTACCCACTGTGTTCTCTATATCTGTTAGAGTGACATGTATACCGATGTACCCACTTTGTTCTCTATATCGGTTAGAGTGACATGTATACAGATGTACCCACTTTGTTCTCTATATCTGTTAGAGTGACATGTATACCGATGTACCCACTGTGTTCTCTATATCTGTTAGAGTGACATGTATACCGATGCACTCACTGTGTTCTCTATATCTGTTAGAGTGACATGTATACCGATGTACCCACTGTGTTCTCTATATATGTTAGAGTGACATGTATACCGGTGTACCCACTTTGTTCTCTATATCTGTTAGAGTGACATGTATACCGATGTACCCACTATGTTCTCTATATCTGTTAGTGACATGTATACCGATGTACCCACTGTGTTCTCTATATCTGTTAGAGTGACATGTATACCGATGCACTCACTTTGTTCTCTATATATGTTAGAGTGACATGCATACCGATGTACTCACTGTGTTCTCTATATCTGTTAGAGTGACATGTATACCGATGCACTCACTGTGTTCTCTATATCTGTTAAGAGTGACATGTATACCGATGTACCCACTTTGTTCTCTATATCTGTTAGAGTGACATGTATACCGATGTACCCACTCTGTTCTCTATATCTGTTAGAGTGACATGTATACCGATGCACCAAATGTGTTCTCTATATCTGTTAGAGTGACATGTATACCGATGTACCCACTGTGTTCTCTATATCTGTTAGAGTGACATGTTTACCGATGCACCAAATGTGTTCTCTATATCTGTTAGAGTGACATGTATACAGATGCACCAAATGTGTTCTCTATATCTGTTAGAGTGACATGTATACCGATGTACCCACTCTGTTCTCTATATCTGTTAGAGTGACATGTATACAGATGTACCCACTTTGTTCTCTATATCTGTTAGAGTGACATGTATACCGATGTACCCACTACCCACTGTGTTCTCTATATCTGTTAGAGTGACATGTATACCGATGTACCCACTTTGTTCTCTATATCTGTTAGAGTGACATGTATACCGATGTACCCACTTTGTTCTCTATATCTGTTAGAGTGACATGTATACCGATGCACTCACTTTGTTTTTAAACTGTTATCACCAACAACAACATTAGCACAAATCGAAGAAAAATATCAGTGTACACCAGATGGATTGTCCGAGGTGTCGATGGAAAAAACCACCAAAAAAAAGACAATTCCGACCTACCCTACCTAGCAATTTCGAGCATGTTACCCGAACCAAACCATTTTATTTTAGGCCTAAGTAATACGCTAGGTCATGGAGGCGTATTGTCGTCAGAACTCGCCTTTCATCGCTAGGGATGTGACTTTGCTCCATGATCTAGCACATTGTTGTCAGAACTCGCCTTTCATCGCTAGGGATGTGACTTTGCTCCATGATCTAGCACATTGTCGTCAGAACTCGCCTTTCCTCTCTAGGGATGTGACTTTGCTCCATGATCTAGCGCATTGTTGTCAGAACTCGCCTTTCATCGCTAGGGATGTGACTTTGCTCCATGATCTAGCGCATTGTTGTCAGAACTTGCCTTTCATCGCTAGGGATGTGACTTTGCTCCATGATCTAGCGCATTGTTGTCAGAACTCGCCTTTCATCGCTAGGGATGTGACTTTGCTCCATGATCTAGCGCATTGTCGTCAAAACTCGCCTTTCATCGCTAGGGATGTGACTTTGCTCCATGATCTAGCGCATTGTCGTCAAAACTCGCCTTTCATCGCTAGGGATGTGACTTTGCTCCCTGATAGGGAGAAGTGATAAATGGTGACATGTGGGAAAGTATTCAGTCGCTTACGGACATTGGATAGTTGAGTAGTGGTTCTTACCATTTCTATTTTTAGCGATCGGATCTCGCAGATAAGAGTTGTCGTTCTTCAATCAACACCCTAGTAAATACGGGTGTAATGTGGTGGCGCTACGCTCGGAAATCGAGTTTCCCCAGGCTGTCATTTTGCCAGAAGTAAATTGGTGAAAAATCGACAGACTGGAACCCAGGCTAATGAACCATGAAAAGTTTTCAAATGTTCCGTATAATGTTTGGCATGAATTGTATAACCATACACACAATTAAACTTCACACATAAACTTAATAAAGACTATGTTTTACATTGGTAGTAAACCATCATTCTACGCAATGGGGAATTGAGGCCCCAATGGGGAATTGAGGCCCCAACTTAAAAAATTATTATTTATTTAAAATTACGTCATTTTGTGACACCTACACTTCAGTAAATCTAATCGCTCCCAGTTTTACAGACCTATGTTATATTATATGAAATAACATGTAACTATTACATAAGTTTATGTCATACTTCCCTTATTATATAATATTATACCTCATTTGCATATTTTCATATATTTTTGCATATTTTCTTCTTTACTGTATGTGACGTGCTCTGGGCGTTTATTTTCAATCTCACGGCGTGTGAAAATTACGACACACCACAAAATTATCTCCCTTATGCGGATAAACAACAAAAATGTTGTCTGAAGAAGAAAGACGCTTCGCAACCTTAAATGAAACGGAATTGAACCATAGTGTTGATAACAAAGACTCTGACAAGACGAAGAAAGCAACTAAATACTCGCTGGCAATATTCCTCGAATATTTGAACTCTCAACGCACGTTGATACCTTTAATATAGAGCTCTAGATAAGATGAGTAGTTTTCAATCATTTCCATCATTTTCCGATAATATCCCTCTTATCTAGAGCTGTCCCCCGACACAAGAGAAATGGGAGAGACAGACAGAATGTGAGCGAGAGAAATTTAAATAAAATTTGCTTGTCTAATATTCGGTATAATATAACAGATAGAACATGATGTTTCGGTTCGCTTCGGTCCATATCTTACTTCAGGTCTGACTGACCAGTCCATATATTTGTACTTCAGTCCATATCTTACTTCAGGTCTGACTGACCAGTCCATATATTTGTACTTCAGTCCATATCTTACTTCAGGTCTGACTGACCAGTCCATATATTTGTACTTCGGTCCATATCTTACTTCAGGTCTGACTGACCAGTCCATATATTTGTACTTCGGTCCATATCTTACTTCAGGTCTGACTGACCAGTCCATATATTTGTACTTCGGTCCATATCTTACTTCAGGTCTGACTGACCAGTCCATATATTTGTACTTCGGTCCATATCTTACTTCAGGTCTGACTGACCAGTCCATATATTTGTACTTCGGTCCATATCTTACTTCAGGTCTGACTGACCAGTCCATATATTTGTACTTCAGTCCATATCTTACTTCAGGTCTGACTGACCAGTCCATATATTTGTACTTCAGTCCATATCTTACTTCAGGTCTGACTGACCAGTCCATATATTTGTACTTCGGTCCATATCTTACTTCAGGTCTGACTGACCAGTCCATATATTTGTACTTCAGTCCATATCTTACTTCAGGTCTGACTGACCAGTCCATATATTTGTACTTCGGTCCATATCTTACTTCAGGTCTGACTGACCAGTCCATATATTTGCATAGCGCCCTCAACACCATGTTCTATCTGTTAAATATTCTACTCTTACTAGAGCGCAGAATGATTGTTATTCTCTTCCCATATCTACTCTTCATAAATCTTATGCAATTATAGGGCGAGTGAGTGAGTGAGTGAGTATTTGGTTTAACGATGCATCAGCACAGTTCAGGCTATATCGCACCGGGTTAAGTATATTGTATACAAGATATCGACAATTAAAAATATATGTAGATAACATACTGTATGTATTAAAATTGTAATGACGAAAGGTCAATTGTAACAAAAATTTATCAAGCTGTAAAAATGATAAAAAACAGTTGTAAAACTTTACAATTTATGGAAAACATGTGATTCTTGCAATAATATATTTAAAATCAACAGTGTCGAAAAGCTCCTTGTCACAGCTGTATAATATTTTTGACGAATGAGTGCTAAATCTACACAGTGAATTAAGATGTGTTCAATATTTATAGAGGAATGGCATGGTATACACCATGGTGGATCCTCTCTTTTCAATAAAAATGAGTGTGTGAAACGGGTATGTCCAACTCTCAGCCGTGACATTACTGTTTCCTCTCTACGGTTGGAGTGATAAATAAAAGATGATTTACCAATGTTTGGCTTAATTAATTGCAGTTTATTGAATTGTATGTTATTCCAAGTGGTTGGCCATTTTGAAGTAATGTAAGAAAGGATCAATTATAGGATGGTAGCTAGGATGGGATTTTTGGACTGAACCTGGAATGTTTGTTATGTTATATTTCGGGTTTTACGCCTGCATCAGCACCATTTCGGGCTATATCGCCAGCGGGCAGTTTACCTAACAACACCTTTCCTGGGCAGGCTCCAGCGGTTAACAAGTACTTGGGTGCACCAACCTCCGTAAGAAACTGCCAACTTTTTCATATAAATGAGACAAGACATGGCCTGAGCGGGGCTCGAACCCGTGACCATCAGTGATGATAAGTTACCGTGGTATACAAGTCAGCGACCTTAACCACTCAACCACGGAGGCGAACTGGAATGTTTGTATATAGTTTTGTTGTTGATTAATTCGAGTAGCCTGGGAAACAGGCATATATTTTGCCTGGTCAGTCATATAAATATATTAACACAGAGACCATTAATTGAGCCATATTGAGTTTCTGATAATATCAATTGTCATTTTGCCAGAAGTAAATTAGTGAATAATCGAAGTCTGGAATAAGATAAGAATCTGCCAGGTGAACATCAGTCACGCTTGAGCATTTTGAGGAATTCAAGACGGCCATGGACATTTAATGTTGCAGGCTAGAAATTCCTTTATATTAATCATAGGATGATCATTTTATTGTCTATACATAGGTTTTGGGGATCAAGCAATCCATTTACACATTTTATAACGTCATGTGGAGAATACAGGATACGAAATCCAATATGGCCACAATTAATGGCCACTCTTTTGTGTGGTCATGGATTTTTTTGATAAAGCAATCCATTTAAATTTTAAACCCTTTAAGGTCAATCAACACAGAAGAGGTTCTTGCTCGTTTCATGAAGGGAGATCGAGTCATGAGACACCAGCGCGGATTGTGGAAGGGAATATGGTGCGACATGTTAATAGAGACTACATTCGTGCGCTTGGGCCTCGAGTTTCCATGCTTACAGTCGCCTGGACGACATGACTGACAATAGCACTTAAGCTGTTGACAAACACAAGGAAGAAGTGAAGACAAAAATAGCCAATGACAATAAGGGCTGAGAAGCCATCAGAGCAAAAGAAGAGAAATGCATAAATGCTCTGGTTCTAGAGAAACACCTATATGATATGCTTAGCATCATTGCAGGAGAACATGGAACCACTGCATGTTCTAGAGAAACACCCAAATGATATGCTTAGCATCATTGCAGGAGAACATGGAACCACTGCAGGCTATGTTCAGGATACAATACAAATATGGCTGGAACAAATGAATGATTGTTTGGTGATTACCATGGTAGTGACAAACAGACATGTGAATATTGGTGGCATTAGTGGAAGTCGTGATAGCGCAGTGGTAGCGCGTTCGCTTCAGGTGCGAAAGGCCCGGAGTTCGAGCCCCGCTGGACCGTTACGATTGTGCCCTTAGGCAAGGCATTTAAATTCCACATTGCCTCTTCTCTCTCCTTCATGGCGATTGATTCCATCTGGAATGAGGTCTCGCGAATGATTAATATAAGTTGAAAGAACTTGTTTTGCAATCGAGCTAAAATAAATTTGTATAAACTAATATTGGTGGCGATAAAGTGTATGACACGAATGTCATTTACTCCACAGCCATAGGGTCGTGTAGTATATAAAGCATACAATGAATAGATTGGACAATTGTTTAACATACAATTTTGGTAATATTATATCAGAATAGACTTAGGTAATTTTAATCTATTAGTTGCCATGACGCTCCATACAAAGTTTAATCTAAATTGTCAAAGTGGTTTGCGAGGAGAATTGTGGATAAACATCGACATACACACACATCTATGACGAGCCTACACTACTAGCCCACCTTCAGGTGACCTATCAAAATAGCAATTCCATAATCATTCACACTGATTGGTTGATTTTGAAATCGAGCATTTACTTATGGTTGGCCCCAAGTTGCCCTTGGCGGCAGAAATGTTAGTTAACATATTTTTGGAAGATAGTCACTGTGGTTCAAAGTTTCATCCGGTTCATAATGCATAGTTATCGAGTTGTGGATATTCAGATTTGCATGACACGTTACCACTGGAACATGGATTTAGTCTGATATTTCAGAACAACTCTTCAGATAAACAATGGTATGTCAATTCAGTGCACCAATTAAATTGCTGCAATAAATAGCATCTGTGATGATGAGCGTTAAATGATGGAACAATTCAAGCTGTTTAATGTCAGTGTACATAATTATAGAACTTATCATGGCACAGATCTGTCGGGAAACTTTGTAAATCCAAAAGGTGGCCCCAGTGGTTGATGACATAATGATGACCCTGGTGTTTCATGGCGTGGACCTTCAATCCGAGATGAATGTTCGCCTGCTTCACGAGAGCCATGTACAGGTCCTACAAACAAGGCGGCATGCTCGCCCGACACTGCTGGATGCTGCGATGGGCCTGGGGTTCCTCCAAACATGGGGGTATGCTGTGATGGCCTTGGGGTGGCACCAAACAAGAGGGCATGCTGCCCGGGCCCTGGATTACCCAGCTGACTAAAGTCTGGTGGCATTTGCTGTAAATACCTACAATAAGGCAAATAATATTACTGTGAACACTATAACAGAAATGTTAATACATCAAAATATATTAAAAAAACATGCCACATTCATTAACTAATATTCTAACACGACCCAGCTAATAACATACATACTTGTAGAGTAAAATCTACCTCGGGTTATTCTTGAACTATGCTGCGCGCGCACTGTGTTTTGGCTATTCCATTTATACAATTTGTGTAAAGTTTTATGAATGAAAGTCACGTGATGTTTGTAAATACTATCGTGGGAATTCGCGGAAGTGAGCTATTTTTAGAATCAGATAATCTCTTGTCCGTCTTGTTTTTCTGTTAAGTAACGTTTCAGTTACTATTCTGTACAGTTTTATTTGACAATATAAATAAAATTATTGATCAGTTACAACTTTTGTTCATTTATGCACTAGATTGATATTTTCCATAAAAAATAACGCCATCACCCCGCTAAATTTCGAAAGCCAAATGCAGCGGAGTAGCACGGCGTTTGAAGAAAATACTCCTTTGATTCTCATCTAAAATTATTAGAAGTAAGTCGTGTTAGAATCGAAATAATAAGTATCAACCGTGGTATATTGCAGAATAACCCGAGTTTGAAGTTCTTATGAGAAGAAATATATCACGAAGGCCGAAGTTTCTTAAGTAACCCATCTGAAAACACATATATAATCTCCAGTTCTCATCTGTATAAATTCTATTAAATAGCATTTGATACAAGCACACCATCACAAAATCGGACCATACATATGTCTCAACGTGGGAGGAACCCGAATTTTCCAAAAGCAACTGACGAGGCTGATACATGAAACAAGATCTAGGTCACAAAACATTCAAATCGCAAACTTAAGAGATACAATTTGAATTCAGCTCAACAAAGTTTCATATATACAGTCTATATCCGCTATGTCAAAGTCGGTTATGTCGAATTCTCCGGTTATCTCGAAATCGGATCAAAGTCCCGTTTCAGACAATATCATTTTAAATATAAATGGCTCTGTTTATATCGAATTTCGTTAAGTCAAACTTCGGTTATGTCGAAGTATTTTATTCGGTCCAACGGAATTCGACATATCAGATGTAGCCTGTATACTGTGCTTGTTTATTATAGTGTCACCCCTATTTAAAGGGTCAGCCATTTCTGACTTATGAGACACCTCTTTTTGTGAACATCAGTACTTCCCGAATCCTATGCCAGGCGCAAGTCTAGTAGGCAATCGGTAACCATTATTTAACCAGCTGGCGGCTCACCAATCGGCCATATCAGAATGAACCCCATGACAAGGTTGGAACCTTCGACCTCCCGCTCTGTAGGCGGACGCCTTAACCACTAGGCCACGGAGACGGTGTATAAGAAGCATCAATTAAGACAAGTTTCTAGGAAACTGCAAACATCTATAAGTGACCTCAGTCTACAAACCTAGGATTATACTGCTCAATCCTGCCTCTCAAGATGGAAGGTCCAATGACTTTACCCAGCTCTGACAGACAGTTGGCTGCAGCAGACGAGGTGAGGGCAACATCACAACTCTGTAATACCATACAACAACATAAACATGTAATACCATACAACAACATAAACATGTAATACCATACAACAACATAAACATGTAATACCATACAACAACATAAACATGTAATACCATACAACAACATAAACATGTAATACCATACAACAACATAAACATGTAATACCATACAACAACATAAACATGTAATACCATACAACAACATAAACATGAACACTCCCATTCAGGGCAGATACTGTCCGCCTATAAGATGATCCACATTTTTTAAAAGAACCAATTTTTAACAAAATATAGGTTTTCTTTGTTGTTGAATTCATCAATGTCCTTATTGGGAAATAGTGGTGTCCCCTTTGATCACGTGTATGAGAGGTGTTCCCTCTTATGCTCTAGACATGGAGCCCATGTATGGGAGGTGTTCCCTCTTATGCTCTAGACATGGAGCCCATGTATGGGAGGTGTTCCCTCTTATGCTCTAGACATGGAGCCCATGTATGAGAGGTGTTCCCTCTTATACTCTAGACATGGATCACATGTATGAGAGGTGTTCCCTCTTATGCTCTAGACATGGAGCCCATGTATGAGAGGTGTTCCCTCTTATGCTCTAGACATGGAGCCCATGTATGAGAGGTGTTCCCTCTTATGCTCTAGACATGGAGCCCATGTATGGGAGGTGTTCCCTCTTATGCTCTAGACATGGAGCCCATGTATGGGAGGTGTTCCCTCTTATGCTCTAGACATGGATCCCATGTATGGGAGGTGTTCCCTCTTATACTCTAGACATGGATCCCATGTATGGGAGGTGTTCCCTCTTATACTCTAGACATGGATCCCATGTATGGGAGGTGTTCCCTCTTATACTCTAGACATGGATCCCATGTATGGGAGGTGTTCCCTCTTATACTCTAGACATGGACCACATGTATGAGAGGTGTTCCCTCTTATACTCTAGACATGGATCCCATGTATGGGAGGTGTTCCCTCTTATACTCTAGACATGGATCACATGTATGGGAGGTGTTCCCTCTTATACTCTAGACATGGATCACATGTATGGGAGGTGTTCCCTCTATATTTTATCGTGGATCTTAATATTGCAATATACCGATATACCGCGACAGTTTAAATTGCTGACATGTAATATGTACAATATTTAAAATAACATAT
Organism: Archivesica marissinica; assembly: GCA_014843695.1. Lineage (NCBI taxonomy): Eukaryota > Metazoa > Mollusca > Bivalvia > Venerida > Vesicomyidae > Archivesica > Archivesica marissinica. Next base: position 50,180,952 of record CM026404.1, on the reverse strand, counting down.
GATTTTACTTACTAAACTGAAGAATATTGCGTCAAAGAAAATCTCAAGGTACATCTTAAACCTTTTTCCAAGTCCTTTGGCAATATGAGGCAACTGGAGAAAAATAACAAGTTCAAGTGTCACTAAATACAATGTAGATGATTTTCAACATTTAAATTTGTTTTGGAGAGTAAATATTTTCTAAATATGTAGATTAAAATAGATTCTAACACGACCCAGCTAATAACATACATACTTGTAGAGTAAACCTACCTCGGGTTATTCTGCGATATACCTACCTTGAACTATGCTGTGCGCGCACCGTGTTTTGGCTATTCCATTTATACAATGCGTGTAAAGTTTTATGAATGAAAGTCACGTGATGTTTATAAATACTACCGTGGGAATTGACGGAAGTGAGCTATTTTTAGAATCAGATAATCTCTTGTCCGTCTATTTTTTCTGTTAAGTAATGTTTCAGTTACTATTCTGTACAGTTTTATTTGACAAAATAAATAAAATTATTGATCAGTTACAACTTTTGTTCATTTATGCACTAGATTGATATTTTCCATAAAAAATAACGTCATCACCCTTTACGCGGGTGGAAATTTCGAAAGCCAAATGCAGCGGCGTTTGAAGAAAATACTCCTTTAAAATTATTAGAAGTAAGTCGTGTTAGAATCGAAATAATAAGTATCAACCGTGGTATATCGCAGAATAACCCGAGTTTGAAGTTCTTATGCGTAGAAATATATATTTCTATGCACAAGAACGACAAACTCGGGGTTATTCTGCGATATACCACGGTTGATACTTATTATTTCTTAAATAGAACGATGAGGTTTTCTCTGCATTTTTTAAATGACAAATGATAAAAATAGAGTATATATAGTTATAAGCAAATAAAATATATACCTGCTGATGGCGCAGGCACAACAGAGCCACCAGAAAGGTAACTGTTTAGTCTCACTTTCCACTAAAATGGGCGAGACAAAACTGAAGGGTAAGGTGATGGAGGTATATGATGTGCAGCAAATCCATGTACTTTTTAATTGATAAAAGATGACTTTCAGAATTGCAAACATATGTTCAATATTTCTGACCACAACATTGAATTAATGCAGCTGCAGCGACATGACTTAATGCAGTCCCTATAGGATAGTGGTGACCTGTTCCTAGCATAGTGGTGACCTGTTCCTAGCATAGTGGTGACCTGCCACTAGCATAGTGGTGACCTGTTCCTAGCATAATGGTGACCTGCCACTAGCATAGTGGTGACCTGCCACTAGCATAGTGGTGACCTGCCACTAGCATAGTGGTGACCTGTTCCTAGCATAGTGGTGACCTGTTCCTAGCATAATGGTGACCTGTTCCTAGCATAGTGGTGACCTGTTCCTAGCATAGTGGTGACCTGCCACTAGCATAGTGGTGACCTGTTCCTAGTATAGTGGTGACCTGCCACTAGCATAGTGGTGACCTGTTCCTAGCATAATGGTGACCTGCCACTAGCATAGTGGTGACCTGTTCCTAGCATAGTGGTGACCTGCCACTAGCATAGTGGTGACCTGTTCCTAGCATAATGGTGACCTGCCACTAGCATAGTGGTGACCTGCCACTAGCATAGTGGTGACCTGCCACTAGCATAGTGGTGACCTGTTCATAGCATAGTGGTGACCTGCCACTAGCATAGTGGTGACCTGTCTCTAGCATAGTGGTGACCTGTTCCTAGCATAGTGGTGACCTGTTCCTAGCATAGTGGTGACCTGCCACTAGCATAGTGGTGACCTGTTCCTAGCATAGTGGTGACCTGCCACTAGCATAGTGGTGACCTGTCCCTAGCATAGTGGTGACCTGTTCCTAGCATAGTGGTGACCTGTCCCTATGATAGTGGTGACCTGTTCCTATGATAGTGGTGACCTGTCCCTAGCATAGTGGTGACCTGTTCCTATGATAGTGGTGACCTGTTCCTAGCATAGTGGTGACCTGTTCCTATGATAGTGGTGACCTGTCCCTAGCATAGTGGTGACGTGTCCCTAGCATAGTGGTGACGTGTCCCTAGCATAGTGGTGACCTGTTCCTAGCATAGTGGTGATCTGTTCCTAGCATAGTGGTGACCTGCCCCTAGCATAGTGGTGACGTGTCCCTAGCATAGTGGTGACCTGTTCCTAGCATAGTGGTGACCTGTCCCTAGCATAGTGGTGACCTGTTCCTAGCATAGTGGTGACCTGTTCCTAGCATAGTGGTGACCTGTTCCTAGCTTAGTGGTGACCTGTTCCTAGCATAGTGGTGACCTGTCCCTAGCATAGTGGTGACCTGTCCCTAGCATAGTGGTGACCTGTCCCTAGCATAGTGGTGACCTGTTCCTAGCATAGTGGTGATGTGTCCCTAGCATAGTGGTGACCTGTTCCTAGCATAGTGGTGATGTGTCCCTAGCATAGTGGTGACCTGTCCCTAGCATAGTGGTGACCTGCCACTAGCATAGTGGTGACCTGCCACTAGCATAGTGGTGACCTGTTCCTAGCATAGTGGTGACCTGTTCCTAGCATAGTGGTGATGTGTTCCTAGCATAGTGGTGACCTGTCTCTAGCATAGTGGTGACCTGTTCCTAGCATAGTGGTGACTTGTTCCTAGCATAGTGGTGACCTGTTCCTAGCATAGTGGTGACCTGTTCCTAGCACAGTGGTGACCTGTCCCTAGCACAGTGGTGACCTGTTCCTAGCATAGTGGTGACCTGTCCCTAGCACAGTGGTGACCTGTTCCTAGCATAGTGGTGACCTGTTCCTAGCATAGTGGTGACCTGTTCCTAGCATAGTGGTGATGTGTCCCTAGCATAGTGGTGACCTGTTCCTAGCATAGTGGTGACCTGTTCCTAGCATAGTGGTGACCAGTTTCTAGCATAGTAGTGACCTGTTCCTAGCATAGTGGTGACCTGTTCCTAGCATAGTGGTGACCTGTCCCTAGCACAGTGGTGACCTGTTCCTAGCACAGTGGTGACCTGTTCCTAGCATAGTGGTGACCTTCTAAGTGTAACTGAACATTTTTCACCACTTTAAGGCCAACATGATAATGACTTGATATATTTATATACACTATTATTCATGCCGTTTGTTTATTCTACTCGTTAAAAAATGTAAATTATTGTAAGGTGCTTGTGGGATGCCTCGACCCACAGGTCACCTATGACGAGGAAAATAAACGGGCCTTAAACGTGGTTCAAAACAAAAAAAACAAAAACAAATAGTGGTGACCTGCCACTAGCATAGTGGTGACCTGTCCCTAGCAAGAAGACAGTGCTGCATGGACAAGGAGACAGTTGTTTTTCATTCCGTCACATTTCAGTTCTGTTGAATTGGTTTGGATTATTAGAAGTATAATTCTTGTTGACTTTACGAGGTCTAAAGAATGGGGAGCTGTATTCGACACATGTTGCCAGTTTTCACAGGGTATTGGCAATGTGGCTAGCTTCCAGGTCTGGCCGCTAGTCGACATTCTAGCGCTATTTAGTACATGATTGCATCTTTTCCTATCAACAACACCCTTTTCAGCTTAACCCTTTCCTTCATAGAGATTTAGGTTAATATACTATTATATCTCCATACAAACGACAGCCATTTAGCTATCATGCAGTGGATAAGTAGTCGCCATATCTATCCCAACATAGATATTACTGGGACTAAATGGGATTCTGGCCTTTTTTATGAACATTGGCTACTACATTGTCAATGTATGTGGTATTGGTAATGGTGTCAAGAGGTGCTTCTATGGGGGAAAGGGTTATGAACATTGGTTTGGCTACTACATTGTCAATGTATGTCATATTGGTCATGGCATCAAGAGGTGCTTCTATGGGGGAAAGGGTTTATGAACATTGGTTTGGCTACTACATTGTCAATGTATGTTGTATTGGTAATGGCGTCAAGAGGTGCTTCTATGGGGAGAAAGGGTTAAAATAAAAATAAAATTTGTTTGTATAATTGAATGATCAAATAATATTTTCACTCATGAACATAGAAAGCTATTCGTATGACTCATGGCTAGCGTCCCTCGTGATAATAATGCTTTCAATGTTCATTTGGTGAAATATAGTGCGATCATTCACTGAAACAAACAAATATTCTCTTATTATGCAATTCCAGATATTAGTCATTAGTTGAATTTGATGTACAGTCAAACCTGTGTTAGTGGTCACCTCCATTAAGCAGCCAACCTGTATTAAGCAGCCAGTTTCTAGATTCCCAATATGTTGTTTTACTATACATTTTACCTCTATTAAGCAGCCACCTGTGCTAATCAGCCACTTTCTGTGAGTCCCTTGGTTGGCTGCTTAAGACAGGTTTCACTGTATTTTAAGTGTTATTTGATCATTCAAATTGTGGCTCTAGCCTTACCCTTTGGCACAGTGTTTCTTTCATGTTCGTATGGTGGGTGTAGTGATCATACGAGACAGCCTTGCACACTAGGGGCAACAACTCTGCAACATTAGCAGCATACTTCTGTAAACTGGACAACTCTGCTACAATGTGAATACAACTGGAAAAAGAATAATGCAAGAATAAATGTATTGAAAACTCTCAAATCTCACAGAACTATTGAAACGTTTCAATCTCACAGAACTATTGAAATGTTTCAATCTCACAGAACTATTAAAATGTTTCAATCTCACAGAACTATTGAAATGTTTCAATCTCACAGAACTATTGAAATGTTTCAATCTCACAGAACTATTGAAATGTTTCAATCTCACAGAACTATTGAAATGTTTCAATCTCACAGAACTATTGAGTGGTCTCTAAATCTAACAGCACAATGAGAGACATTAGTGAGTTACTGCCCCTGAATATTCATGAAAATAGATTGGTCCTCTTAATTGGCTTCCTCTGTTTTTATCGTTGTTTCCTTTGCACCACATGATACCTGTTTTCATTATCTTATAATTATTAAATTACTAAATCTCGACAGATATCCTGGATGCCTATCCAATGGTTATTTTACTGTAGAAATTGATTATAAATTAATTAACATGTTTTTGATAAAATCACATTTATCATACAGCAACACATGGTTAGGGAACACCAATAAAAACAAAGGCTTTCAATTAAAAGGACCAATACATATTTCGGTATAAATCGGAATTTATCTGTCAATGGAGGTAATCGAAAACCCAATAATGTCTCTCATTGAAATGTGTCTCAATTTCAGTCACACAGCGCAATTAATGGTGTTAAAAGTCTCACAGCAGTATTGAAACGACGTCATCTCACAATTGAAAAATTACTATTTACTGATGTTATATAATAGAAATAGAATGTCGGCTTACAGTCTAATTGACAGTACCAGTGGGTCCAGCTTCAAAATGCAGTGATGTATCTGTAATTCATTACACTCAAACATCCTATATAGTATATGTTTGTTTATTATAGTGTCACCCCTATTTAAAGGGCCAGTCATTTCTGACTTATGAGACACCTCTTTTTATGAACATCAGTACTTCCCGAATCCTATGCTTGTATGCCAGGCGCCAGGCTGGTAGGCAATCGGTAACCATTATTTAACTAGCTGGCGGCTCACCAACCGGCCATATCAGAACGAACCCCTGATGAGATTCGAACCTTCGACCTCCCGCTCCGTAGGCGGACGCATTAACCACTGGGCCACGGAGACGGTATATATGAGCCAACGCTAACAATGTTTAGCCACAAGTCTTCAATCCTCAGCAAAATGATATGTATTATTTTGTGTTACATGAATATATTAGGTAAACAATGTGTCTGTGCATACAACCATGTACATATTATTAGATACCTAAAAGCAAAAGAAACGCAACCTATATATGTGTGAATTTTAATAATCAACATTGAATTTCATCACATGTGTGTGTTTTACGTTTATTTATCGTCGCTACCGGTTGCCCATATGAGCGACGCCTCCTGAAGAGATTAGTCATTTTAGATTTTGGAGGATAGTGCATGATACAAACAGAGACCCATTCCAGAGTCTCCTCTGGTTCTTTTACGTGCATGATGTAAAGCACCGACACGAGACCTCGGTTTAACGTCCCATCTGAAAGACTGTTAATTTTATTAGGGTCAGACGGGGGATCGAACCTACGATCCCTGGATTACCAGTCCAGCGTGTTACCACTGGACTATATATCAGTCTGTAATTTTATCACATATACTAATTAATGTTATTAAACAAGTCTCTGCACTGGACAATCACATAAAGATAATCTATTTGTCACAGTTTCATGTAGCCTGGCTGCCAGTCTGTCAATTTAGCACTTAAATGCCTTGCCTAAGGGCACAATCGTAAGGACTACAGTGGTGCTAAAGCATGAACGCATTGCAAAGATCTTGTCAATTTTTACTAAATATGAGGCTGTATCTCAGTGTTGCAAGTATGCTCAGCATTCAATTTAGCATTTTAACATCACCTTACCCATCAGCTAGTTCCCAAGGTTCGGAGGCCCTTCTAAAGTTGTGATCCATGCAACCCCCTCCTCTACCTCTTCCCATTTTAGGGGCCAGTGAGCCGCAAGAGTACATCTGTCTGTCTGTGTGCAGTGTAATATCATTATCCCGCATCTTCTTTACAACACCATATGTGGCTGCACCTAGAGCAGATATACTAGTTTACAACACCATATGTGGTTGCACCTAGAGCAGATATACTAGTTTACAACACAATATGTGGCTGCACCTAGAGCAGATATACTAGTTTACAACACCATATGTGGCTGCACCTAAAGCAGATATACTAGTTTACAACACCATATGTGGCTGCACCTAGAGCAGATATACTAGTTTACAACACCATATGTGGCTGCACCTAGAGCAGATATACTAGTTTACAACACCATATGTGGCTGCACCTAGAGCAGATATACTAGTTTACAACACCATATGTGTCTGCACCTAAAGCAGATATACTAGTTTACAACACCATATGTGGCTGCACCTAGAGCAGATATACTAGTTTACAACACCATATGTGGCTGCACCTAGAGCAGATATACTAGTCTACAACACCATATGTGGCTGCACATTAGTTAACCTGACTGTCCCAAGCTGTGTTGCACAATAGTTAACGTGACTGTCCCAAGCTGTGTTGCACAATAGTTAACCTGAATGTCCCAAGCTGTGTTGCACAATAGTTAACCTGACTGTCCCAAGCTGTGTTGCACAATAGTTAACCTGACTGTCCCAAGCTGTGTTGCACAATAGTTAACCTGAATGTCCCAAGCTGTGTTGCACAATAGTTAACGTGACTGTCCCAAGCTGTGTTGCACAATAGTTAACGTGACTGTCCCAAACTGTGTTGCACAATAGTTAACGTGAATGTCCCAAGCTGTGTTGCACAATAGTTAACCTGAATGTCCCAAGCTGTGTTGCACAATAGTTAACCTGAATGTCCCAAGCTGTGTTGCACAATAGTTAACCTGACTGTCCCAAGCTGTGTTGCACAATAGTTAACGTGACTGTCCCAAGCTGTGTTGCACAATAGTTAACCTGAATGTCCCAAGCTGTGTTGCACAATAGTTAACGTGACTGTCCCAAGCTGTGTTGCACAATAGTTAACCTGAATGTCCCAAGCTGTGTTGCACAATAGTTAACCTGAATGTCCCAAGCTGTGTTGCACAATAGTTAACCTGACTGTCCCAAGCTGTGTTGCACAATAGTTAACCTGACTGTCCCAAGCTGTGTTGCACAATAGTTAACCTGAATGTCCCAAGCTGTGTTGCACAATAGTTAACCTGACTGTCCCAAGCTGTGTTGCACAATAGTTAACCTGAATGTCCCAAGCTGTGTTGCACAATAGTTAACCTGAATGTCCCAAGCTGTGTTGCACAATAGTTAACCTGACTGTCCCAAGCTGTGTTGCACAATAGTTAACCTGACTGTCCCAAGCTGTGTTGCACAATAGTTAACCTGAATGTCCCAAGCTGTGTTGCACAATAGTTAACCTGACTGTCCCAAGCTGTGTTGCACAATAGTTAACCTGAATGTCCCAAGCTGTGTTGCACAATAGTTAACCTGACTGTCCCAAGCTGTGTTGCACAATAGTTAACCTGAATGTCCCAAGCTGTGTTGCACAATAGTTAACCTGACTGTCCCAAGCTGTGTTGCACAATAGTTAACCTGACTGTCCCAAGCTGTGTTGCACAATAGTTAACCTGACTGTCCCAAGCTGTGTTGCACAATAGTTAACCCGACTGTCCCAAGCTGTGTTGCACAATAGTTAACCTGACTGTCCCAAGCTGTGTTGCACAATAGTTAACCCGACTGTCCCAAGCTGTGTTGCACAATAGTTAACCTGACCCTGCGTATTAGTTTTACAATAAACATGCACCCTTACTGAGTGGATGTTTGGATTTTTTGACATAGAATCCTGTAAATCAAGCCTCATATACAATGTCTGTATACATGTATATATATTTACATATCCAGCCCTTCCACAACAATAAAAAAAAGGTAGGATTTTTTTCAAAAACATATATAGGACAGTATATTTGACTTACCAACATCCCTTCTAGTCAGCCGCATTACACGACAAATCATTTATTTGTACAAATAAGCCATGTACCATAAGAAAACTGGTTCACTTGGGGGCTTTGGACTATCTAGTTCCCTATCTAACTGCACATCTGTGATCACAATTAGCTGCAGACACATTCATGATGCTTCTAATGAAAAATGTAGAGCATTATAATACTCCAGGTTTGTTAAGAGATTGATAAAACACTCAATTGGGCCATTTTCCTTGTGGCGAGTCACAATACGGATAGCTTTGCTTACCCCCAAAAAATAGGAATTATAGGAATTTTGCGCAAAATATAGTATTATAGGACATTTGAAAGCCTGAAAAATATAAGAATTATAGGACATTTGAAAGTCTGAAAAATATAGGAATTATAGGACATTTGAAAGCCTGAAAAATATAGGAATTATAGGACATTTGAAAGCCTGAAAAATATAGGAATTATAGGACATTTGAAAGCCTGAAAAATATAGGAATTATAGGACATTTGAAAGCCTGAAAAATATAGGAATTATAGGACATTTGAAAGTCTGAAAAATATAGGAATTATAGGATGACTGGAAGGGCTGAAATTGTCTCACATCAGTCAATTAATCATTCATAGTGGTGAATACTCGTACACATCCATTACGCACAGAATACCTACACGTTTTTATATAAACAACCATATCGGGTGACCATTTACACGTATTTTTAGCACCGAGTAATTTGCTGCATCACAGCAAATTATCATAGAAATGTTCCACCGTGACATGCGGAGTTTCTCTTACGTGCGCTCAACACTGTCCTTATGATAAACACCCCAAATTTCATCCTCAAAGTGAGTCATACTGCCTCAGATAGGCGCAATGTGCGCTTTATGTTATACAAATTTATTTTAAATCGATTGCAAAACTAGTTCCTACAACTTATATTAATCATTCTCGAGACCTCATTCCTGATTGAATCCATCGCCACAAGGGAGAGAGGAGGCAACGTGGAATTTAAATGCCTTGCCTAAGGGCAAAATCGTAACGGCTCCAGCGGGGTTCAAACTCCAGACCTTTCGCACCTGAAGCGAACGTGCATCCACTGCGCTATCACGACTTCCACTGTAGCACTATATTGTTACATCACATGATGCACTTCAGTAAAATGTAAATTGTGGTTGAATTTATCTGCTGAAATGGAACAAACATTGGAAATGTGAGAACAAACATTGGAAATGTGAGACTATCGAAACCTTTATCAAGAGCGCTATATTTCTCTGTATTCTCCGCTTGTTTCTCCACAGCAGCTAGCCCTTCTCTCAATTTCTTCAAAATATCTTCAAAACACTCATCACCTGAAACATTGAAGACCAATGATTTACTTTAGATTAGAATGTGCTGTACATTGGGGATGCTTAGAATGTGCTGTACATTGGGGATGCTTAGAATGTGCTGTACATTGGGGATGCTTAGAATGTGCTGTACACTGGGGATGCTTAGAATGTGCTGTACACTGGGGGTGCTTAGCATGTAATGTACACTGGGGATGCTTAGAATGTGCTGTACACTGGGGATGCTTAGAATGTGCTGTACACTGGGGATGCTTAGAATGTGCTGTACACTGGGGGTGCTTAGAATGTGTTGTACACTGGGGATGCTTAGAATGTGCTGTACACTGGGGGTGCTTAGAATGTGTTGTACACTGGGGATGCTTAGAATGTGTTGTACACTGGGGATGCTTAGAATGTGCTGTACACTGGGGATGCTTAGAATGTGCTGTACACTGGGGATGCTTAGAATGTGCTGTACACTGGGGATGCTTAGAATGTGCTGTACACTGGGGATGCTTAGAATGTGCTGTACACTGGGGGTGCTTAGAATGTGTTGTACACTGGGATGCTTAGAATGTGCTGTACACTGGGGATGCTTAGAATGTGCTGTACACTGGGGATGCTTAGAATGTGTTGTACACTGGGGATGCTTAGAATGTGCTGTACACTGGGGATGCTTAGAATGTGCTGTACACTGGGGATGCTTAGAATGTGCTGTACACTGGGGATGCTTAGAATGTGCTGTACACTGGGGATGCTTAGAATGTGTTGTACACTGGGGATGCTTAGAATGTGTGTACACTGGGGATGCTTAGAATGTGCTGTACACTGGGGATGCTTAGAATGTGCTGTACACTGGGGATGCTTAGAATGTGCTGTACACTGGGGATGCTTAGAATGTGCTGTACACTGGGGATGCTTAGAATGTGCTGTACACTGGGGATATTTAGAATGCTTAGAATGTGTCCTAGACTGCAGATATTTCAAAGAGCAGATGCTTAGAATGTGTCGTAGACTGCAGATAATTCAAAGAGCAGATGCTTAGAATGTGCCGTAGACTGCAGATATTTCAAAGAGCAGATGCTTAGAATGTGCCGTAGACTGCAGATATTTCAAAGAGCATATGATTGAATTAAGAAATGATATTTGCCTTTCAATTATTTATCGGGCAATAAAACAATGATTGGAGTTCTGATGCGTAGGAACCAACCATGCAGGTCTAATTTCCATTCTAATATCACCAACAATGCTATGAAGAGATAAATGCGTGTGTGTTATTTGTCATCTTGCTGTTATTTGGTCGACGACGGATTTACAAATTACATCCCAGAAATAAAGATTTTCCAAAAACCTTTTGCAAAAGGACATTAAACCGAAGTCTCGTGTCGGTGCTTTACACCATGCACGTAAAAGAACTAGAGGAGACTCTGGAATGGGTCTCTGTCTGTATCATTGCACTATCCTACACAAATCTAAAATGACTAATCTCTTCAGGAGGCGTTGCTCATATGGGCAACCGGTATGCGATGATAAATAAACGTAAAACACACACTGATACGACAAAAATGCTGTCGTCTTCCATTGAGAACATTAAACGTTTCACTACAGAATGAATGTACATACCATATGCTTTGACAAGATTGTAGAGAGCTAGTGCTGCCCCTTGTCTCACTGAGGGTATGTTGTCTTGTAGATTGTTGAAGAACAATGGATACAGTGTTGGTAGAGAAGACCTGCAAACAAAATCCATACATTATATTACACACAATGATTGGCTTATAAATACAATATCTTGTTGCAATGTCGTGATTCTGATTGGCCGATTCAGCCCATGTGATCGACATTCAAAATCCCATGAAGTGCAACATTAGTCTAGTCTCATTAACCCTTTCAACACTACAGGCCTCTAAATAGACTTACAAAAAGTGTAGATCCAGATGAGCCGGCTCATGATGAGCCGTCTCATCAGAATCTGCACTTTTTATTTTGCCAGTCATAATTATTACTATTTTTAGATGAAATTACCCATTTTGATAAATGAACTGGTCCAACGGTAATTTTCTTATTAATTTAATGGTCTAAAAATATCATGCACCAGTCCATGTCAGTTACTTGGGGTTGAATGGGTTAATACTCATAGCAGACATTTTTCATTGGGAATGGTGACCGGTGCATTATGACACTTGATTTTAACAAACTATCATTTCTTTACTTGTCCCAATAACAATCAATACAAAGATTATGTCATTGAAATATTTAGTATCTAGCCGTATCTACATCTAAACACCCATCTAATAAACAACGCTTCCTCTCATCAGCAATGCAGGAATCTGACCTAATTTCAAGTTTGGCTTCTAATAGTAGACGGTGTAAATCCAAAAATGTGACAGTCGAGCCTTGACTCGCGGTCGTTATACATGTTACAATTAAAAGCACACGTGTTCTTTTTGTTATTTTCTGGACGAATGGGAATTTATGTGATAAGAATTACTGCTATGTGTTCGTATTATAGGTATATAAATTGTCCAATTGTTTTCAGGGAACTAGTTCCAAGCTTTAACTTGAGCTGGAACCCAGAAATGGCCAGGTCAATCTATTTACGTAGTTGAAATTCTGCAACAATAATTGGTTCCCATATGATTCGCGAATGTTCCAGCAGGGATGTGGTATATACTATTATGTTGGACAGGGTTTCGTGTTATTGTCAACATGTTTGCATTTAAGTATTAAATTATGCACTTTATAATTTAAATGCATTCATTCAATACACTATCCGAGTGTGTATTATGCAGAGTGAGTTTTCAATCGTCCTTGTATTACATATTTATATGTAATAGTTTTTCTTGTTATAATTATCATCTCTTTCTGTTTCAAGATAAACAACAAACGTACTAAGAATTTAATGTTATATACATATACAATCTTTGCAGATTATCGTAAAATCTAATGTTAATATATTCATGTTAATGTATTCCTGATGCACTGTTAATGTATTCCTGATGCACTGTTAATGTATTCCTGATGCACTGTTAATGTATTCCTGATGCACTGTTAATGTATTCCTGATGCATTGTTATGTAGACCCACACACCCCAGACCCTAGATACAACTCCCAGCATAGTTTCAGACCCACACACCCCAGACCCTAGATACAACTCCCAGCATAGTTTCAGACCCACACACCCCCAGGCCCTAGATACAACTCCCAGCATAGTTTCAGACCCACACACACCCCCAGACCCTAGATACAACTCCCAGCATAGTTTCAGACCACACACCCCCAGATACAACTCCTAGCATAGTTTCAGACCCACACACACCCCCAGACCCTAGATACAACTCCCAGCATAGTTTCAGACCCACACACACCCCCAGATACAACTCCCAGCATAGTTTCAGACCCACACACACCCCCAGACCCTAGATACAACTCCCAGCATAGTTTCAGACCCACACACCCCAGACCCTAGATACAACTCGCAGCATAGTTTCAGACCCACACACACCCCCAGACCCTAGATACAACTCCCAGCATAGTTTCAGACCCACACACCCCAGACCCTAGATACAACTCCCAGCATAGTTTCAGACCACACACCCCCAGACCATAGATGCAACTCCCAGTATAGTTTCAGACCACACACCCCCAGACCATAGATGCAACTCCCAGTATAGTTTCAGACCCGCACACACCCCCAGACCATATATGCAACTCCCAGTATAGTTTCAGACCCGCACACACCCCCAGACCATAGATGCAACTCCCAGTATAGTTTCAGACCCGCACACACCCCCAGACCATAGATGCAACTCCCAGTATAGTTTCAGACCTGCACACACCCCCAGACCATAGATGCAACTCCCAGTATAGTTTCAGACCCGCACACACCCCCAGACCATAGATGCAACTCCCAGTATAGTTTCAGACCACACACCCCCAGACCATAGATGCAACTCCCAGTATAGTTTCAGACCCGCACACACCCCCAGACCATAGATGCAACTCCCAGTATAGTTTCAGACCACACACCCCCAGACCATAGATGCAACTCCCAGTATAGTTTCAGACCCGCACACACCCCCAGACCCTAGATACAACTCCCAGTATAGTTTCAGACCCGCACACACCCCAGACACAACTCCCAGTATAGTTTCAGATCCGCACACACCCCAGACCATAGATGCAACTCCCAGAATGGTTTCAGACCCATCACCTCCACAGACCCTAAATATGGTACATATTTACCGTGATATCTCACATTTGTGCCTAATCTTAGTTAAATTATCTCTAAGCGAAAGTATCACGTGTTTAGTAATGACTCCAATGACAAGCAAACGTCAATTCAGGAGCGTGGATGTCCGTTATATGAAATCCTACTTTCACTTTTGAAAGTTTGTATACCCCAAAACACTGTTTATTGATTCAATGTTAGTGTTCGAATATACATTTTATTTCCTTTTTGCGATGTAATGTCGCTTTAACAATGCTGGTTTGTATACACAAATACAATGTCCTCACAAGTTTATACAATCTTACAGTAAATGCTCGGGTACCAACCTTGATTCTTCAGGAAAACAGAGAACAAAATTTCCACAGGCAACACAAGCGGCTGAAAGAAGTACAAGAAAATCATGAGCTTCACACAACAAGATCCATAGAGATATAGAATTATACTCCACAATCTAATGAACATAAAACAGGGTGCCGCAATAGAAATGGTGGTCAAATCAGGGTTCCCTCTCTCCGAATGTTTGTCTGCGCCACTTCTGTTGCCAATTGAAAAACACTGGAGCCAATTAAAAAAACTTGGAGCCAACTAAGAGCATGGTTTCACCGATTATCTCACAGATAAATATTTGAAGCCATGTATGTATTCAACAAAACATGTGCCAAAAAAAAAAAAAAATATTTTAAAAAAAATTGCGCAAAATTTTAAAAAAAGTTGCGCAAAATTTAGCGCCAATATTTGTTTTTTGTCACATTTGGCGGCATTGCATTGGCGACCGACAGCGGGAACCCTGTCAAATGTGTTATTGATAGCCAATGTCACTGTGCCGATATGGGTATAAAAGTCAATATTTTAACTAGGGATGGGACTGAATAGCTAAATGGTATTCGAATATTTGAAATTGGTATTCGAATAGTATTCGAATAGTATTCGAATATTCGATGAATATTACAAATAAAATCCTAACTTTTTCCAATCTGACCTATTCACCGGTACACGCATGTAAATTTACACGTCGTGAAATTGGCTTCTATTGGCATGGATTTAGTTACGGCTTGTGGAGGTCTATATCAACTACCAGTATATGTTAAGAACGGGCTGTTTCTATTGTTTGTCAAATTGGTGTAAAAATGAAGATTGACTCAATATTATTGAGTAAATAATTAGTTATAAAATATCCAATAACATTTGCCATTTTAATCCCCTCGGGGTAACACTTTGAAATGGTATGTTGTTCACAAACAGGCAATTACCATTGTTTTTCGTTTTAGTGACCATATTGATCATTTTATGTAAATAGGTACTGATCGATTTGCATATGTAATTGCCCTCATTAAAACAACACCTTGTACAAAGTTGAGATGCCCCAGGGCACGCTTGATTGGGAAAAGGTGACCAAGTTGCCGCATTTAAACAAACACAGAAGGAGGTGCGAACAGTGGACTTTATGGATTGAAATAACTAGAAAATGACCAATATTAAAACAAAAACTGAAAATATAATTATTTATTTATTTTTTGGTATTCGAATACCGAAATAGGATTCAAATATTCGGTCAGGTATTCGGATATTCGGTCCCATCCCTAATTTTAACATTCATAACCTCTTCAAGGACACTACAGACGTGCCGAGACCAAATTCGATATTACCACTGGATCACTGACACCACAAACATTAACAGGACACTTTTTATTGTTAAAATAATTAAATACAGAAATGTTAACTATGAGCTACATTTTTTGACGATTTCTTTTGGTCAGGCAAAGTTTTTCATATTGCCAAACCGAATGTCAGGCAACTTTTCCCCAATTTTGAAAGGCCTGAAATACTGGTACATAATGAATAACTCCCAGAAGAGGATTTATGTTAAATACTGGTGCACATTGAATACCCCCCCCCCCCCCATGAGGAGGAAGAAGAGTTTGTGACAATAGCTGGGCTAACAATATAGAGTTGCCAAATATAAATTTTAAAACTCACCATCTCTGACCGGCCAGCTGTCATCACTGAAGCAGGTGAGCAGGGCATCGAGCAGATGAGGAATATATGTATGTATTACCTCCATATCCACCTGTGTCAACATAAACACATGTAGTTCAATCTAACATTGGATTACGAACACACGGTAAGTCTGGAAACATCATAAATATAAATTCAGCTATCTGATTACTAGTGATTAGCACAGTGGTAAGCTCGTTCGCTTCTCGCAAATGCAAATTGGTTAGATCCTCAGACGGGGAGGTATGTGAGAAGGTACAGTGGTTGTCAGATCAGTTGGTGGGTTTTTCTCCGGGTACTCAGGTTTCCTTCCACATGAATGACCACACTTTCATCCGCGCCCACAAAAGCGATAAATATAAGTTGTTCGAGCTTGCTTCGCAATTGTAAAATCAATAAAGTTTATACTTTAAATAAATATTCCCATCACACACAACATTAGAGCTTGCAGGGTGACATGGCTTTAGATTACATCGGATTATGCATATTACAAATGGATATTATACCAATTTGCCAGTCTTCGGTAATGCAGGCGTCGCACTCATGAAATTGACACCAGATGGCCATATGAATATGGATATGGAATTTTGAATTTCGCGTGAAGATGACCCAGTACTTGATCAACAGCCAATTATACAGTCGAAGCAATTACGATGCCTATAGAAGGTCACACGCTAGTACCCGAACCACACAATAAGGTCATTTTTATTAAGTAGTTTACCCCCAGGACACATGAAAGACACACAACGTCGTATTGAGAGTACGATGAGTTCGAACTAGATCACGATGGCGTCACGTGACCTTCCGATGGTATAAAATCTTCGGCCTTTGAGGTAAAGTGGCCCAGGTATCTTCTAATTTGCCTCCCCTCCTGGGATCCAGTGTTCCTTGCCCTCTCATGATAAACATCCAGAAGTACTTTGTCATTTCTCCATGTCCCTGGGATGACATTCTGGTTCTGGTCCTCCAAGTCCATCAGGTTATTGTGGGTGGCTAGATATCTCAGTCTGATGAGATTGTGAAGGATCACACAAGTTCTAATGGTTTTTCTGCATGTCTCTGGTTCAGAAATACAGACACATCATATTCTCTCACAACATGGCTAGTTTACCTTACCTCCTGGTTCAGCAATACAGATGCTGTCATATTCTCTAACAGTATAGCTAGCTTACCTTAGCTCCTACATCAGTAATACATGCACAGGCAGCCTCTCTAACAGCATAGCTAGCTTACCTTAGCTCCTACATCAACAATACAGACACATCATATTCTCTAACAGCATAGCTAGCTTACCTTAGCACCTAGTTCAGCAATACATACACAGGCAGCCTCTCTAACAGCATAGCTAGCTTACCTTACCTCCTAGTTCAGCAATACATGCACAGGCAGCCTCTCTAACAGCATAGCTAGCTTACCTTAGCTCCTAGTTCAGCAATACAGGCACAGGCAGCCTCTCTAACAGCATAGCTAGCTTACCTTACCTCATAGTTCAGCAATACATACACAGGCAGCCTCTCTAACAGCATAGCTAGCTTACCTTAGCTCCTAGTTCAGCAATACAGGCACAGGCAGCCTCTCTAACAGCATAGCTAGCTTACCGTAGCTCCTAGTTCAGCAATACAGGCACAGGCAGCCTCTCTAACAGCATAGCTAGCTTACCTTAGCTCCTAGTTCAGCAATACATACACAGGCAGCCTCTCTAACAGCATAGCTAGCTTACCTTAGCACCTAGTTCAGCAATACATACACAGGCAGCCTCTCTAACAGCATAGCTAGCTTACCTTAGCACCTAGTTCAGCAATACATGCAGCCTCTCTAACAGCATAGCTAGCTTACCTTAGCACCTAGTTCAGCTAGCTTACCTTAGCACCTAGTTCTGCTAGCATACCTTAGCACCTAGTTCAGCAATACAGGCACAGGTAGCCTCACTAACAGCATAGCTAGCTTACCTTAGCACCTAGTTCAGCTAGCTTACCTTAGCACCTAGTTCAGCTAGCTTACCTTAGCTCCTAGTTCAGTAATACAGGCACAGGCAGCCTCACTAACAGCATAGCTAGCTTACCTTAGCACCTAGTTCAGCAATACAGGCAGCCTCACTAACAGCATAGCTAGCTTACCTTAGCACCTAGTTCAGCTAGCTTACCTTAGCACCTAGTTCAGCTAGCTTACCTTAGCTCCTAGTTCAGCAATACAGGCACAGGCAGCCTCACTAACAGCATAGCTAGCTTACCTTAGCACCTACTTCAGCTAGCTTACCTTAGCACCTAGTTCAGCTAGCTTACCTTAGCTCCTAGTTCAGCAATACAGGCACAGGCAGCCTCTCTAACAGCATGGTTATCGGCCACTGTTGCATCTATGTAATAATCAACCTAGAGGTTAAATAATAAAAGACATTACAGAACATAAATCACTCGTCCTTCAAAATGATACAGTCCAATCATTGGTTATTGGGAACTGACGGACGGACACACACGATGCCAAATCAATATTCCTCGGCAAAATTCCAGCTGGACAAACCACCTATCCACTTAATGTTGATTAGTTTAAACATATTCCATTTACCAATAGTATTCAGTTGTGTGCATATAATATCAATTTACAGGAAGGCATTAGAATGAAGACATAAGCTTTACAGACATTCTTTCCTCATGTTGATTATATATACCAAGTTTTATTTGACTCAAATTATGAACTGAATGCAGAATTAATTTATTTATATTTATTTATATTTCGGGTTTTAGTCTATACAAATTTATTTTAGCTCGATTGCAAAACAAGTTCTTAAACTTATATTAATCACTCTCGAGACCTCATTCCTGATGGAATCCATCGCCACGAGGAAGAGAGAAGAGGCAACATGGAATTTAAATGCCTTGCCTAAATGCATAATCGTAATGGCTCCAGCGGGGTTCGAACTCTGGACTTTTCGCTCCTGAAGCGAACACGCATCCACTGCGCTATCACAACTTCCACAATTTTTCGGGTTTTACGCCTGCATCAGCACCATTTTGGGCTATATCGCCGGTGGGCAGTTTACCTAACAACACCTTTCCTGAACAGGCTCCAGCGGTTAACAAGTACTTGGGTGCACCAACCTCCATAAGAAACTGCCAACTTTTTCATATAAATGAGACACGGCCTGAGCGGGGCTCGAACCCGTGACCATCAGTGATGATAGGTTACAGTGGTATACAAGTCAGCGACCTTAACCACTCGACCACGGAGGCGGTCTGAATGCAGAATTAAACGTGAAAGGTTGTGATGTATGCTGATTGTCCTCATTCTAATGCCTTCCTGAAAATTGATATTTTTATTATATGCACAAAACTGAATACTATTCCTAAATGGAATAAATGCATAGCTTGTTCAGATAACTTAGTAACAGCATGATACAGGGTTCTGTTATATAACATATTTACACCAAGATAGCATAGCTTGTTCAGATAACTTAGTGACAGCATGAGACAGGGTTCCGTTACATAACATATTTACACCAAGATAACATAGCTTGTTCAGATAACTTAGTAACAGCATGAGACAGGGTTCTGTTATATAACATATTTACACCAAGATAACATAGCTTGTTCAGATAACTTAGTAACAGCATGCATGAGACAGGGTTCCGTTATATAACATATTTACACCAAGATAACATAGCTTGTTCAGATAACTTAGTAACAGTATGCATGAGACAGGGTTCCATTACATAACATATTTACACCAAGATAGCATAGCTTGTTCAGATAACTTAGTAACAGCATGCATGAGACAGGGTTCCGTTATATAACATATTTACACCAAGATAGTATAGCTTGTTCAGATAACTTAGTAACAGCATGCATGAGACAGGGTTCTGTTATATAACATATTTACACCAAGATAGCATAGCTTGTTCAGATAACTTAGTAACAGCATGCATGAGACAGGGTTCTGTTATATAACATATTTACACCAGATAACATAGCTTGTTCAGATAACTTAGTAACAGCATGATACAGGGTTCCGTTACATAACATATTTACACCAAGATAGCATAACTTGTTCAGATAACTTAGTGACAGCATGAGACAGGGTTCTGCTATATAACATATTTACACCAAGATAGCATAGCTTGTTCAGATAACTTAGTAACAGCATGCATGAGACAGGGTTCCGTTATATAACATATTTACACCAAGATAGCATAGCTTGTTCAGATAACTTAGTAACAGCATGCATGAGACAGGGTTCTGTTATATAACATATTTACACCAAGATAGCATAGCTTGTTCAGATAACTTAGTAACAGCATGCATGAGACAGGGTTCTGTTATATAACATATTTACACCAAGATAACATAGCTTGTTCAGATAACTTAGTAACAGCATGATACAGGGTTCCGTTACATAACATATTTACACCAAGATAGCATAACTTGTTCAGATAACTTAGTGACAGCATGAGACAGGGTTCTGTTATATAACATATTTACACCAAGATAGCATAGCTTGTTCAGATAACTTAGTAACAGCATGATACAGGGTTCCGTTACATAACATATTTACACCAAGATAACATAGCTTGTTCAGATAACTTAGTAACAGCATGAGACAGGGTTCCGTTATATAACATATTTACACCAAGATAGCATAGCTTGTTCAGATAACTTAGTAACAGCATGAGACAGGGTTCCGTTACATAACATATTTACACCAAGATAACATAACTTGTTCAGATAACTTAGTAACAGCATGCATGAGACAGGGTTCTGTTATATAACATATTTACACCAAGATAACATAACTTGTTCAGATAACTTAGTAACAGCATGAGACAGGGTTCCCTTATATAACATATTTACACCAAGATAACATAACTTGTTCAGATAACTTAGTGACAGCATGATACAGGGTTCCCTTATATAACATATTTACACCAAGATAACATAACTTGTTCAGATAACTTAGTAACAGCATGCATGAGACAGGGTTCTGTTATATAATATATTTACACCAAGATAACATAACTTGTTCAGATAACTTAGTAACAGCATGAGACAGGGTTCCCTTATATAACATATTTACACCAAGATAACATAACTTGTTCAGATAACTTAGTAACAGCATGAGACAGGGTTCCCTTATATAACATATTTACACCAAGATAACATAACTTGTTCAGATAACTTAGTAACAGCATGAGACAGGGTTCCCTTATATAACATATTTACACCAAGATAACATAACTTGTTCAGATAACTTAGTAACAGCATGAGACAGGGTTCCCTTATATAACATATTTACACCAAGATAACATAACTTGTTCAGATAACTTAGTAACAGCATGAGACAGGGTTCCCTTATATAACATATTTACACCAAGATAACATAACTTGTTCAGATAACTTAGTAACAGCATGATACAGGGTTCCGTTACATAACATATTTACACCAAGATAACATAGCTTGTTCAGATAACTTAGTGACAGCATGAGACAGGGTTCCGTTATATAACATATTTACACCAAGATAGCATAGCTTGTTCAGATAACTTAGTAACAGCATGCATGAGACAGGGTTCCGTTATATAACATATTTACAAAAGATCTGAGGTAACAAGTTACAATACAATGCTACCGCCACAAGGGTGTCTCACAATGCGCGATTGACTGTCCAATTGTTGGTTCAGCAAAATAAAAAATGTCTTTTATGCTTTCCAACGAATTGCAAAATTTCAAGTTCAAGGTCAGTGGTGAATTAGCACGGAATTACGGTAGTCCTCGGGTGTTTTATGCCAATGTTTTACATTTTAGTACGAAATGATTATGTTAGTGTTTTTGGTGCATAATAGGAATGGCAACAAATTGCGATTTTACTATTCGAATATTCGGTCAAATTCTATCAAAAACTCAAAATCACTCAAATTGGCATTTTTGAGGACAATAATAAAAATCGTACTTTATATAGTACTTTATGGTAATATTGAGCAGTTATTTAAAAATGTAAGATACATGGGGTGGATGTTGTTGCAAACTGTCTGTAATATTTCAAAGGAATTTTCTCGTCTAAACAGTTTTGACATCATAATTAAACACTACCTACCTTAGCACCTACTGTTATGTTATATTTCGGGTTTTACGCCTGCATCAGCACCATTTCGGGCAGTTTACGTAACAACACCTTTCCTGGGCAGGCTCCAGCGGTTAACCAGTACTTGGGTGCACCAACCTCCATAAGAAACTGCCAACTTGCACCTACTGTAATTATCCGATTACATGGCAGAGTGTCAATTAACATGGTTTATTCACACATCCTGGGGCGATTTCTTTTGTATTGGAATGTTTTATGATGGTTTCAAAAGAAAACAACGTATCTGACAGTTTATTTCATATTTGCAAATTATATAATATTTTTTCCGATTATTCGAATACTGGAATAGTCGAATATTCGTTGCCATCCCTAATGCATAAGTAACTATTTTTGACCACATTTCAAGTACTAGGTCATTGGTAGGGTGGGGACTTATTGTGGGTGCAAATAATTCGAATTTCTGAAATCGGAATATTTTTGGCCAAATTTCAGTTCAATGTCACTGTTGGGAGGTGGGGACATAATGTGTGTAGCGAATTAGTACTCGGAAGTGCATGCAAGGTTTCAAAGTAATAACTTTAGACAGTTTAGGAGAAATGATTACGTTTGAGGGTTTTTTATGTATAATTAGTTTCTGAAATCAGACTTTGCGGCCAATGTTCAAGATAACTCTTGCAGGGGGTGGGGTGAAACAATCCCTAGAAACAGTATGGAAGTTATCAAAGCATATTTGATTGTATGTTAGTAGTATGCAAATATGTAATTGTTGACAGCGCCGCTACCGCCGAGGCATAAAAGGTATTCCCAACAAAATGTGATGGATACACACACGGCGGACACAGTCTAATTTCATGTATGCTTCCTCCATCTCCGAGACCGATGGGATACATACTTATAGATTAGTCATGTACGTCTTGAAGTGTTGGATAGATAAAAGATTTCATAATACCCCAAGGTTGTTAGGAAATAATGCAGTGTAACATACCACTTGTGTAATGTACATCTCAACCAGCTGTTTACCCTTCGTGTCGGTCACACGTTTCCATGTATCTTGTGAATAGATTCTAACACCTTCAGCAACATAGTATCTGAAGAGACATTGTACAGAATATACATAACGTTTTCCTCACCATTGAGGGTCACTCACAACAAGGTGTTGCTAGGTAAACAACCCGTCGCTCATATGAGCAACCAGGAGAGACAATAGATAAACTTAAAAACATGATTTTAAAGAGATATTGTACAGAATATACATAACGTTTTTCTCACCATTGAGGGTAACTCGGGTCACTCACAACAAGGTGTTGCTAGGTAAACAACCCTTAACTCATATGAGCAACTGGGAGAGACAATAGATAAACTTAAAAACAATTTTAAAATTTAATAAACCCAAAGTGACGAGCTTTGATCGGCATATATGGAAATATGATAGAGGTGATTACCAGACATTGCGTGATAATTTTGCCACGGCTAATTGGGAAAGTGTAAAAGATGAAGACATAAATATATACACACAAAACTTAACCAGACTAATCTTGTCTACAGCTAAAAACTCTATTCCAAATAAAACTGTCAACGTGAAACCGTTGGATGCCCCATGGATAAATAATGCCATTAAATTACAGATAAGGAAACGTAAACGTGCATATAGAAAGGCTAAGCTAAGAGACTCTGTTTATTACTGGGCTAAATTCAGACTGTTACGCAACGAAATAGTAACTTTAATAAGGACGACAAAAGACAAATATTATAAAAATATTTCAGATAAATTAAAATCAGGCGAAATTAGTTCTAGAGACTGGTGGACAATTCTAAAATCGTTTATCATTAAACCCAACAGTACTACCATACCAGCTTTTATTAATGCAAATAATAATGATACATTAATTATAGATAATACTGATAAAGCGAATTGCCTGAACAAATTTTTTTCCGACCAAACAAATATTGAAAATGATAACAAAGAACCACCACTTGTTAACTCAAATGCAACAAATACGCTAAGTTCCATCAATATCACACCAACTGAAGTACTTGATATTCTGAAGTTATTACGTGTCGACAAGGCATCTGGTCCTGATGGACTTAGTAATAGAATACTTAAAGAAGCCTGCTATGAGCTTTCGAAACCGTTATGTGATATTTTTAATTTATCTTTAAGGCAGTGCAAATTACCCAGTAGTTGGAAGGAAGCGAATGTAACGGCGATATTTAAGAAAGGTGATCCAAAATTACCATCTAACTACAGACCTATTTCATTATTGAACACAATGGAAAAGGTTTTCGAGCGTATAGTTTTCAAATATATTTTTAATAATCTTACAAGTAATAATTTTCTAACCCAGTTTCAATCTGGTTTTCTTCCAGGTGATTCCACCGTCAATCAGTTGACTTTCTTGTATGATACCTTTTGTAAAGCTCTTGATGATGGCCTTGACGTTCAAGCAGTGTTTTTAGATATAAGTAAAGCTTTTGATAAGGTGTGGCACCGTGGTCTTCTAGCAAAACTGAAATCCGCTGGCATTACAGGTGATTTACATGACGGGTTTACTGATTATCTAAGCAGTAGGCGACAACGTGTTGTACTTCCAGGCGCTACCTCTGAATGGCTATATTTGCGTGCCGGAGTACCGCAGGGTTCCATATTAGGCCCTCTATTATTCTTAATATTTATTAATGATATTGTTAATGAAATACAAAGCAATATACGGCTATTTGCCGATGATACATCTTTGTATATTATTGTCCAAGATATTAACTTAGCTGATGTTATTCTTCAGTGATATACAGGCAATATCCACATGGGCATCAAACTGGTGCGTTACATTCAATCCGTCTAAATCAGAAATTATAACGTTCTCCAGAGCTCGCCATGCACAACAATATTTACCATTAACAATGAACAATGTCCCAATATCAGAGGTTAGTTCACATAAGCACTTGGGATTATTTTTAACTAAAAATTGTACTTGGCATACTCACCTCACTTACATTAAGGAAAAGGCATGGAAACGAATATACATAATGCGGAAATTAAAATACAAACTTGATCGTAAATCCTTAGAGATAATTTATACATCATTCATACGCCCTATTTTAGAATATTCAGATGTTGTATGGGATAATTGTCCCGAATTAGTAAAAAATGAAATAGAAAAAATTCAAAACGAGGCTGCCAGAATCGCAACAGGTGCATCTAAACTAGTTTCATTAATTGATCTACAAAATGAAGTTAACTGGGAACCTTTAAGTACCCATAGATACAAACATAAACTAATTTTGTTTTATAAAATGAAAAACTGTTTAACACCTGACTACTTATCTGATCTTGTACCTGCAACTGTTGCTTCAATTAGTCGATATAATCTTCGAAATGCTGACGCTATACGATCAATTGACTGCAGGACAACTTCATACTACAATTCATTTTTACCATCCGTAATAAGAGAATGGAATGACCTAGAGAGTAACGTTAGGAATGCCACAACTCTAAACACCTTTAAAAACTATATAAACAAAGATAAAAGAAAAACTCCGACGTTCTTCTATTATGGTGATAGATACCTACAAGTATTACATACACGAATTAGAACCAAGTCAAGTGGGCTCCACGAGCATCTCTTTTTAAATTTTTTAATTCAATCACCACTATGCCGCTGTGGATCCAACGAAAACAGCTACCACTTTTTCTTTGAATGTACATACTATTTTAATATTCGAATTGATTTCCTACACAATGTGCTAAGATTATGCCCTACTGCTAATCTGCATACTATCCAACATGGCGAGGAGACACTGACAGATGACATCAACAAAATAATATTTGAATATGTCCATAACTTCATTCGTGATACAAAACGATTCTTTGAGTGAAACCCCATACATATAAGACCCCATGTATATAAAACGTGCACTTGATGTCTTTACCCCTGTCTGCCTGCACTACATTCTCAAATATCTTCTCTTTCTTCTGCTTTCTTACCGGTATTATATTCCTGTCATTTCTAAGCAATATGCACATTTGGTATACATATATTAGCTCCACACCGTCCAAAATAGTACTGTGTATTTTGAACTGCAAGGAGAGAAACTATATAAGCTCTGCTTCCGTTTTGATCCTTTCCTATTCTTTGATTTTGTGTGCATGTATTGTTTTGTGAATGTTTATAGTGGAATAAATATGTTTAAACCAAACTTAAAAACATGATTTTAAAGAGATATTGTACAGAATATACATAACGTTTTTCTCACCATTGAGGGTAACTCGGGTCACTCACAACAAGGTGTTGCTAGGTAAACAACCCGTCGCTCATATGAGCACCCGGGAGAGACAATAACTTAAAAACATGTTTTTTAAAATATTGGATAACAATGTACACAACTAAACAGTGACAAACTTCTTACTTGGCCTACCGAACACAAGTTTATTACATTACTTACAGACACCTAAGAGGAAGTGTTCAAAATCTATCAAATTTATATATTATGCAAGTTTAGCATGAAATTAACAATTTTAGACACCACAACCATCTATGAAAATGTATCCATGCCTTTCCATTGTACTTTGTTTATGTATTGTTTGCTATATATGTTATCATATTTAATGCAATAAATATATTGAATTGAATTGAACATTGGAAGTAAACACATATTTGTACATTTAATGTTTCTTTAAACTTAACACTTATTGAAATGACATTGGCAGTGAAGTAATGCATGCAGAAACTGTCACCACTGCTTACCATAAATCTTGCTTTAAGCAACAAGTCAGGCCTGTGAGAAATAGTGGCTGCATGTATTAAACAATGCCACAGCACCAAGGTTGTCTAGTCACACACTACTGACTGTATCAGTGTTGGTTTGGCAAAATACAAAACAGTCTATTATGTTTTCCAACGAAATGCCCAAGTTCAAGGTTAATGGTGGGATGGTAACTTACTGTTCGAGTAGTTGATTTTGGTGAGATTTTTTGTATATTTCATGTAATATTTAGGATATAATTTCAAATAATTTTTTTCACAATAATAGAATTTCTTCAAATATTGTATATCATTAGTTCAATATATGCCTAAGTAAAACATTAAATACAATTGGCATGCTAATGACTTGGGTTTTTTTATGAATTAATTTGTAACATGCCAATTTTCTCACTTTTTCTTTAAAACTGTTGGAAATCTCTGTATCTCATCAGTAAGCTTACAACAGGCATATTATTATATAAAAGTAACTTTTACAACACTATACGCAAGGCATTTTAATTCCACATTGTCTCTTCTCTCTCCCTCGTGGCAATGGATTCCATCCGGAATGAGTTCTCGGGAAGGATTAATATAAGTTTTAAGAACTTGTTTCGCAATCAAGCTAAAATAAATTTGTAGTATAAACTAAAATTTCATAAATATCTCAACTTCAAATTGTTCTCAACTCAAGATTCTCAAAGTTAATAATTCCTTATTAAACGCCTTCATTGAGATATTGTTTATGAATACTAAACAAATCATACCCCAAAATTGTTCAAGTTTAATGATTTATCAATGTAAGAAATATTAGCCCAGAGCAATCTCAAAGTGAGAAGTTTGATGAATGTAGGGCCAGAGAGTGCAATGACAAATGGACCAATTCAACAATGCCCCGGCCAGATGGCCACAATTCCTTACTATCCGGATTTATAGTACTGTTCGAATTACGTAATACCGACTCAATATTTAACTCGTTGATAACGGAATTACCGTCCATTGTTTGGCCTTCAAGCGCGCCGATGACTGTGCTTGCCCGCCTGTGCTTGCCCGCCTGTCGCTTTTAGCGGATGAAAACCCTTTTATATGTTAAACGGCATGTTATATCAAACTGTGTGTTTGCATGTTAGTTTGTTGTGATTTGACATTTGAGCGTAAAATGTACACGTCGTAATAATTTTCTACCGCGAATGTCTTTAAGGGGCTATTGTTTTGTTCTCTATAGCCACAAAAACGGATGTTCATAGCCACATAAAAGTTACTAATGTTTGCCAGACATTACACTAATTATGAGAACCTTGAGTAATAATGAACGTTCAACGGGAATGCACCAACATTTTACTAAGAGGATATAAAGCTACTATTTTATTGAGCAAGAAGGTTGATTAACCTTTATTTTGTACGTGCCTACCCTAGGAACAGACCAGAGAATGATTAAAAATTTAATGACATGAATATGAATTGTATTGAACTTGTCGTTTCATAACTGAAGCACACGAGTCTAACATAATACTCGTGACTAGTTTACTAAGTTTCAAAACATTTGGGGGTGGGGAAGAATGCCCTCAGACACCCCTATTGGGTTCGCACATACGGTGCTTAATAGTTCAAACAAGCTTGCATATGCCGCTGTATATAAAGTAGATAGCAACAATCACAGGTTCGATCCCCAGTCAGACCCTAATAAAATTAACAGTCTTTCAGATGGGACTCAGATGGGACTTTAAACCGAGGTTTAGTGTCGGTGCTTTACACCGTGCACGTAAAAGAACCAGAGGAGACTCTGGAATGGGTTTCTGTCTGTATCATTGCTCTTATCCTACAAAAATCTAAAATGACTAATCTCTTCAGGAGGCGACGCTCATATGGGCAACCAGTAGTGACGATAAATAAACGTAAATCACACACACACTTGCACAATTACCTGTTTAGACACATCCTAGGCAGCAACACAGGATAGAACTGATGTCTGGCCTGATCAGATGGTAAACTCTGTAAAAACTTCCTTGTTGCTATTGACGATGCTAGTCGCACCTGATATAGAAACAAATATGTACTTAATGTAGGGAAAGCAACGAATGTTCGAATATTTGTTCGGAAGTCCAAATATTCTAATGTTAAAATTGTATTCGAATATAAAAACTGGCATTTTTTTTCCAAATAAAATTTTAATACAATTAGTTTATACAAATTTATTTTAGCTCGATTGCGAAACAAGTTCTTATAACTTATAATAATCACTCTCGAGACCTCATTCCTGATGGAATCCATCGCCACGAGGGAGAGAAGAGGCATGTGGAATTTAAATGCCTTGCCTAAGGGCACAATAATGTGGAAGTCGTGATAGCGCAGTGGATGCGCGTTCGCTTCAGGTGCGAAAGGTCCGGAGTTCGAGCCCCGCTGGAGCCGTTACGATTGTGCCCTTAGGCAAGGCACTTAAATTCCACGTTGCCTCTTCTCTCTCCCTCGTGGTGATGGATTCCATCAGGAATGAGGTCTCGAGAGTGATTAAATATAAGTTGAAAGAACTTGTTTCGCAATCGAGCTAAAATAAATTTGTATAAACTAAGGGCACAATCGTAACGGCTCCAGCGGCGCTCGAACTCCGGGCCTTTCGCACCTGAAGCGAACTCGCTACCACTGAGCTATCATGACTTCATAATACAATTCAGTTAAATCATATAGCTGTTTGTTTAATGTTAAATCAATTAACATTAAAACTAAAAAGAATGGCCCCTTGCAGTCCTGGAGGTACGAACAGTGGTCGCGATTATGGCTCCAATTAACAAAGGAAGGTGATGACATCGTGTTGCTCATAGTTACAGGTGCTACTAATTGGTTTAGCAATTTAGTCATGTACTGAAAGTAATCTTCTTTGCATCTAAAACACCTGAGCAAGAACAATAAGACCAAAGGAATTGATACTTGCTGAGGAAAAAATGGACTGACAGATGGATCTGTAGTCCAGTGGTTAACACGTTGGACTGGTAATCCAGGGATTGCAGGTTCGATCCCCCGTCTGACCATAATAAAATTAACAGTCTTTCAGTTGGGACGTTAAACCGAGGTCTCGTGTCGGTGCTTTACACCGTGCATGTAAAAGAACCAGAGGAGACTCTGGAATGGGTCTCTGTCTGTATCATTGAACTATCCTCCAAAAATCTAAAATGACTAATCTCTTCAGGAGGCGTCGCTCATATGGGCAACCGGTAGCGACGATAAATAAACTTAAAACACCATGGACCGACACTGGCTTCACGGGTGGCAGGGTCAAAATGAACACACATATCCGCAAGTAGTACAGAACTTTCTGGAGTCGGGTTCCAGTTCTATCGGAAGCCAAAACAAAGTGTTGCATAATTAAAATTCTTGAAATTGTAAATTTGTTTATTTCTTCAAATTTTCCCATACAAATGATACTGAGAAATCTTAGAATCTCATACCCACCCTAGTCAACTACTTTGATTCAGTTGTTAATGAAGAATCAACATAGGCCATATTTATTTGTTATGACACATGCTGTTTTCATCCACAATGGTCAGAAATGCTGCCCCCCAACATGAATGTTCAATGAATAGTAGGCTAACAGAAGACCCTGCCTTTTTAAAAGACTCGTCACAGCTATATAATTCTACCAAGCCACCGTTTTAAAACGGAAACCGGAAACGGTGCTATGTCACAGTGTTTCAAAACAGAAAGTAGAAAAGGTGTACAATTCGTAATTTCAAAAATGAGCATATATTCGAATATTCATTCAGAAAATCGTTCGAATATTCGAATGCCAAAATCACCATTCTTTGCCATCCCTAGCTTAACACATTTCAGGCTCTATGCTGTTTGCTATTCAGATGATCTTGCTAAGACACTTGGCTATGTAGCAAACAACATAGATCCTGATCAGCACGCAGCGTTGATCTGGATCTATGTTGTTTGCAAAAGCCTTTAAATGTATCCAGAATGAAATGGGTTAATAGATATTCAATTTTTTTTCACTGAATATTCCCCTCCACCCGCACCTAGCAATTCACTCTTTAAATTATTAATTAATTAGCTATGTCAAAAGACTCAGTACATGACGCCACAAATTGTAGTGATAGTTTGACACATTGTCCACTACAAAGTCTATGCTACGGATAATTTAAAATGAGGACGGATATGTAGTCCAGTGGTAACACGCTTTTTGTTGACTTGTTGTGGGCACAAAGTTCAAATCAACACACCAATTTACAACTGAAAAGGGGAAATATAAAACAGTAATCCTGATTTCTAATCATCCGCATCAAAGTGTGCAACACATTCTCTGCAAACATCTGCATCAAAGTGTGCAACACATTCTCTGCAAACATCTGCATCAAAGTGTGCAACACATTCTCTGCAAACATCCGCATCAAAGTGTGCAACACATTCTCTGCAAACATCCGCATCAAAGTGTGCAACACATTCTCTGCAAACATCCGCATCAAAGTGTGCAACACATTCTCTGCAAACATCCGCATCAAAGTGTGCAACACATTCTCTGC
This sequence comes from Archivesica marissinica, assembly GCA_014843695.1. Taxonomy (NCBI): domain Eukaryota; kingdom Metazoa; phylum Mollusca; class Bivalvia; order Venerida; family Vesicomyidae; genus Archivesica; species Archivesica marissinica. The sequence continues at coordinate 50,149,580 of CM026404.1, read as the reverse complement.
AAACATCCGCATCAAAGTGTGCAACACATTCTCTGCAAACATCCGCATCAAAGTGTGCAACACATTCTCTGCAAACATCCGCATCAAAGTGTGCAACACATTCTCTGCAAACATCCGCATCAAAGTGTGCAACACATTCTCTGCAAACATCCGCATCAAAGTGTGCAACACATTCTCTGCAAACATCCGCATCAAAGTGTGCAACACATTCTCTGCAAACATCCGCATCAAAGTGTGCAACACATTCTCTGCAAACATCCGCATCAAAGTGTGCAACACATTCTCTGCAAACATCCGCATCAAAGTGTGCAACACATTCTCTGCAAACACATTTTGGAGCTTTGCTTTTGGTTTTGTACCTGGCTCCAATTGTCTGCAAGTCCTCTGCCAAGAAAATCAGTGAACTGGGGACCGTACCTCAGAATGGCATTGTCATCATCCAATAATGGTGTGTCAGATCCTGCATAATAACAAGTTACAAACAACTCTAGTTATGCTACAGTCCCGACATACAGCCATACCTGTGTTATCAGTCATTTCAATTAACCCTTTCCTTCATAGAGATTTAGGTTAATATACTATTACATCTCCATACAATGTTATGATTGTTATGATTCGGGTTTTACGCCTGCATCAGCACCATTTTGGGCTATATCGCCGGCGGGCAGTTTACCTAACAACACCTTTCCTGGGCAGGCTCCAGCGGTTAACCAGTACTTGGGTGCACCAACCTCCATAAGAAACTGCCAACTTTTTCATATAAATGAGACACGGCCTGAGCGGGGCTCGAACCCGTGACCATCAGTGATGATAGATTACAGTGGTATACAAGTCAGCGACCTTAACCACTCGACCACGGAGGCGGACCCATCTCCATACAAACGACAGCCATTTAGCCCTTTCCTTCAGAGAGATTTAGGTTAATATACTATTATATCTCCATACAAACGACAGTCATTTAGCTATCATGCAGTGGATAAGTAGTCACCATATCTATACCACCTCCATAGATATTACTGGAACTACATGAGATTCTGGCCTTTATTATGAACATTGGTTTGGCTACTACATTATCAATGTATGTCGTATTGGTAATGGCATCAAGGGGTGTTTCTATGTGGGAAAGGGTTAATCAGCAAACATGACTAAGTCTCAACTGACATTTTATTATACAGTTGGCTATTAAGCATATATGGAGCCACTTTCTGTACTTTCCTCAACAGCCTGCATAAGACAAATTGGACTATTGTAAACTGTTACTTTGCAGCTTTTTAGGTGTTCAGGAATACGTCATATGTGTGCAACATTACCATCATTAATAATCAAAGTTTCATCTAGAGATTGTTTTATTCTTGGTGGAGAAAGATTCTGGGTTCCCATCCAAGCAGTATTTCAGGTATGGATGGTAGAACAATCGACCTTACACAAGCTGGATAGATTCCTCACTTGAAAAATGAGATTCGAACCTACAACAGTGAGGAGCAAGTGATTGAAGTCAACTACCGTAACCATTCACCCACATACAGCCATAGGAGCTCCCATTGGATGTTCCTATACAGTTTGAAGATACTGAATGTTTGACAAGTTAATAAATAGAAATACATGTAGGTTTTTAGTTTGAGGTATCGTCCAACCTCAGAGTCCAAAATAAGTAGGGACCATGATCAATTTACAACTTACATTCCAGTTTTGAATACAAATTGTCGGTGTGGACAGAACTACTCACCATATTGTAGGTGTGGACAGAACTACTCACCATAGTGTAGGTGTGGACAGAACTACTCACCATATTGTAGGTGTGGACAGAACTACTCACCATAGTGTATGTGTGGAGAGAACTACTCACCATAGTGTAGGTGTGGACAGAACTACTCACCATATTGTAGGTGTGGAGAGAACTACTCACCATAGTGTAGGTGTGGACAGAACTACTCACCATATTGTAGGTGGGACAGAACTACTCACCATAGTGTAGGTGTGGACAGAACTACTCACCATATTGTAGGTGTGGAGAGAACTACTCACCATAGTGTAGGTGTGGACAGAACTACTCACCATATTGTAGGTGTGGACAGAACCACTCACCATAGTGTAGGTGTGGAGAGAAATACTCACCATCTTGTACAACTCCACACATAACCATACTACCACAGACATGGTATCCTGTCTCCCGTACAAATCTGTTGGTGTGTGTAAGAGCCCGGAAAATCAGGTCAAGGAGTTCCTGGTCAATAAAGGGGTTGAAGTGGTGCCCCAAACCCTCTATAATACTCTGTAAACACCTGAAACAGTATTATAACAATCTCTGTCATCTCTCTAGGTTTACAGTACAACAATCTCTATCATCTCTCTAGGTTTACAGTACAACAATCTCTATCATCTCTCTAGGTTTACAGTACAACAATCTCTATCATCTCTCTAGGTTTACAGTATAACAATCTCTATCATCTCTCTAGGTTTACAGTACAACAATCTCTATCATCTCTCTAGGTTTACAGTACAACAATCTCTATCATCTCTCTAGGTTTACAGTATAACAATCTCTATCATCTCTCTAGGTTTACAGTACAACAATCTCTATCATCTCTCTAGGTTTACAGTACAACAATCTCTATCATCTCTCTAGGTTTACAGTATAACAAGAGTGAGCATGATGCATTGCTGCTGAGTGAGCATGACGCATTGCTGGTGAGTGAGCATGATGCATTGCTGCTGAGTGAGCATGATGCATTGCTGCTGAGTGAGCATGATGCATTGCTGCTGAGTGAGTATAAAGCATTGCTGCTGAGTGAGCATGATGCATTGCTGCTGAGTGATTATAAAGCATTGATGCCGAGTGAGCATAAATCATTGCTGCTGAGTGATTATAAAGCATTGCTGCTGAGTGAGTATAAAGCATTGCTGCTGAGTGAGTAAAGCATTGCTGCTGAGTGAGTAAAGCATTACTGCTGAGTGAATATAAAGCATTGCTGCTGAGTAAGTATAAATCATTGCTGCTGAGTGAGTATAAAGCATTGATGCTGAGTGAGTATAAAGCATTGCTGCTGAGTGAGTATAAAGCATTGCTGCTGAGTGAGTATAAAGCATTGATGCTGAGTGAGTATAAAGCATTGCTGCTGAGTGAGTATAAAGCATTGCTGCTGAGGGAGTATTAATGTGGGACAGCTTGTGATTGGCTCATGTGGGACAGCTTGTGATTGGCTCATGTTGGACAGCTTGTGATCGGTTCATGTGGGACAGATTGTTATCGGCTCATGTGGGACAGCTTGTGATTGGCTCATGTGGGACAGCATGTGATCGGCTCATGTGGGACATCATGTGATCGGCTCATGTGGGACAGCTTGTGATCGGCTCATGTGGGACAGCTTGTGATCGGCTCATGTGGGACAGCTTGTAACTGGCTCATGTGGGACAGATTGTGATCGGCTCATGTGGGACAGCTTGTGATCGGCTCATGTGGGACAGCTTGTAACTGGCTCATGTGGGACAGCTTGTGATTGGCTCATGTGGGACAGATTGTGATTGGCTCATGTGGGACAGCTTGTAACTGGCTCATATGGGACAGCTTGTGATTGGCTCATGTGGGACAGCTTGTGATTGAGTCATGTTGGACAGCTTGTGATCGGCTCATGTGGGACAGATTGTTATCGGCTCATGTGGGACAGCTTGTGATTGGCTCATGTGGGACAGCATGTGATCGGCTCATGTGGGACAGCTTGTGATCGGCTCATGTGGGACAGATTGTGATTGGCTCATGTGGGACAGCTTGTGATTGGCTCATGTGTGACAGCTTGTGATTAGCTCATGTGGGACAGATTGTGATCGGCTCATGTGGGACAGCTTGTGATTGGCTCATGTGGGACAGCTTGTGATCGGCTCATGTGGGACACAGGTTTATATAATATTCTTGTAAATCAGACATTTACTTCATCCAAGTCTCCAGAGATTTCCATCCCGCCGTGTCATGGAAGATCTGTGCTGCCTCTATACTGTGTCTCTTCAAAAAGAAACATTTAAAGATTATTTACATTTCTCTATAATTAACTAGAAGTTTGTGTTTGGTGTAACAAGTCAATATAGGCAGTGAGCTGATAGGAGAAATCCTACTATTCTAAAGCCTAATGTATGTAGTATATTTTCCAGCTTGTTTACACTCTGAGCATTGCTGCTTTTATACGTTACCCTCTTTTAAAGATGTTACTTTGATATAAACATCAACATACATAGATCTTTTTAATTTTAATATTTGAATAATTTCAAACATGTAAGATTCATGTTCATATAAACTATTTTTTCTGTCTGTATGTAGTTTAATCAATTTCATGTAATCTAATAAGTATGTTATGTTGTATTTTTGAAATGTGACAGTAAATATACGTTACTAATCCAATTTTTGCAAACATGACTGCAGACATATACATGCCAATAGCACTGTATGCAACAAAGTCAATCATTAAAGCATATGTCAACTACAGTGGATCTGTTGAGTATACTATACTAAAGAAAATTTGATGTTGCTATGCATAGTCATTATCATTATAGACCAATATAAGTAAAATATGTTACTTTTTAAATACTAACTTATCTATTTCCATTGCATTTATAAGTGATATTTACATGATTGCTCTAAAGAAACATTAAATAGTTATTGCCTTAGAAGTCACACAGCATTGGTTATCTGCTATATGTTAAATAGTTCAAATGTATTCAAAATTAATGAAGAAATTATGGAATTACGTTACCATGAACTACAAAAATATTATATTTCCGTTTCAGTACCGTGATATAGCATTTTAATTACAGATAAAGTACATAATAATACTAAATCTTGATAATATAATACAAATATCATTTTAAGGTATGTTTACTGCTAAATCAATTATATAGTTTATACAAATTATTTTAGCTTGATTGCGAAACAAGTTCTTACAACTTATATTAATCACTCTACAGACCTCATTCCTGATGGAATCCATCGCCACGAGGGAGAGAAGAGGGAATTTAAATGCTTTGCCTAAGGGCACAATTGTAACGGCTCAAACTCCAGACTTTTATCACCTGAAGCGAACGCATATCCACTGCGCTATAATGACATCCTTATTTTGATAATCAATTATCAAACATTAATGAACACCTAATATTTCTGCACATGAGTATTTGACTTGCATTATGTGCATCAATTGGTAATGAAGTACACAATCGTATATAGGCATTAATACAAGCATGTAATATACGTTACTATTGCTCATTACGTTACCATTACCATATAACAATGCTATTTCACATTCAGTTGCACAAGATATCATTTTAATTGCAAATCCACACATTATCAACACAGTATCTATATAAAGCAATGCAATTAGCACCTATGAACATATGCAGGCAGCTATAACTGATATAGGAACTACAAATAGAAGGCTTTGATGGTATATGAACAAAAACCTTGATATCACCAAGCACTCGGCTCTATGTTACATTTTATATGCAGCAGGTGACTACATGTATTACAAACTGAAAATGAAATATATTCCTTACATAGGTATGAAATACATTTGTGTTATAACATGTAATTTACGTTACTTCTTGATTCATTAATAATGCTACTATGAAGAATGTAAGCTTTAATTGTTACTGATGTTACAAACCAAAATGTCTGTTACTTCACCAAAATAAGATTCTTAAGTGTAATACCACAGTTAGGTATGATTAGAGTTGAAATAATACTAATCTGTCAACCGAGTTCTTCATGTATGAATTAAAGTTACACTGCAAAATGGAAGTTCACACCAAACCATTCTAATCACTATACCAACTGATGACTATGAGGCACTCATAAGAGACAATGTAGACATGATCAGACTTCAAGGAGTATGTCAATGATATTTGTCAGTTCTATGTCGTCACTGTCAGTCTCATTATTCACTTCAAGGCTATTTAGACCATCAGTTTCACGTTCTGCTAATGCTTGAGATGCAATGTTACCGGTTACCCTCATTACGCCCATCTTCATTTATTTTCCAACCACTCGGTTCTACATTTGACAAACCTGATAATTAACATGTTGTATGTGCATTTCTGACGAATAGCCTTGCATGGTGGGAGTAAGCTCATATCAATTCCATTTGATGGAATGTCTCTGTTAAGCTGGCTCTTTTTCGAGTTGGCTCTTTTTTGAAAAGATGTCGAACCTAAGTTTATTAATAGTGCTATATGCTGGACAATAAATAATTATTGCATACCAATTGCTCAATTGAAACATTGGGCATTCATGGTTACCACATATCATTGCAAATATGTCACTGTATGCAGGGTTCTTTTCTACAAGCTTAAATGGACTCATTTTACCACTTCTCAAAATGTAGTTGCCATGTCACAGTCTGTAAACCAATGCACTGTAGGTAATACTGACAAACTATTCCCTCCATTGCTTTCACATATTTTATTAATGCTCAGAAGGCGACGCAAGCTTGTGCGGAATAAACAGGCAGATACCCATCATAGTAAATATGGTTGTGTGTGAATAACAATGAACACATGGTGTACATTGAAGCAATATGCAGATCAATGCCATCTATTTGGTGGCTCGTATCAACATTAGTTATAATAGTATTGTGTGATAATATCTGTGTAGATCAACCAAAACTGATGTTTTCCCTCCTTGACCATACCTAATGGACTTTCTATATTCGTTGAAATAGCTAATTAGAGTTCCCTTTTAAGAATTGTATACTATAGACTGATTTATATGTCAGACTGTCAGTGGTACATACTTTGCATAATATTTCATAAATAAAATAATTGTAAAAATAGTACTTTTCGGTTGATATTTCGTACTTACTCCATCTATGTAGAGTGTTCATAGATGATCATTTAACTAAGCAGGGTTCCCTCTGTCTGAATGTTTGTCTGCGCCACTTCTGTCGCCAATTGAAAAATACTGGAGACAATTTAAAAAACTTGGATCCAACTAAGAGCCATATAGTTCACAAATATATATATGAAGCCATATATTTGACAAAACATTAATTTTTTTTTTAAATAACTGCGCCAAATCACAAAATTTAGCGCCAATATTTGTTATGTGTCGCAATTGGCGACCGACAGCGGGAACACTGCTACGTTATGGGCTTAATACTCTTAAATGCCATATATTTACTGAAACAAATTCTCTAACACAGAGAAATATGGGAATATTTTCCAAAATTTAAATAATTGTGTTAACGTAACGAAAGGTAACATAAATTACTACACAGGAAGTATATTTCAACTGTCAAATATACCTAATATTAATTACAAGCCTTATTGTTTCATCTACCACCATGTTAGTGGTTACATATTGGATATATAGCATAGTCACCGATTGTTGTTAACCATTTCATTCTGGATATATTTAAAGGCTTTTGCAAACAACATAGATCCAGATCAGCCGCAGCGTGACGCTGCGTGCTGATCAGGATCTATGTTGTTTGCTGCATAGCCAAGTGTCTTAGCAAGATCATCTGAATAGCAAACAGTATTGATCCCGTTCTGTGGCGGTTGATCTGGCTCTATGTTCTTTGCAAATACCGTTTGAACGGTATCCAGAATGAAATGGGTTAAGTAACGTAACATGGTGTAATTTACATGACGATTACTCAGTAAAGCAGCAATGCTCAGAGTGTAAACAAGTCTCATTTAACGTTTAATGCTACACACTTTCAGAAAATCATACCATTCAAAATTGATCTATAAGCAGTTCAAGGTCTAAGAAGACTATAACTGCTATATAATTATATACATGTTTAGTTTATACAAATATTATTTTAGCTCCGTTGCGAAACAAGTTCTTTCAACTTATATTAATCACTCTCGAGACCTCATTCTTGATGGAATCCATCGACACGAGGGAGAGAGAAGAGGCAACGTGGAATTTAAATATCTTGCCTAAGGGCACAATCGTAATGGCTCCAGCGGCTCTCAAACTCCGGACCTTTCACACCTGAAGCAAACGCGCATCCACTGCGCTATCACGACTTCGATATACATGTTTATACACCAAACAACAAATATATACATGTATGTAGACTAAATTGTGATCATTTACAATAAAAATAACTCAATTGTTTTTCAAAAACTAATTCTATTAATAAATACATTAAATGCCCCCCTAATTATGTATATATATGAATCATGTCTTTGAAAACTGAGACAATTAAATATCCCTTTACAACGCTACCCTTTCAAAAAAGATATTTTAAAAGCTACAGAGCACAACAAAAACTTACTTTTTCTCCCCTGGGAGAACTAGATCTGGGAGAACTAGATATTTTCTTCATCAGCCTCTCTGCCTCGTCTTGGTGAGACACACAGCTGTCCGTCAATGAATCCCTTTCAAGATTGGTTGAAATTCCATCCAGCACACACGTCTGACACTCCCTATACACACTTGCACCGATCTTCTTACAAAGTGCTCCCAGAATTTCACCTGCAAATATATTTTTAACACAAAATCTTGTTACTATTACAAATCTTAGTTTGTTTTGGTTTTACGACCTTTCAGAACTATAATGGTTACATAGAGTAAGGATGGACACAGAGTGACTCAGTTGCGATACACCGCTGATTAGGCCATTTGGTTGATTTTTTGCATGTCAACGTAAATCACAGTTCTCGATACCTTGGATTAAAGTCTCATCCAAATGAGATTTAGCAAACATTCAGATTGGTAGTCCAGAATGTAGTGTTTTATCTTTGGCTCTAAAAAACAGTATTGTGCGTGTTTTATGTTTATTTATCGTCGCTACAGGTTGACCCTATGAGCGACGCCTCCTGAAGAGATTACCGGTAGTCATTTTAGATTTTTGGAGGATAGTGCAATGATACAGACAGAGACCCATTCCAGAGTCTCCTCTGGTTCGTTTACGTGCATGGTGTAAAGCAACGACACAAGACCTCGGTTTAATGTCCCATCTGAAATAGATTGATCGATTCATAGTTAAAAACAAGTTTCCATGAGTTTTTTTAATTGGAGAGAGTTAACGACTACAAATCTAATCGACTTCAATGATGCAGATCATGATCATAACAGGAATTTAAATAGGAGCATGCCTATATGCCGCTATTATATCAGAAACATAGATGTTATGTCAATCAAATGATCCTGATATATATACACATCTCTACAAGTCATTAAAAAATATATAGAGTGGTAGAACCTATGCTGGGCGTATTCCTATACTTGGCGTATTTTCCAATTTCATCCGTATTTAAAATATTTATATAGTTCTAGGCTAACTTCACTGACAGAGCCAATATTTGTTCTTTGTCGCAATTGGCCCCATACGTGGCCTGACCGGGTATCGAACCCGGGACCGATCAATTCCAAATTCGATGCTCTACCACTGGACCACGGATGCCACACTTGTCTCCCCATAATTGATATCAGGCTACCGATACAAGCAACGGAATGCTATTGAACTACGTTTCAGCTCTGTCTGCGGAATTAGACTAGAACTATATCAATATTTTAAATACGGATGTAAATGGACAAACACACCGAGCATAGGTTCCACCAGTGTGGCATCCGTGGTCCAATGGTAGAGCGTCGGATTTGGAATCGAACGGTCCGGGTTCGATACTCAGTCAGGCCACGTATGTAGTGTCATTGAGCACCTCACACACATTGCTTAGTACTGGTTAACCGCTATGGACTATGGTCGGCTAAGCATGCCCAGGAAAACATGTCTAGGTCCCCGCAAGGGGTTTGACATTAATGGTACATACATACCACTCTAGTTTTTAGTTTTGAACCCGCAAACAAGAAACATTTGTGATTAATTGGACCACAGCCCAGCTGAAGAATATAAACAGAAATAACCTGCAGCTATCCTCACTCTAAATTCACTGTCATCTGCCATGCACATCGACCTTGACAACAACAATGAGCAAAATTCCTCTGAACTATGTGCTGTGCTTGCTACAGCTTTGGAACCCATCAACAAACCATGTTTAGTCTCCCACCCTACTGAACTATCTGCAAACATGTCAGTGAACGTTTGTTCAAGACAAGATACTACATCTTTATCAACTGTCTGTAAATACTTCTGAATCTGATCAAAACCCCTGTCTCTATCCAGTTTCGCCGTACTAAAGAGATTTTTCAAAATATTCTCATCCATTTTCCCAAACTTGTCGAATGGATAAACCCCGAAAATACCGATTAAATAAATCATCTGTGTTTGCCTGAAATACGAAATGGAATATTATGTGCGAAATGGACGAAATGTAATTAGCGTGTGCGAAATGGAATATTAAAGCCTATATATACACGCACAAATAAGAGCATGAAATGACTTGCATTATGTATCTAATATTAATTGTATTTAATGAAAATCACAAAGGTTGCAATTAAATATATTAACAGATAAAAGATGTATAGCTCATATTGTACTTTCTCAATGAAACGACCACTACGAAATGTAAATCTCGTGTGCGAAATGGAATTTAAAATCTTATATAAATGCAAAATAAGAGCATGCAATGACTTATATTGTATTATATATCGAATATTAATTGTATTTAATGAAAATCACACATGTCACAATTAAATATATAAACTTATACCCGAATTATATATAGCTTGCAATGTAATTTCAAAATGAAATGAACGTTACGAAATGTACATTTCTTGTGCGAAATGTAATCTTAAATCATATATAAATCCATAATAAGCGGATGAAATGACTTATATTATATTATATATCGAATAGTAATTGTATTCACTGAATACCAGAAGGCTTACAATTATTACAATATTAACTAATACAAACATATAGCTCGTAATGTCATTTCCCAATGAAACGACCACTATGAAATGTAAATCTCGAGTGGGAAATGGAATTTAAATTCCTTTATAAATGCATACTAAACGGATGAAGTGATTTATATTGTTTTATATATCGAATATTAATTGTATTCACTGAAAATGACAAAGGTTGCAATTAAATATATTTTAATTTATTTTGACTATTTACAGATTCGCCTTTGTAAAATACACATAATCTCTATGAGGTGAAGGTAGAGATGTGTTATAAAATATGCACGCCATGGTCTTGGTATACAGAACATAGTTGTTTTATGGAGGTTATGTATACAGTTATATAGTTGGTATGTCCACTAATGGTCTTTAAGATTACTATTTAGTTATTGGAAAGGATAACAATTTTGTTCAGTAATATCTTGTCACAGAAATCACAGTGAACTACGTTACTGTGAGCTACGCTACTGTGAATGATGTTACTGTGAACTACATTACTGTGAACTATGTTACTGTGAATTATGTTACTGTGAACTACATTACTGTGAACTATGTTACTGTGAACTACATTACTGTGAACTATGTTACTGTGAATTATGTTACTGTGAACTACATTACTGTGAATTATGTTACTGTGAACTACATTACTGTGAACTACGTTACTGTGAACTATGTTACTGTGAACTACATTACTGTGAATTATGTTACTGTGAACTACATTACTGTGAACTACGTTACTGTGAACTATGTTACTGTGAACTACATTACTGTGAACTATGTTACTGTGAACTACATTACTGTGAACTATGTTACTGTGAACTACATTACTGTGAACTATGTTACTGTGAACTACATTACTGTGAACTATGTTACTGTGAACTACGTTACTGTGAACTATGTTACTGTGAACTACATTACTGTGAACTATGTTACTGTGAATTATGTTACTGTGAACTATGTTACTGTGAACTACATTACTGTGAACTATGTTACTGTGAACTATGTCACTGTGAACTATGTTACTGTGAACTACGTTACTGTGAATTATGTTACTGTGAACTACATTACTGTGAACTATGTTACTGTGAACTACGTTACTGTGAACTATGTTACTGTGAACTACATTACTGTGAACTACGTTACTGTGAACTACATTACTGTGAACTACGTTACTGTGAACTACATTACTGTGAACTACATTACTGTGAATTATGTTACTGTGAACTATGTTACTGTGAACTATGTCACTGTGAACTACATTACTGTGAATTATGTTACTGTGAACTACATTACTGTGAACTACATTACTGTGAACTACATTACTGTGAATTATGTTACTGTGAACTACATTACTGTGAATTATGTTACTGTGAACTATGTTACTGTGAATTATGTTACTGTGAACTATGTTACTGTGAACTATGTTACTGTGAACTACATTACTGTGAACTATGTTACTGTGAACTATGTTACTGTGAATTATGTTACTGTGAACTATGTTACTGTGAATTATGTTACTGTGAACTATGTTACTGTGAACTACATTACTGTGAACTGTGTTACTGTGAACTACATTACTGTGAATTATGTTACTGTGAACTACGTTACTATGCATGTTTTGGTTCAGTATAATTATATGCATTTATGTTCCAAATGTACTCTTGGTGTGTTATATGCATCACATGTCCTTCTTCCAGGCAAACAGACGAACATGGAGAATTGCTTCCTCGATTGAAACTACCGAGATAAAAATGGATTGCCAAGAAAACCGGTATTCACCTACTTAATTCTCGAATTGTTACTGAATTTTGTTTACCCCCCCCCCCCCAAGATAATAACATAAATAAATATGACATTTATGTAGTTTCGAATATATCATGAATTAGACTTCAGACTTTATAGAATTGGCAGCACATCTATTGAGAGAATAAGTTACTTACTTAAATAATGTTCAATCGGGTTCAGGTCCGGTGAACAGGCTGGCCAACGAAGAATGCTCACACTGTTCATTGCTAAATATGCATTGGTAACACATGCAACGTGACTAGATGCGCCATCCTGCATAAGTTGCTTACCACGGTTTGTCTGCAAGAGGTTCTGTCAACTGGTTCAAAGATTTCGTCTCAGTACTTTCATGCCCATGAGGTTCCCGTTGATAACAACTCAGGTGTTTTTGTATTGGACCCAAGATCCTGTCTGCATTAATGACATAAGTATCTGCGTATCTCCCACTTGTAAAATTGTGGTTGTAGCAAGCTACCATGGTATACAGGTGTACTAGGTTGCTACCATGGTATACAGGTGTACTAGGTTGCTACCATGGTATACACGTGTACTAGGTTGCTACCATGGTATACAAGTGTACTAGGTTGCTACCATGGTATACAGTGGGTATACTAGGTTGCTACCATGGTATACAGTGTACTAGGTTGCTACCATGGTATACACGTGTACTAGGTTGCTACCATGGTATACACGTGTACTAGGTTGCTACCATGGTATACAAGTGGGATAGGTTGCTACCATGGTATACAAGTGTACTAGGTTGCTACCATGGTATACAAGTGTACTAGGTTGCTACCATGGTATACAAGTGTACTAGGTTGCTACCATGGTATACAAGTGTACTAGGTTGCTACCATGGTATACAAGTGTACTAGGTTGCTACCATGGTATACAAGTGTACTAGGTTGCTACCATGGTATACAAGTGTACTAGGTTGCTACCATGGTATACAGTGTACTAGGTTGCTACCATGGTATACAAGTGTACTAGGTTGCTACCATGGTATACAAGTGTACTAGGTTGCTACCATGGTATACAAGTGTACTAGGTTGCTACCATGGTATACAAGTGTACTAGGTTGCTACCATGGTATACAAGTGTACTAGGTTGCTACCATGGTATACAAGTGTACTAGGTTGCTACCATGGTATACAAGTGTACTAGGTTGCTACCATGGTATACAAGTGTACTAGGTTGCTACCATGGTATACAAGTGTACTAGGTTGCTACCATGGTATACAAGTGTACTAGGTTGCTACCATGGTATACAAGTGTACTAGGTTGCTACCATGGTATACAAGTGTACTAGGTTGCTACCATGGTATACAAGTGTACTAGGTTGCTACCATGGTATACAAGTGTACTAGGTTGCTACCATGGTATACAAGTGTACTAGGTTGCTACCATGGTATACAAGTGTACTAGGTTGCTACCATGGTATACAGGTGTACTAGGTTGCTACCATGGTATACAAGTGGGATAGGTTGCTACCATGGTATACAAGTGGGATAGGTTGCTACCATGGTATACAAGTGGGATAGGTTGCTACCATGGTATACAAGTGTACTAGGTTGCTACCATGGTATACAAGTGGGATAGGTTGCTACCATGGTATACAAGTGTACTAGGTTGCTACCATGGTATACAAGTGTACTAGGTTGCTACCATGGTATACAGGTGTACTAGGTTGCTACCATGGTATACAAGTGTACTAGGTTGCTACCATGGTATACAAGTGTACTAGGTTGCTACCATGGTATACAAGTGTACTAGGTTGCTACCATGGTATACAAGTGTACTAGGTTGCTACCATGGTATACAAGTGTACTAGGTTGCTACCATGGTATACAGGTGTACTAGGTTGCTACCATGGTATACAAGTGGGATAGGTTGCTACCATGGTATACAAGTGGGATAGGTTGCTACCATGGTATACAAGTGTACTAGGTTGCTACCATGGTATACAAGTGTACTAGGTTGCTACCATGGTATACAAGTGTACTAGGTTGCTACCATGGTATACAGGTGTACTAGGTTGCTACCATGGTATACAAGTGGGATAGGTTGCTACCATGGTATACAAGTGTACTAGGTTGCTACCATGGTATACAGGTGTACTAGGTTGCTACCATGGTATACAAGTGGGATAGGTTGCTACCATGGTATACAAGTGTACTAGGTTGCTACCATGGTATACAAGTGTACTAGGTTGCTACCATGGTATACAAGTGGAATAGGTTGCTACCATGGTATACAAGTGTACTAGGTTGCTACCATGGTATACAAGTGTACTAGGTTGCTACCATGGTATACAAGTGTACTAGGTTGCTACCATGGTATACAAGTGTACTAGGTTGCTACCATGGTATACAAGTGTACTAGGTTGCTACCATGGTATACAAGTGTACTAGGTTGCTACCATGGTATACAAGTGTACTAGGTTGCTACCATGGTATACAAGTGTACTAGGTTGCTACCATGGTATACAAGTGTACTAGGTTGCTACCATGGTATACAAGTGTACTAGGTTGCTACCATGGTATACAAGTGTACTAGGTTGCTACCATGGTATACAAGTGTACTAGGTTGCTACCATGGTATACAAGTGTACTAGGTTGCTACCATGGTATACAAGTGTACTAGGTTGCTACCATGGTATACAAGTGTACTAGGTTGCTACCATGGTATACAAGTGTACTAGGTTGCTACCATGGTATACAAGTGTAATAGGTTGCTACCATGGTATACAAGTGGGATAGGTTGCTACCATGGTATACACGTGTACTAGGTTGCTACCATGGTATACAAGTGTACTAGGTTGCTACCATGGTATACAAGTGTACTAGGTTGCTACCATGGTATACAAGTGTAATAGGTTGCTACCATGGTATACAAGTGTACTAGGTTGCTACCATGGTATACAAGTGTACTAGGTTGCTACCATGGTATACAAGTGTACTAGGTTGCTACCATGGTATACAAGTGTACTAGGTTGCTACCATGGTATACAAGTGTACTAGGTTGCTACCATGGTATACAAGTGTACTAGGTTGCTACCATGGTATACAAGTGTACTAGGTTGCTACCATGGTATACAAGTGGGATAGGTTGCTACCATGGTATACAAGTGTACTAGGTTGCTACCATGGTATACAAGTGTACTAGGTTGCTACCATGGTATACAAGTGTACTAGGTTGCTACCATGGTATACAAGTGTACTAGGTTGCTACCATGGTATACAAGTGGGATAGGTTGCTACCATGGTATACAAGTGTACTAGGTTGCTACCATGGTATACAAGTGTACTAGGTTGCTACCATGGTATACAAGTGTACTAGGTTGCTACCATGGTATACAGTGTATAGGTTGCTACCATGGTATACAAGTGTAATAGGTTGCTACCATGGTATACAAGTGTACTAGGTTGCTACCATGGTATACAAGTGTACTAGGTTGCTACCATGGTATACAAGTGTACTAGGTTGCTACCATGGTATACAAGTGTACTAGGTTGCTACCATGGTATACAAGTGTACTAGGTTGCTACCATGGTATACAAGTGTACTAGGTTGCTACCATGGTATACAAGTGGGATAGGTTGCTACCATGGTATACAAGTGTACTAGGTTGCTACCATGGTATACAAGTGTACTAGGTTGCTACCATGGTATACAAGTGTACTAGGTTGCTACCATGGTATACAAGTGGGATAGGTTGCTACCATGGTATACAAGTGTAATAGGTTGCTACCATGGTATACAAGTGTACTAGGTTGCTACCATGGTATACAAGTGTACTAGGTTGCTACCATGGTATACAAGTGTACTAGGTTGCTACCATGGTATACAAGTGTACTAGGTTGCTACCATGGTATACAGGTGGGATAGGTTGCTACCATGGTATACAAGTGTACTAGGTTGCTACCATGGTATACAAGTGGGATAGGTTGCTACCATGGTATACAAGTGGGATAGGTTGCTACCATGGTATACAGGTGTACTAGGTTGCTACCATGGTATACAAGTGTACTAGGTTGCTACCATGGTATACAAGTGTAATAGGTTGCTACCATGGTATACAAGTGTACTAGGTTGCTACCATGGTATACAAGTGTACTAGGTTGCTACCATGGTATACAAGTGTACTAGGTTGCTACCATGGTATACAAGTGGGATAGGTTGCTACCATGGTATACAAGTGTACTAGGTTGCTACCATGGTATACAAGTGTACTAGGTTGCTACCATGGTATACAAGTGTACTAGGTTGCTACCATGGTATACAAGTGTACTAGGTTGCTACCATGGTATACAAGTGGAATAGGTTGCTACCATGGTATACAAGTGGGATAGGTTGCTACCATGGTATACAAGTGTACTAGGTTGCTACCATGGTATACAGGTGTACTAGGTTGCTACCATGGTATACAAGTGTACTAGGTTGCTACCATGGTATACAAGTGTACTAGGTTGCTACCATGGTATACAAGTGTACTAGGTTGCTACCATGGTATACAAGTGTACTAGGTTGCTACCATGGTATACAAGTGTACTAGGTTGCTACCATGGTATACAAGTGGGATAGGTTGCTACCATGGTATACAGGTGTACTAGGTTGCTACCATGGTATACAAGTGTACTAGGTTGCTACCATGGTATACAAGTGTAATAGGTTGCTACCATGGTATACAGGTGTACTAGGTTGCTACCATGGTATACAAGTGTACTAGGTTGCTACCATGGTATACAAGTGTACTAGGTTGCTACCATGGTATACAAGTGTACTAGGTTGCTACCATGGTATACAAGTGTACTAGGTTGCTACCATGGTATACAAGTGTACTAGGTTGCTACCATGGTATACAAGTGTACTAGGTTGCTACCATGGTATACACGTGTACTAGGTTGCTACCATGGTATACAAGTGGGATAGGTTGCTACCATGGTATACAAGTGGGATAGGTTGCTACCATGGTATACAAGTGGGATAGGTTGCTACCATGGTATACAAGTGTACTAGGTTGCTACCATGGTATACAAGTGTACTAGGTTGCTACCATGGTATACAAGTGGGATAGGTTGCTACCATGGTATACAAGTGTACTAGGTTGCTACCATGGTATACAAGTGTACTAGGTTGCTACCATGGTATACAAGTGTACTAGGTTGCTACCATGGTATACAAGTGGAATAGGTTGCTACCATGGTATACAAGTGTACTAGGTTGCTACCATGGTATACAAGTGTACTAGGTTGCTACCATGGTATACAAGTGTACTAGGTTGCTACCATGGTATACAGGTGTACTAGGTTGCTACCATGGTATACACGTGTACTAGGTTGCTACCATGGTATACAAGTGTACTAGGTTGCTACCATGGTATACAAGTGTACTAGGTTGCTACCATGGTATACAAGTGTACTAGGTTGCTACCATGGTATACAAGTGTAATAGGTTGCTACCATGGTATACAAGTGGGATAGGTTGCTACCATGGTATACAAGTGGGATAGGTTGCTACCATGGTATACAAGTGTACTAGGTTGCTACCATGGTATACAAGTGTACTAGGTTGCTACCATGGTATACAAGTGTACTAGGTTGCTACCATGGTATACAAGTGTACTAGGTTGCTACCATGGTATACAAGTGTACTAGGTTGCTACCATGGTATACAAGTGGGATAGGTTGCTACCATGGTATACAAGTGTACTAGGTTGCTACCATGGTATACAAGTGTACTAGGTTGCTACCATGGTATACAAGTGTACTAGGTTGCTACCATGGTATACAAGTGTACTAGGTTGCTACCATGGTATACAAGTGTACTAGGTTGCTACCATGGTATACAAGTGTACTAGGTTGCTACCATGGTATACAAGTGTACTAGGTTGCTACCATGGTATACAAGTGTACTAGGTTGCTACCATGGTATACAAGTGTACTAGGTTGCTACCATGGTATACAAGTGTACTAGGTTGCTACCATGGTATACAAGTGTACTAGGTTGCTACCATGGTATACAAGTGTACTAGGTTGCTACCATGGTATACAAGTGTACTAGGTTGCTACCATGGTATACAAGTGTACTAGGTTGCTACCATGGTATACAAGTGTACTAGGTTGCTACCATGGTATACAAGTGTACTAGGTTGCTACCATGGTATACAAGTGTACTAGGTTGCTACCATGGTATACAAGTGTACTAGGTTGCTACCATGGTATACAAGTGTACTAGGTTGCTACCATGGTATACAAGTGGGATAGGTTGCTACCATGGTATACAAGTGTACTAGGTTGCTACCATGGTATACAAGTGTACTAGGTTGCTACCATGGTATACAAGTGTACTAGGTTGCTACCATGGTATACAAGTGTACTAGGTTGCTACCATGGTATACAAGTGTACTAGGTTGCTACCATGGAATACAAGTGGGATAGGTTGCTACCATGGTATACAAGTGGAATAGGTTGCTACCGCAGTATCCAAGAGTACTATGTTGCTACCGCAGTATCCAAGAGTACTATGTTGCTACCGCAGTATCCAAGAGTACTACGCTGCTACAACAGTATCCAAGAGTACTAGGTTGCTACCGCAGTATCCAAGAGTACTATGTTGCTACCGCAGTATCCAAGAGTACTGTGTTGCTACCACAGTATCCAAGAGTACTAGGCTGCTATAACAGTATCCAAGAGTACTATGTTGCTACCGCAGTATCCAAGAGTACTAGTCTGCTACCACAGTATACAAGAGTACTATGTTGCTACCGCAGTATCTAAGAGTACTATGTTGCTACCACAGTATCCAAGAGAACTATGTTGCTACAACAGTATCCAAGAGTACTATGTTGCTACCGCAGTATCCATCAGTACTATGTTGCTACCGCAGTATCCAAGAGTACGATGTTGCTACCGCAGTATCCATCAGTACTATGTTGCTACAACAGTATCCAAGAGTACTATGTTGCTACAGCAGTATCCAAGAGTACTATGTTGCTACAGCAGTATCCATCAGTACTATGTTGCTACCGCAGTATCCAAGAGTACTATGTTGCTACAGCAGTATCCATCAGTACTATGTTGCTACAACAGTATCCAATAGTACTATGTTGCTACAGCAGTATCCATCAGTACTATGTTGCTACAACAGTATCCATCAGTACTATGTTGCTACAACAGTATCCATCAGTACTATGTTGCTACAACAGTATCCATCAGTACTATGTTGCTACAGCAGTATCCATCAGTACTATGTTGCTACAACAGTATCCATCAGTACTATGTTGCTACAACAGAATCCAAGAGTACTATGTTGCTACCGCAGTATCCATCAGTACTATGTTGCTACAACAGTATCCAATAGTACTATGTTGCTACCACAGTATCCATGAGTACTAGGCTGCTACCACAGTATCCAAGAGTACTATGTTGCAACCGCAGTATCCAAGAGTACTAGGTTGATACCACAGTATCCAAGAGTACTAGGCTGCTACCGCAGTATCCAAGAGTACTATGTTGCTACAGCAGTATCCAAGAGTACTAGGTTGCTACCGCAGTATCCAAGAGTACTAGGTTGCTACCGCAGTATCCAAGAGTACTATGTTGCTACCGCAGTATCCAAGAGTACTATGTTGCTACCGCAGTATCAAAGAGTTCTAACTTGCTACCGCAGTATCCAAGAGTACTAGGCTTGTACCGCAGTATCCAAGAGTACAAGGCTGCTACAACAGTATCCAAGAGTACTATGTTGCTACTGCAGTAACCAAGAGTACTATGTTGCTACCACAGTATCCAAGAGTACTATGTTGCTACCACAATATCCAAGAGTACTATGTTGCTACCTCAGTATCCAAGAATACTATGTTGCTACCGCAGTATCCAAGAATACTAGGCTGCTCCCGCAGTATCCACGAGTAATAGGCTGCTACCGCAGTATCCAAGAGTACGATGTTGCTACAACAGTATCCAAGAGTACTATGTTGCTACCGCAGTATCCAAGAGTACTAGGTTGCTACCGCAATATCCAAGAGTACTAGGCTGCTACAACAGTATCCAAGAGTACTATGCTGCTACAACAGTATCCAATAGTACTAGGCTGCTACCACAGTATCCAAGAGTACTAGGCTGCTACCGCAGTATCCAAGAGTAATAGGCTGCTACAACAGTATCCAAGAGTGCTATGCTGCTACAACAGTATCCAAGAGTACTAGGCTGCTACCACAGTATCAAAGAGTACTAGGCTGCTACCGCAGTATCCAAGAGTACTAGGCTGCTACCGCAGTATCCAAGAGTACTATGCTGCTACCACAGTATCAAAGAGTACTAGGCTGCTACCGCAGTATCCAAGAGTACTAGGCTGCTACTGCAGTATCCAAGAGTACGATGTTGCTACCGCAGTATCCAAGAGTACTATGTTGCTACCGCAGTATCCAAGAGTACTATGTTGCTACCGCAGTATCCAAGAGTACTAGGTTGCTACCGCAGTATCCAAGAGTACTATGTTGCTACCGCAGTATCCAAGAGTACTAGTTGCTACCGCAGTATCCAAGAGTACTATGTTGCTACCGCAGTATCCAAGAGTACTAGGCTGCTACAGCAGTATCCAAGAGTACTAGGTTGCTACCGCAGTATCCAAGAGTACTATGTTGCTACCGCAGTATCCAAGAGTACTATGTTGCTACAGCAGTATCCAAGAGTACTATGTTGCTACCACAGTATCCAAGAGTACTATGTTGCTACAGCAGTATCCAAGAGTACTATGTTGCTACCGCAGTATCCAAGAGTACTATGTTGCTACCGCAGTATCCAAGAGTACTATGTTGCTACCGCAGTATCCAAGAGTACTATGTTGCTACAACAGTATCCAAGAGTACTATGTTGCTACCGCAGTATCCAAGAGTACTATGTTGCTACCGCAGTATCCAAGAGTACTATGTTGCTACCACAGTATCCAAGAGTACTATGTTGCTACCGCAGTATCCAAGAGTACTATGTTGCTACTGCAGTATCCAAGAGTACTATGTTGCTACCACAGTATCCAAGAGTACTATGTTGCTACCGCAGTATCCAAGAGTACTATGTTGCTACCGCAGTATCCATCAGTACTATGTTGCTACAACAGTATCCAAGAGTACTATGTTGCTACAGCAGTATCCATCAGTACTATGTTGCTACAACCGTATCCATCAGTACTATGTTGCTACAACAGTATCCAAGAGTACTATGTTGCTACCGCAGTATCCATCAGTACTATGTTGCTACAACAGTATCCAATAGTACTATGTTGCTACCGCAGTATCCAAGAGTACTAGGCTGCTACTGAAGTATCCAAGAGTACTATGTTGCTACCACAGTATCCATGAGTACTAGGCTGCTACCACAGTATCCAAGAGTACTAGGCTGCTACCGCAGTATCCAAGAGTACTATGTTGCTACTGCAGTATCCAAGAGTACTAGGTTGCTACCCCAGTATCCAAGGTTACTATGTTGCTACCGCAGTATCCAAGAGCACTTGGCTGCTACTGCAGTATCCAAGAGTACTATGTTGCTACAGCAGTATCCAAGAGTACTATGTTGCTACCGCAGTATCCAAGAGTACTAGGTTGCTACCGCAGTATCCAAGAGTACTATGTTGCTACCGCAGTATCCAAGAGTACTATGTTGCTACCGCAGTATCAAAGAGTTCTAAGTTGCTACCGCAGTATCCAAGAGTACTAGGCTTCTACCGCAGTATCCAAGAGTACTAGGCTGCTACAACAGTATCCAAGAGTACTATGTTGCTACTGCAGTAACCAAGAGTACTATGTTGCTACTGCAGTATCCAAGAGTATTATGTTGCTACCACAGTATCCAATAGTGCTAGACTGCTACAACAGTATCCAAGAGTACTATGTTGCTACCAGAGTATCCATGAGTACTAGGCTGCTACCACAGTATCCAAGAGTACTAGGTTGCTACCGCAGTATCCAAGAGTACTATGTTGCTACCGCAGTATCCAAGAGTACTATGTTGCTACTGCAGTATCCAAGAGTACTAGGTTGCTACCCCAGTATCCAAGAGTACTATGTTGCTACCGCAGTATCCAAGAGTACTATGTTGCTACCACAGTATCCAAGAGTACTATGTTGCTACCGCAGTATCCAAGAGTACTATATTGCTACCACAGTATCCAAGAGTACTATGTTGCTACCACATTATCCAAGAGTACTATGTTGCTACCGCAGTATCTAAGAGTACTATGTTGCTACCACAGTATCCAAGAGAACTATGTTGCTACAACAGTATCCAAGAGTACTATGTTGCTACCGCAGTATCCAAGAGTACTATGTTGCTACAACAGTATGCAATAGTACTATGTTGCTACCGCAGTATCCAAGAGTACTATGTTGCAACCGCAGTATCCAAGAGTACTAGGCTGCTACTGAAGTATCCAAGAGTACTATGTTGCTACCACAGTATCCATGAGTACTAGGCTGCTACCACAGTATCCAAGAGTACTATGTTGCAACCGCAGTATCTAAGAGTACTAGGCTGATACCACAGTATCCAAGAGTACTAGGCTGCTACCGCAGTATCAAAGAGTACTATGTTGCTACTGCAGTATCCAAGAGTACTAGGTTGCTACCCCAGTATCCAAGGGTACAATGTTGCTACAACAGTATCCAAGAGTACTAGGTTGCTACCGCAGTATCCAAGAGTACTATGTTGCTACCGCAGTATCCAAGAGTACTATGTTGCTACCGCAGTGTCCAAGAGTACTATGTTGCTACCGCATTATCTAAGAGTACTAGGCTGCTACAACAGTATCCAAGAGTACTAGTTTGCTACCGCAGTATCCAAGAGTACTATGTTGCTACCGCAGTATCCAAGAGTACTATGTTGCTACCGCAGTATCCAAGAGTACTATGTTGCTACCGCAGTATCCAAGAGTACTAGGCTGCTACAACAGTATCCAAGAGTACTATGTTGCTACCGCAGTATCCAAGAGTACTAGTCTGCTACCACAGTATACAAGAGTACTATGTTGCTACAGCAGTATCCAAGAGTACTAGGCTGCTACCGCAGTATCCAAGAGTACTATGTTGACACTGCGGTATCCAAGAGTACTATGTTGCTACAACAGTAATCAAGAGTACTATGTTGCTACAACAGTATCCAAGAGTACTATGTTGCTACCACAGTATCCAAGGGTACTATGTTGCTACTGCAGTATCCAAGAGTACTATGTTGCTACCACAGTATCCAAGAGTACTATGTTGCTACCGCAGTATCTAAGAGTACTATGTTGCTACCACAGTATCCAAGAAAACTATGTTGCTACAACAGTATCCAAGAGTACTCTGTTGCTACCGCAGTATCCATGAGTACTATGTTGCTACCGCAGTATCCAAGAGTACGATGTTGCTACAACAGTATCCAAGAGTACTATGTTACTACTGCAGTATCCAAGAGTAATATGTTGCTACTGCAGTATCCAAGAGTACTATGTTGCTACAACAGTATCCAAGAGTACTATGTTGCTACCGCAGTATCCATGAGTACTATGTTGCTACCGCAGTATCCATCAGTACTATGTTGCTACAACAGTATCCAAGAGTACTATGCTGCTACAGCAGTATCCATCAGTACTATGTTGCTACAACCGTATCCATCAGTACTATGTTGCTACAACAGTATCCAAGAGTACTATGTTGCTACCGCAGTATCCATCAGTACTATGTTGCTACAACAGTATCCAATAGTACTATGTTGCTACCGCAGTATCCAAGAGTACTAGGCTGCTACTGAAGTATCCAAGAGTACTATGTTGCTACCACAGTATCCATGAGTACTAGGCTGCTACCACAGTATCCAAGAGTACTAGGCTGCTACCGCAGTATCCAAGAGTACTATGTTGCTACTGCAGTATCCAAGAGTACTAGGTTGCTACCCCAGTATCCAAGGTTACTATGTTGCTACCGCAGTATCCAAGAGCACTAGGCTGCTACTGCAGTATCCAAGAGTACTATGTTGCTACAGCAGTATCCAAGAGTACTAGGTTGCTACCGCAGTATCCAAGAGTACTAGGTTGCTACCGCAGTATCCAAGAGTACTATGTTGCTACCGCAGTATCCAAGAGTACTATGTTGCTACCGCAGTATCAAAGAGTTCTATGTTGCTACCGCAGTATCCAAGAGTACTAGGCTTCTACCGCAGTATCCAAGAGTACTAGGCTGCTACAACAGTATCCAAGAGTACTATGTTGCTACTGCAGTAACCAAGAGTACTATGTTGCTACTGCAGTATCCAAGAGTACTATGTTGCTACCACAGTATCCAATAGTGCTAGACTGCTACAACAGTATCCAAGAGTACTATGTTGCTACCAGAGTATCCATGAGTACTAGGCTGCTACCACAGTATCCAAGAGTACTAGGTTGCTACCGCAGTATCCAAGAGTACTATGTTGCTACCGCAGTATCCAAGAGTACTATGTTGCTACTGCAGTATCCAAGAGTACTAGGTTGCTACCCCAGTATCCAAGAGTACTATGTTGCTACCGCAGTATCCAAGAGTACTATGTTGCTACCACAGTATCCAAGAGTACTATGTTGCTACCGCAGTATCCAAGAGTACTATGTTGCTACCACAGTATCCAAGAGTACTATGTTGCTACCACAGTATCCAAGAGTACTATGTTGCTACCGCAGTATCTAAGAGTACTATGTTGCTACCACAGTATCCAAGAGTACTATGTTGCTACCGCAGTATCCAAGAGTACTATGTTGCTACCGCAGTATCCAAGAGTACTATGTTGCTACAGCAGTATCCAAGAGTACTATGTTGCTACCGCAGTATCCAAGAGTACTATGTTGCTACCGCAGTATCCAAGAGTACTAGGCTGCTACCGCAGTATCCAAGAGTACTATGTTGCTACCGCAGTATCCAAGAGTACTAGGCTGCTACCACAGTATCCAAGAGTACTATGTTGCTACCGCAGTATCCAAGAGTACTAGGCTGCTACTGCAGTATCCAAGAGTACTAGGTTGCTACCGCAGTATCCAAGAGTACAATGTTGCTACAACAGTATCCAAGAGTACTAGGTTGCTACCGCAGTATCCAAGAGTACTATGTTGCTACCGCAGTATCCAAGAGTACTATGTTGCTACCGCAGTATCCAAGAGTACTATGTTGCTACCGCATTATCCAAGAGTACTAGGCTGCTACAACAGTATCCAAGAGTACTAGTTTGCTACCGCAGTATCCAAGAGTACTATGTTGCTACCGCAGTATCCAAGAGTACTATGTTGCTACCGCAGTATCCAAGAGTACTATGTTGCTACCGCAGTATCCAAGAGTACTAGGCTGCTACAACAGTATCCAAGAGTACTATGTTGCTACCGCAGTATCCAAGAGTACTAGCACAGTATCCAAGAGTACTAGGCTGCTACCGCAGTATCCAAGAGTACATGTTGATACCGTATCCAAAGTACTATGTTGCTACAACAGTAACAAGAGTACTATGTTGCTACAACAGTATCCAAGAGTACTATTTTGCTACCACAGTATCCAAGAGTACTATGTTGCTACCGCAGTATCCAAGAGTACTATGTTGCTACCACAGTATCCAAGAGTACTATGTTGCTACCGCAGTATCCAAGAGTACTAGGCTGCTACCGCAGTATCCAAGAGTACTATGTTGCTACCGCAGTATCCAAGAGTACTAGGTTGCTACCCCAGTATCCAATGTTACTATGTTGCTACCGCAGTATACAAGAGCACTAGGCTGCTACTGCAGTATCCAAGAGTACTATGTTGCTACAGCAGTATCCAAGAGTACTAGGTTGCTACCGCAGTATACAAGAGTACTAGGTTGCTACCGCGTAACAAGAGTACTATTCTAACGCAGTATAAAAGAGTACTAGTTGCTACCCAACCAAAACACCACCCAACCAAAACAACCACCCAACCACAACAACCACCCAACCAAACACACACCAACCAACAGCTGCTACAGCAGTATCCAAGAGTACTATAGGTGCTACAGCAGTATCCAAGAGTACTACCCACCAACCAAACAACCCCAACCAAACCACACCACACAACCAAAAACACCACCCAACCAAAACACACCACCAACCACAACACACAACAACCACAACTATGCTGCTACAGCAGTATCCAACAGTACTATGCTGCTACAACAGTATCCATCAGTACTATGTTGCTACAACAGTATCCAAGAGTACTATGTTGCTACCGCAGTATCCATCAGTACTATGTTGCTACAACAGTATCCAAGAGTACTATGTTGCTACCGCAGTATCCAAGAGTACTAGGCTGCTACCGCAGTATCCAAGAGTACTATGTTGCAACCGCAGTATCCAAGAGTACTAGGCTGATACCACAGTATCCAAGAGTACTAGGCTGCTACAGCAGTATCCAAGAGTACTAGGCTGCTACAACAGTATCCAAGAGTACTAGGTTGCTACCGCAGTATCCAAGAGTACTATGTTGCTACCGCAGTATCCAAGAGTACTATGTTGCTACCGCAGTATCCAAGAGTACACACCCAACAAAACAACCACCCAACCAAAACACACCCAACCAAAACAAGGATGCTACAACAGTATCCAAGAGTACTATGCTGCTACTGCAGTAACCAAGAGTACTATGCTGCTACCACAGTATCCAAGAGTACTATGTTGCTACCACAATATCCAAGAGTACTAAGCTGCTACCTCAGTATCCAAGAATACTAAGCTGCTACCGCAGTATCCAAGAATACTAGGCTGCTACCGCAGTATCCAAGAGTAATAAGCTGCTACCGCAGTATCCAAGAGTACAATGCTGCTACAACAGTATCCAAGAGTACTATGTTGCTACCGCAGTATCCAAGAGTACTAGGCTGCTACAGCAATATCCAAGAGTACTAGGCTGCTACAACAGTATCCAAGAGTACTATCCACAACAACCAAAACACCACCACAACCAAAACTAGGCTGCTACAGCAGTATCCAAGAGTAATAGGCTGCTACAACAGTATCCAAGAGTACTATGCTGCTACAACAGTATCCAAGAGTACTAGGCTGCTACCACAGTATCAAAGAGTACTAGGCTGCTACCGCAGTATCCAAGAGTACTATGCTGCTACCGCAGTATCCAAGAGTACTATGCTGCTACAACAGTATCAAAGAGTACTAGGCTGCTACAGCAGTATCCAAGAGTACTAGGCTGCTACTGCAGTATCCAAGAGTACTATGTTGCTACCGCAGTATCCAAGAGTACTATGTTGCTTACCGCAGTATCCAAGAGTACCATATGCTGCTACCGCAGTATCCAAGAGTACTATGTTGCTACAACAGTATCCAAGAGTACTATGTTGCTACCTGCAGTATCCAAGAGTACTATGTTGCTACCCGTATCCAAGAGTACTATGTTGCTACCGCAGTATCCAAGAGTACTATGTTGCTACAGCAGTATCCAAGAGTACTATGTTGCTACCGCAGTATCCAAGAGTACTATGTTGCTACACAGTATCCAAGATACTACTGCTACCACAGTATCCAGAGTACTATGTTGCTACCGCAGTATCCAAGAGTACTATGTTGCTACTGCAGTATCCAAGAGTACTATGTTGCTACTGCAGTATCCAAGAGTACTATGTTGCTACTGCAGTATCCAAGAGTACTATGTTGCTACTGCAGTATCCAAGAGTACTATGTTGCTACAACAGTAACCAAGAGTACTATGTTGCTACAACAGTATCCAAGAGTACTATGTTGCTACCACAGTATCCAAGGGTACTATGTTGCTACTGCAGTATCCAAGAGTACTATGTTGCTACCACAGTATCCAAGAGTACTATGTTGCTACCGCAGTATCCAAGAGTACTATGTTGCTACAACAGTATCCAAGAGTACTATGTTGCTACCGCAGTATCCAAGAGTACTATAGGCCACTATGTTGCTACCGCAGTATCCAAGAGTACTATGTTGCTACAACAGTATCCAAGAGTACTATGTTACTACTGCAGTATCCAAGAGTAATATGTTGCTACTGCAGTATCCAAGAGTACTATGTTGCTACAACAGTATCCAAGAGTACTATGTTGCTACCGCAGTATCCAACAGTACTATGCTGCTACCGCAGTATCCAAGAGTACTAGGCTGCTACAACAGTATCCAAGAGTACTATGTTGCTACCGCAGTATCCAAGAGTACTATGTTGCTACTGCAGTATCCAAGAGTAATATGTTGCTACTGCAGTATCCAAGAGTACTATGTTGCTACAACAGTAACCAAGAGTACTATGTTGGTACAACAGTATCCAAGAGTACTATGTTGCTACTGCAGTATCCAAGAGTACTATGTTGCTACTGCAGTATCCAAGAGTACTATGTTGCTACTACATTATCCAAGAGAACTATGTTGCTACAACAGTATCCAAGAGTACGATGTTGCTACCGCAGTATCCAAGAGTACGATGTTGCTACCGCAGTATCCATCAGTACTATGTTGCTACAACAGTATCCAAGAGTACTATGTTGCTACCGCAGTATCCATCAGTACTATGTTGCTACAACAGTATCCAAGAGTACTATGTTGCTACCGCAGTATCCATCAGTACTATGTTGCTACAACAGTATCCAATAGTACTATGTTGCTACCGCAGTATCCAAGAGTACTAGGCTGCTACTGAAGTATCCAAGAGTACTATGTTGCTACCACAGTATCCATGAGTACTCGGCTGCTACCACAGTATCCAAGAGTACTATGCTGCAACCGCAGTATCCAAGAGTACTAGGCTGGTACCACAGTATCCAAGAGTACTAGGCTGCTACCGCAGTATCCAAGAGTACTATGTTGCTACTGCAGTATCCAAGAGTACTAGGTTGCTACCCCAATATCCAAGGGTACTATGTTGCTACCGCAGTATCCAAGAGTACTATGTTGCTACCACAGTATCCAAGAGTACTATGTTGCTACCACATTATCCAAGAGTACTATGTTGCTACAACAGTATCCATGAGTACTATGTTGCTACCGCAGTATCCATGAGTACGATGTTGCTACAACAGTATCCAAGAGTACTATGTTGCTACCGCAGTATCCAAGAGTACTAGGTTGCTACTGCAGTATCCAAGAGTACTATGTTGCTACTACAGTATCCAAGAGTACTAGGCTGCTACTGCAGTATCCAAGATTACTAGGCTGCTACAACAGTATCCAATAGTACTAGGCTGCTGCAGTATCCAAGAGTACTATGTTGCTACCACAGTATCCAAGAGTACTAGGATGCTACCACAGTATCCAAGAGTACTAGGCTGCTACTGCAGTATCCAAGAGTACTATGCTGCTACCACAGTATCCAAGAGTACTATGTTGCTACCGCAGTATCCAAGAGTACTAAGCTGCTACCGCAGTATCCAAGAGTACTAAGCTGCTACCGCAGTATCCAAGAGTACAATAGGCTGCTACCGCAGTATCCAAGAGTACTAAGCTGCTACCGCAGTATCCAAGAGTACAATAGGCTGCTACCGCAGTTTCCAAGAGTACTATGTTGCTACCGCAGTATCCAAGAGTACTAGGCTGCTACAGCAGTATCCAAGAGTACTATAGGCTGCTACAGCAGTATCCAAGAGTACTATTGGCTGCTACAGCAGTATCCAAGAGTACTATAGGCTGCTACAGCAGTATCCAAGAGTACTATAGGCTGCTACAGCAGTATCCAAGAGTACTATAGGCTGTTACCGCAGTATCCAAGAGTACTATAGGCTGTTACCGCAGTATCCAAGAGTACTATGTTGCTACCGCAGTATCCAAGAGTACTAGGCTGCTACAGCAGTATCCAAGAGTACTATAGGCTGCTACAGCAGTATCCAAGAGTACTATAGGCTGTTACCGCAGTATCCAAGAGTACTATAGGCTGTTACCGCAGTATCCAAGAGTACTATAGGCTGTTACCGCAGTATCCAAGAGTACCATAGGCTGCTACAGCAGTATCCAAGAGTACTAGGCTGCTACAACAGTATCCAAGAGTACTATGTTGCTACTGCAGTATCCAAGAGTACTATGTTGCTACCGCAGTATCCAAGAGTACTATGTTGCTACTGCAGTATCCAAGAGTAATATGTTGCTACCGCAGTATCCAAGAGTAATATGTTACTACTGCAGTATCCAAGAGTACTATGTTGCTACAACAGTATCCAAGAGTACTATGTTGCTACCACAGTATCCAAGAGTACTATGTTGCTACTGCAGTATCCAAGAGTACTATGTTGCTACTGCAGTATCCAAGAGTACTATGTTGCTACTGCAGTATCCAAGAGTACTATGTTGCTACTGCAGTATCCAAGAGTACTATTTTGCTACTGCAGTATCCAAGAGTACTATGTGCTACAACAGTAACCAAGAGTACTATGTTGCTACAACAGTATCCAAGAGTACTATGTTGCTACCACAGTATCCAAGGGTACTATGTTGCTACTGCAGTATCCAAGAGTACTATGTTGCTACCACAGTATCCAAGAGAACTATGTTGCTACAACAGTATCCAAGAGAACTATGTTGCTACAACGGTATCCAAGAGTACTATGTTGCTACCGCAGTATCCAAGAGTACTATAGGCTGCTACTATGTTGCTACCGCAGTATCCAAGAGTACGATGTTGCTACAACAGTATCCAAGAGTACTATGTTACTACTGCAGTATCCAAGAGTAATATGTTGCTACTGCAGTATCCAAGAGTACTATGTTGCTACAACAGTATCCAAGAGTACTATGTTGCTACCGCAGTATCCATCAGTACTATGTTGCTACCGCAGTATCCAAGAGTACGATGTTGCTACAACAGTATCCAAGAGTACTATGTTGCTACAACAGTATCCAAGAGTACTATGTTGCTACCGCAGTATCCAAGAGTACTATGTTGCTACCGCAGTATCCAAGAGTACTATGTTGCTACCGCAGTATCCAAGAGTACTATGCTGCTACAACAGTATCCAATAGTACTAGGTGCTACCACAGTATCCAAGAGTACTATGTTGCTACCGCAGTATCCAAGAGTACTATGTTGCTACCGCAGTATCCAAGAGTACTAGGCTGCTACAACAGTATCCAAGAGTACTAGGTTGCTACCGCAGTATCCAAGAGTACTATGTTGCTACCGCAGTATCCAAGAGTACTATGTTGCTACCGCAGTATCCAAGAGTACTAGGCTGCTACAACAGTATCCAAGAGTACTATGTTGCTACCGCAGTATCCAAGAGTACTAGTCTGCTACCACAGTGTACAAGAGTACTATGTTGCTACAGCAGTATCCAAGAGTACTAGGCTGCTACCGCAGTATTCAAGAGTACTATGTTGCTACAGCAGTATCCAAGAGTACTATGTTGCTACCGCAGTATCCAAGAGTACTAGGCTGCTACCGCAGTATCCAAGAGTACTATGTTGCTACAGCAGTATCCAAGAGTACTAGGTTGCTACCGCAGTATCCAAGAGTACTATGTTGCTACCGCAGTATCAAAGAGTAATAGGCTGCTACCGCAGTATCCAAGAGTACTATGTTGCTACTGCAGTATCCAAGAGTACTAGGTTGCTACCCCAGTATCCAAGAGTACTATGTTGCTACCGCAGTATCCAAGAGTACTATGTTGCTACCACAGTATTCAAGAGTACTATGTTGCTATCGCAGTATCCAAGAGTACTATGTTGCTACCGCAGTATCTAAGAGTACTATGTTGCTACCACAGTATCCAAGAGAACTATGTTGCTACAACAGTATCCAAGACTACTATGTTGCTACCGCAGTATCCATCAGTACTATGTTGCTACCGCAGTATCCAAGAGTACGTTGTTGCTACAACAGTATCCAATAGTACTATGTTGCTACCGCAGTATCCAAGAGTACTAGGCTGCTACTGAAGTATCCAAGAGTACTATGTTGCTACCACAGTATCCATGAGTACTAGGCTGCTACCACAGTATCCAAGAGTACTATGTTGCAACCGCAGTATCCAAGAGTACTAGGCTGATACCACAGTATCCAAGAGTACTAGGCTGCTACAGCAGTATCGAAGAGTACTATGTTGCTACTGCAGTATCCAAGAGTACTAGGTTGCTACCCCAGTATCCAAGGGTACTATGTTGCTACCGCAGTATCCAAGAGTACTATGTTGCTACCACAGTATCCAAAGGTACTATGTTGCTACCGCAGTATCCAAGAGTACTATGTTGCTACCACATATCCAAGAGTACTATGTTGCTACAACATATCCAAGAGTACTATGTTACTACCGCAGTATCCATGAGTACTATGTTGCTACCGCAGTATCCATGAGTACGATGTTGCTACAACAGTATCCAAGATTACTATGTTGCTACCGCAGTATCCAAAGTACTATGTTGCTACAGCAGTATCCAAGAGTACTATGTTGCTACCGCAGTATCCAAGAGTACTAGGTTGCTACAGCAGTATCCAAGAGTACTATGTTGCTACCGCAGTATCCAAGAGTACTAGGCTGCTACCACAGTATCCAAGAGTACTATGTTGCTACCGCAGTATCCAAGAGTACTAGGCTGCTACCACAGTATCCAAGAGTACTATGTTGCTACCGCAGTATCCAAGAGTACTATGTTGCTACAGCAGTATCCAAGAGTACTATGTTGCTAC
>CM026404.1:50071444-50115350 GCA_014843695.1 Archivesica marissinica | reverse complement strand
AATAACACTATATATATGGATATCCAGTTATACAATAACACTATATATATGGATATCCAGTTATACAATAACACTATATGGATATCCAGTTATACAATAACACTATATTTGGATATCCAGTTATACAATAACACTATATGGATATCCAGTTATACAATAACACTATATGGATATCCAGTTATACAATAACACTATATATATGGATATCCAGTTATACAATAACACTATGGATATCCAGTTATACAATAACACTATATATATGTGATATCCGTTATACAATAACACTATATATATGGATATCCAGTTATACAATATTTTTGGTTTTTTTTTTTGTTGTTTACACTATATATATGATATCCAGTTATACAATACACTATATATATGGATATCCATTATACAATAACACTATATATATGGATATCCAGTTATACAATAACAATATATGGATATCCAGTTATACAATAACACTATATATATGGATATCCGTTATACAATAACACTATATATGGATATCCAGTTATACAATAACACTATATGGATATCCAGTTATACAATAACACTATATGGATATCCAGTTATACAATAACACTATATATATGGATATCCAGTTATACAATAACACTATATGGATATCCAGTTATACAATAACACTATATGGCTATCCAGTTATACAATAACACTTATATATGGTATCCAGTTATACAATAACACTATATATATGGATATCCAGTTATACAATAACACTATATATATGGATATCCAGTTATACAATAACACTATATATATGGCTATCCAGTTATACAATAACACTATATGGCTATCCAGTTATACAATAACACTATATATATGGCTATCCAGTTATACAATAACACTATATATATGGATATCCAGTTATACAATAACACTATATGGATATCCAGTTATACAATAACACTATATGGATATCCAGTTATACAATAACAATATATGGATATCCAGTTATACAATAAAACTATATGGATATCCAGTTATACAATAACACTATATGGATATCCAGTTATACAATAACACTATATATATGGATATCCAGTTATACAATAACACTATATATATGGATATCCAGTTATACAATAACACTATATATATGGCTATCCAGTTATACAATAACACTATATATATGGCTATCCAGTTATACAATAACACTGTATATATGGCTATCCAGTTATACAATAACACTGTATATATGGATATCCAGTTATACAATAACACTATATATATGGCTATCCAGTTATACAATAACACTATATATATGGATATCCAGCTATACAATAACACTCTATATATGGCTATCCAGTTATACAATAACACTATATATATGGCTATCCAGTTATACAATAACACTATATATATGGCTATCCAGTTATACAATAACACTATATATATGGATATCCAGTTATACAATAACACTATATGGATATCCAGTTATACAATACCACTATATGGATATCCAGTTATACAATACCACTATATGGATATCCAGTTATACAATACCACTATATGGATATCCAGTTATACAATACCACTATATATATGGATATCCAGTTATACAATACCACTATATGGATATCCAGTTATACAATACCACTATATATATGGATATCCAGTTATACAATACCACTATATATATGGATATCCAGTTATACAATACCACTATATGGATATCCAGTTATACAATACCACTATATATATGGATATCCAGTTATACAATACCACTATATATATGGATATCCAGTTATACAATACCACTATATGGATATCCAGTTATACAATACCACTATATATATGGATATCCAGTTATACAATACCACTATATGGATATCCAGTTATACAATACCACTATATATATGGATATCCAGTTATACAATACCACTATATATATGGATATCCAGTTATACAATACCACTATATATATGGATATCCAGTTATACAATAACACTATATATATGGATATCCAGTTATACAATAACACTATTATAGATATCGAAATCAGTTTTATTACTGGAGATCCCTTTCCACTGGCAGTCCAGTTACAACTGACACCTTTTGATGTGAAAGTGATCACATTATTTATGGAGGAGGCAACAAATGTTAGACTAATTACATGAAATCTGACATGGTGTATCTTGGTGGTCTTAAAAAACATATGTTTGGTTTTGAACCCGAAACCATTTGTCCAGACCCAAGCGTCTGTTGCTTGAACAGCTACACAAATCTCCACGCGGTCCTCAACGGGTTCGTTCTCTGAGACGATGTTGCTGATTACAAGTGTATTTAATTCTCTGTCCGTATATTCTGGTTGAACATTACATTGCAACATGTCCGGATACATATTCCCAGCATGCATTGCGCACACATTTAACGCTTTTGTGAATAAAAATCTGATTTTAAAGCAATTTCGCTGAATCTGTCGGAGAATATATATTGCGATCACTGTAATCACCTTATATGGAAGCTGTTGATATGACGTCACACGGGTAACAGAAATGCGCATTCGCTTCAGGTGCGAACTGTTCGAGTTCGAGCCCCGCTGGAACCGTTACGAGTGTGCCCTTAGGCAAGGTATTTAAATTCCACATGCCTCTTCTCTCTCCGTATTCCACATGCCTCTTCTCTCTCTGTATTCCACATGCCTCTTCTCTCTATGTATTCCACATGCCTCTTCTCTCCGTATTCCACATGCCTCTTCTCTCTCCGTATTCCACATGCCTCTTCTCTCTCTGTATTCCACATGCCTCTTCTCTCTCTGTATTCCACATACCTCTTCTCTCTCTCTCTATCTCTCTCTGTATTCCATAAGAAATGAGGTCTCGAGAGTGATTAATATAAGTTGAAAGAACTTGTTTCGCAATCGAGCTAAAATAAATTTGTATAAACTAACAGAAATGGATGCGGCCTATATCGCTGTCGTCTGATTAATTTATTCTTTTTATATTGCTGTACAAGATTTGTTTTTTGGTTTTAAAAAATATTATGAACCCATTTCTGAAAATGCATAAACTTGCTTAATCGATTGCAGGCGCGGTTGGCGCGTTTCCTTTAATGTTATTACAGGCATACATGTAAATTGTTTCATGAATTGAACTTTTACCGGAACAAAATATGTTATACATGTAATTTTGTCTCATCCCCATGTTGTAATGGTATGTTACCTGGGTGAATAAAAGAAATGCTCTCTTCTCATTCACCCATCCGACAGTCCTATTTCATTCAATATAGTTTTCTGGACGAATGGGAATTTATGTGATAAGAATTACTGCTATGTATTCGTATGATAGGTATTAAAATTGTCCAATTGTTTTCAGGGAACTAGTTTCAAGCTTTCACTGGTGTGCGCATATAAATACAGGCTTGAGCTGGACTCCAGAAATGGCCAGGTCAATCTATTTACGTAATTGGAATTCTGCAACAATATTTGGTTCCCATATGATTCGCGGATGTTCCAGCAGGGATGTGGTATATACTATTATGTTGGGCAGGGTTTCATGTTATTGTCAACATGTTTGCATTTAATTACTAAATTATACACTTTTTAATCTATATACACTATCCGAGTGTGTATTATGCAGAGTGAGTTTTCAATCGTCCTCCTATTACATATTTATATGCAATAGTTTTTCTTGTTACCTTTGTAATAGTTATTATTATCAGCATCAGTTTACAGCGTATTATACCTACGTATGCCTAGTTGGTGTCTTATCTAATTTTAATATATTTAGCCAATGTTTAATAATAGTAAAGTTACGTTGAATTATCATTGGGTGTCATTCCTAACTATATATAATTGGTATAATCCACCAAGATTTGCAGCTATTTTAATAACACATAGTACTTTTCGCATGAATTTTACAACGTACAAATTCTATGTTTTTACATTCACTGTAGGCCTACTATAGTTTAATACTGAACCTACTATACTGTCAAATAATTCACATGTTTCGGAAATAGATACTACTAATTGTTGAATGCTGGGTATAAATTGTGTAAAGCAAATAATTAATGCTGCGCAAGTACGAATCCAATGCCCATTTAAAACAAATGTATTCCTAAATATTTAAGCGATTTTACTACTTATAAAACTCTAAAATCATTTTTGTGCAGTGTGTATATTGATCGCTTAACATAGACTGAAGCACTTCTGGGGTCGCTTAATATAGACCGAAGCGCTTCCGGTGTCGCTTTACATAGACCGAAAAAGCGCTTCCGGGGTATGTACACATATTGTAGCAGCATCATCTGCAAATAATAATATTTACATTTCACATCAAATAGCGTAAATAAACCGTGTATGTTATTATTTGTATTATTTACAAGATCATTAACCAAAACATAGAATGGGATCACCTTGTTTTGCTCCCAGATTTGATTCGAACAATGGATATAGCTGCCGGAACGGAGCTATGCATATTCTGTACACTGGATACAGCTGCCGGAACTGCGCTATACATATTCTGTACAATGGATACAGCTGCCGGAACGGAGCTATGCATATTCTGTACACTGGATACAGCTGCCGGAACGGCGTTATACATATTCTGTACAATGGATACAGCTGCCGGAACGGCGTTATACATATTCTGTACAATGGATACAGCTGCCGGAACGGAGCTATGCATATTCTGTACACTGGATACAGCTGCCGGAACGGCGTTATACATATTCTGTACAATGGATACAGCTGCCGGAACGGCGTTATACATATTCTGTACAATGGATACAGCTGCCGGAACGGAGCTATGCATATTCTGTACACTGGATACAGCTGCCGGAACGGCGTTATACATATTCTGTACAATGGATACAGCTGCCGGAACGGCGTTATACATATTCTGTACAATGGATACAGCTGCCGGAACGGAGCTATGCATATTCTGTACACTGGATACAGCTGCCGGAACGGCGTTATACATATTCTGTACAATGGATACAGCTGCCGGAACGGCGTTTTTTGTTGGTGTGTATACATATTCTGTACAATGGATACAGCTGCCGGAACGGCGCTATACATAGTATGTACAATGGATACAGCTGCCGGAACGGCGCTATGCATATTATGTACAATGGATACAGCTGCCGGAACGGCGCTATACATAGTATGTACAATGGATACAGCTGCCGGAACGGCGCTATCCATATTCTGTACAATGATACAGCTGCCGGAACGGCGCTATACATATTATGTACAATGATACAGCTGCCGGAACGGCGCTATGCATATTCTGTACAATGGATACAGCTGCCGGAACGGCGCTATACATATTCTGTACAGTGGATACAGCTGCCGGAACTGCGCTATGCATATTATGTACACTGGATACAGCTGCCGGAACGGCGCTATACATAGTATGTACAATGGATACAGCTACCGGAACGGCGCTATGCATATTCTGTACAATGGATACAGCTGCCGGAACGGCGCTATGCATATTATGTACAATGGATACAGCTGCCGGAACGGCGCTATGCATATTATGCACAATGGATACAGCTGCCGGAACGGCGCTATGCATAGTATGTACAATGGATACAGCTGCCGGAACGGCGCTATGCATAGTATGTACAATGGATACAGCTGCCGGAACGGCGCTATGCATATTCTGTATAGTTGATACAGCTGTCGGAACGGCGCTATGCATATTCTGTACAATGGACACAGCTGCCGGAACGGCGCTATGCATATTCTGTACAATGGATACAGCTGCCGGAACGGCGCTATGCATATTATGTACAATGGATACATCTGCCGGAACGGCGCTATACATATTCTGTACAATGGATACAGCTGCCGGAACGGCGCTATGCATATTATGTACAATGGATACAGCTGCCGGAACGGCGCTATGCATAGTATGTACAATGGATACAGCTGCCGGAACGGCGCTATGCATATTATGTACAATGGATACAGCTACCGGAACGGCGCTATAGATAGTATGTACAATGGATACAGCTGCCAGAACGGCGCTATGCATATTCTGTACAATGGATACAGCTGTCGGAACGGCGCTATGCATATTTTGTACAATGGACACAGCTGCCGGAACGGCGCTATGCATATTCTGTACAATGGATACAGCTGCCGGAACGGCGCTATACATATGCTGTACAATGGACACAGCTACCGGAACGGCGCTATACATATTGCATATATTGCAATATTACATATTTGAGGGCCTCATGGTAGATTAACTTTTGCTAAATGAGTACTCTCGTTAAATAAAGTCTTTATTATTATTATTATTATTATTATTATTCTGTACAATGGATACAGCTGCCGGAACAGCGCTATACATATTCTGTACAATGGATACATCTGCCTGCACGGCGATATACATATTCTGTACAATGGACACAGCTGCCGGAACGGCGCTATACATATTATGTACAATGGATACATCTGCCTGCACGGCGCTATACATATTCTGTATAATGGATACAGCTGCCGGAACGGCGCTATACATATTCTGTACAATGGCTACAGCTGCCGGAACGGCGCTATGCATATTCTGTACAATGGATACATCTGCCTGAACGGCGATATGCATATTCTGTACAATGGATACATCTGCCTGAACGGCGCTATGCATATTCTGTACAATGGATACATCTGCCTGAACGGCGATATGCATATTCTGTACAATGGATACAGCTGCCGGAACGGCGCTATGCATATTCTGTACAATGGATACAGCTACCGGAACGGCGCTATGCATATTCCATACAATGGATACATCTGCCTGAACGGCGCTATGCATATTCTGTACAATGGATACATCTGCCGGAACGACGTTATACATATTCTGTACAGCCTTTATGTGTTTAGAGCTGGTTCAATAACGTAATAATTTATTAAATATAAACGATTTATCAAGCTTGTCGAAACATTTATCGAACTCGAAAACTGTTTGTTGCCAATAAAAGTGTGTGTGTGTTCTACGTTTATTTGCCCATATGAGCGACGCATATTAGTAACTTTTTATTTTGGAGGATAGTACAATGATACTGACAGAGACACATGCCAGAGTATCCTCTGTTTGTTTGTGTGTTTCAAGTTTATCGTCGTTACTGGTTGCCAATATGAGCGACGCCTCCTGAAGAGATTAATCACTTTATATTTTGGAGGATAGTACAATGATACGGAAAGAGATACATTCCTGAATATCCTCTGTTTGTCTGCGTGTTTTACGTTTATTTATCGTCGCTACCGGTTGCCAATATGAGCGATGCCTCCTGAATTAGAATAGTCATTTTAGATGTATGTTACGTCTAAACTATGTATACATCAATATCAAGATGTTTGTTTGATATGTCAGATTAGTCATTTTAGATTTTGGAGGATAGTGCAATGATACAGACAGAGACCCATTCCAGAGTCTCCTCTGGTTCTTGTACACGCACGGTGTACAGAACCGACACGAGACCTCGGTTTAAAGTCCCATCTGAAAGACTGTTAATTTTATTAGGGTCAGACGGGGGGTCGAACCTGCGATTCCTGGATTACCAGTCCAGCGTGTTACCACTGGACTACAGATCCGTCTGTTTTCGTTCGTTGTACGTTTATTTATCGTCGTTACCGGTTGCCCATTTGAGGGACGCCTCCTGAAGAGATAAGTCATTTGAGAGTTTTGGAGGATAGTGCAATGGTACAAACCAATTCCAGAATCTCATCTGGTTCTTTTACGTTCACGGTGTAAAGCACCGACACAAGACCTCGATTTAACGTCTCATCTGAAAGACTGTTGATTTTATTTGGGTCAGACGGGGGGGGGGGTCGAACATGCGATCCATGGATTACCAGTCCAATCCGTCTGTTTCTTGTCGAAGGACTGTATAAGAGGCAAGTGTTATCCGAGAGTGTGTGAAATCACGATAGCTGATAGGATTAATGATTACTTTGATTGACAGGAGGCGGCAGGTCAATTAAACGATTTGAATGTATTCATGTTTGACCACTAACACGACACGTTGGCTTCAAATCACTTACCCATCACCGCTGTAATCTCACTGTGTGTGTCGACTTCTTTCAAGTGAGGATACTATCCAGCTGGCTTGCGGTAGGTCGGTGGTTCTACCCGTGCCTGAAATACGTCATCCCCTACAAATAATAACTGGAGAGTCGCAGTATGTCATCTGTTGCTGCCACTATGAACTCCAAAACTAACCCGTACCATTGCCCAGTTCTACCACACTCAGAAGCCCGCCACCCTAAGGTGATAACTGTAAATGGTTGAACGATGTTTGTACTGTGGCTTTACTGTACGTGTTTCAACTATCTATAAGTTGTCTCACGAGGGGATTAGCGGGCAAATCCTTTAATTGTTTTGATATGATACGAGAGACCTTGCCTTCACCAAGTTATGGATATCATGTCAATACAACTGGGCACGGATATTCATTAATCATGTAGCGGAGAAGTTGTATACATGTGTTTGTAATACTGTCGCATCATATATATACACGTAGATCTGCATCATATATACACGTAGATCTGCATCATATATACGTGTAGATCTGCATCATATATACGTGTAGATCTGCATCCTATATACGTGTAGATCTGCATCATATATACACGTAGATCTGCATCATATATACATGTAGATCTGCATCATATATCGTAGATCTGCATCATATATACACGTAGATCTGCATCATATATACGTGTAGATCTGCATCATATATACGTGTAGATCTGCATCATATATACACGTAGATCTGCATCATATATACGTGTAGATCTGCATCATATATACGTGTAGATCTGCATCATATATACACGTAGATCTGCATCATATATACGTGTAGATCTGCATCATATATACGTGTAGATCTGCATCATATATACACGTAGATCTGCATCATATATAC
Organism: Archivesica marissinica; assembly: GCA_014843695.1. Classification (NCBI taxonomy): domain Eukaryota; kingdom Metazoa; phylum Mollusca; class Bivalvia; order Venerida; family Vesicomyidae; genus Archivesica; species Archivesica marissinica. Next base: position 50,106,446 of record CM026404.1, on the reverse strand, counting down.
GTGTAGATCTGCATCATATATACGTGTAGATCTGCATCATATATACACGTAGATCTGCATCATATATACGTGTAGATCTGCATCATATATACGTGTAGATCTGCATCATATATACACGTAGATCTGCATCATATATACGTGTAGATCTGCATCATATATACGTGTAGATCTGCATCATATATACACGTAGATCTGCATCATATATACGTGTAGATCTGCATCATATATACGTGTAGATCTGCATCATATATACACGTAGATCTGCATCATATATACGTGTAGATCTGCATCATATATACGTGTAGATCTGCATCATATATACGTGTAGATCTGCATCATATATACACGTAGATCTGCATCATATATCATCTGCATCATATATACGTGTAGATCTGCATCATATATACACGTAGATCTGCATCATATATACACGTAGATCTGCATCATATATACGTGTAGATCTGCATCGTATATACACGTAGATCTGCATCATATATACACGTAGATCTGCATCATATATACACGTAGATCTGCATCATATATACACGTAGATCTGCATCATATATACACGTAGATCTGCATCATATATACACGTAGATCTGCATCATATATACACGTAGATCTGCATCATATATACACGTAGATCTGCATAATATATACACGTAGATCTGCATCATATATATACACGTAGATCTGCATCATATATACACGTAGATCTGCATCATATATACACGTGGATCTGCATCATATATACACGTAGATCTGCATCATATATACGTGTAGATCTGCATCATATATACACGTAGATCTGCATCATATATACACGTATATCTGCATCATATATACGTGTAGATCTGCATCATATATACGTGTAGATCTGTATCATATATACACGTAGATCTGCATCATACATACCCGTAGATCTGCATCATATATACACGTAGATCTGCATCATATATACACGTAGATCTGCATCATATATACGTGTAGATCTGCATCATATATACACGTAGATCTGCATCATATATACCCGTAGATCTGCATCATGTATACACGTAGATCTGCATCATATATACACGTAGATATGCATCATATATACACGTAGATCTGCATCATGTATACACGTAGATCTGCATCATATATATACACGTATATCTGCATCATGTATACACGTAGATCTGCATCATATATACACGTAGATCTGCATCATGTATACACGTAGATCTGCATCATATATACGTGTAGATCTGCATAATATATACACGTAGATCTGCATCATATATACACGTAGATCTGCATCATATATACGTGTAGATCTGCATCATATATACGTGTAGATCTGCATCATATATACGTGTAGATCTGCATCATATATACGTGTAGATCTGCATCATATATACGTGTAGATCTGCACCATATATACACGTAGATCTGCATCATTTATACGTGTAGATCTGCACCATATATACACGTAGATCTGCATCATTTATACGTGTAGATCTGCATCATATATACACGTAGATCTGCATCATATATACACGTAGATCTGCATCATATATACACGTAGATCTGCATCATATATATATGTAGATCTGCATCATATATACACGTAGATCTGCATCATATATACACGTAGATCTGCATCATATATATATGTAGATCTGCATCATATATACACGTAGATCTGCATCATATATACACGTAGATCTGCATCATATATACACGTAGATCTGCATCATATATATATGTAGATCTGCATCATATATACGCGTAGATCTGCATCATATATATATGTAGATCTGCATCATATATACACGTAGATCTGCATCATATATACATGTAGATCTGCACCATATATACACGTAGATCTGCATCATATATACACGTAGATCTGCATCATATATACACGTAGATCTGCATGTATCTTCATTTTAGCAGCACTTTTCGCGTCTCTGTACAAACGCATAAACTTGGGGATTTCCACTTTGTTGTTGTCTCTTGTTTATCCATACTGTATTTATGTAAGCTATTTGATATCTAACTTAAATTCATTATGAGACCCCTACGAAAACAATGATACCATCACACACAAGTGTTAGTGGTTGTTATACTATTTTAGTGTGCGCATATATCTAGAGACGGCTTTCCTTTATCTTTCAAAATATGGCAATTTTCTCACAGTGATCGTGATATATAATTATATAGAGGATATTTGTGTTTATTAGTGTAAGATAGGATTTTATTTCATCGATCACCGAACTTTGTGGCGACGGCACTCGTGGAAATACAAACTTCGATGAAATAAAATCCTATCTTACACAAATAAACACAAAGCTTCTTTTTCTTTTATGATTTCCAATGATGGACTTGGCTAATATAATATTTGTTTTCAAATTGTATTCATTTTAACTGCCCAACCGCACAACCACTTATAGGAGGGTGACATAATTAGATATAGGAGGGTGACATAATTAGTCATAGGAGGGTGACATAATTAGTTATAGGAGGATGACATAATTAGATATAGGACGATGACATAATTAGATATAGGAGGGTGACATAATTATATATAGGAGGATGACATAATTAGATATAGGAGAGTGACATAATTAGATATAGGAGGGTGACATAATTAGATATAGGAGGGTGACATAATTAGATATAGGAGGGTGACATAATTAGATATAGGAGGTGACATAATTAGATATAGGAGGGTGACATAATTAGATATAGGAGGGTGACATAATTAGATATAGGAGGTGACATAATTAGATATAGGAGGGTGACATAATTAGATATAGGAGGGTGACATAATTAGTTATAGAGAGTGACTAACTTAGTTATAGAGGGTGACATAATAGTTATAGGGGTGACCTAATTAGTCATAGGAGGGTGACATAATTAGATATAGGAGGGTGACATAATTAGATATAGGAGGGTGACATAATTAGTTATAGAGAGTGACTAATTAGTTATAGGAGGGTGACATAATTAGATATAGGAGGGTGACATAATTAGTCATAGGAGGGTGACATAATTAGTTATAGAGAGTGACTAACTTAGTTATAGAGGGTGACATAATTAGATATAGGAGGGTGACATAATTAGATATAGGAGGGTGACATAATTAGTCATAGGAGGGTGACATAATTAGTTATAGAGAGTGACTAACTTAGTTATAGAGGGTGACATAATTAGATATAGGAGGGTGACATAATTAGATATAGGAGGGTGACATAATTAGTCATAGGAGGGTGACATAATTAGTTATAGAGAGTGACTAACTTAGTTATAGAGGGTGACATAATTAGATATAGGAGGGTGACATAATTAGATATAGGAGGGTGACATAATTAGTCATAGGAGGGTGACATAATTAGTTATAGAGAGTGACTAACTTAGTTATAGAGGGTGACATAATTAGTTATAGAGGGTGACCTAATTAGTCATAGGAGGATGACATAATTAGATATAGGAGGGTGACATAATTAGTTATAGGAGGGTGACATAATTAGATATAGGAGGGTGACCTAATTAGTTATAGAGGGTGACCAACTTAGCCATAGAGGGTGACATAATTAGTTATAGAAGGTGACCTAATTAGTCATAGAGGGTGACCAACTTAGCCATAGAGGGTGACATAATTAGTTATAGAGGGTGACATAATTAGTTATAGGAGGGTGACATAATTAGTTATAGAGGGTGACATAATTAGTTATAGAGGGTGACATAATTAGTTATAGGAGGGTGACCTAATTAGTTATAGAGGATGACCAACTTAGCCATAGAGGGTGACATAATTAGTTATAGAGGGTGATATAAATAGTTATAGAGGGTGACCAACTTAGCCATAGAGGGTGACATAATTAGTTATAGAGGGTGACATAATTAGTTATAGGAGGGTGACATAATTAGTTATAGAGGGTGACATAATTAGTTATAGAGGGTGACATAATTAGTTATAGGAGGGTGACCTAATTAGTTATAGAGGATTACCAACTTAGCCATAGAGGGTGACATAATTAGTTATAGAGGGTGATATAAATAGTTATAGAGGATGACCTAATTAGTTATAGAGGGTGACATAATCAGTTATAGAGGGTGACATAATTAGTTATAGGAGGGTGACATAATTAGTTATAGAGGTTGACCTAATTAGTTATAGAGGTTGACCTAATTAGTTATAGAGGATGACCTAATTAGTTATAGAGGGTGACATAATTAGATACAGAGGGTGACATAATTAATTATAGGAGGGTGACATAATTAGTTATAGTGTATGACCAACTTAGTTATAGAGGGTGACATAATTAGTTATAGAGGGTGACCTAATTAGTTATAGGAGGGTGACATAATTAGTTATAGGAGGGTGACATAATTCGTTATAGGAGGTTGACATAATTCGTTATAGATGTTGACATAATTAGCTATAGAGGGTGACATAATTAGTTATAGGAGGGTGACCTAATTAGTTATGGAGGATGACCAACTTAGCCATAGAGGGTGACATAATTAGATATAGAGGGTGACATAATTAATTATAAGAGGTTGACATAATTAGCTATAGAGGATGACCTAATTAGTTATAGAGGGTGACCAACTTAGTTATAGAGGGTGACATAATTAGTTATAGTGTATGACCAACTTAGTTATAGAGGGTGACATAATTAGTTATAGAGGGTGACCTAATTAGTTATAGGAGGGTGACATAATTAGTTATAGGAGGTTGACATAATTCGTTATAGGAGGTTGACATAATTCGTTATAGATGTTGACATAATTAGCTATAGAGGGTGACATAATTAGTTATAGGAGGTTGACATAATTAGTTATAGGAGGGTGACCTAATTAGTTATAGAGGATGACCAACTTAGCCATAGAGGGTGACATAATTAGTTATAGAGGGTGACATAAATAGTTATAGAGGATGACATAATTAGTTATAGAGGGTGACATAATTAGTTATAGAGGGTGACATAATTAGTTATAGGAGGTTGACATAATTAGTTATAGGAGGGTGACATAATTAGTTATAGAGGATGACATAATTAGTTATAGGAGGGTGACATAATTAGTTATAGAGGGTGACATAATTAGTTATAGGAGGTTGACATAATTAGCTATAGAGGGTGACATAATTAGTTATAGGAGGTTGACATAATTAGCTATAGAGGGTGACATAATTAGTTATAGGAGGGTGACATAATTAGTTATAGAGGATGACATAATTAGTTATAGGAGGGTGACATAATTAGTTATAGGAGGGTGACATAATTAGTTATAGAGGGTGACATAATTAGTTATAGAGGGTGACATAATTAGTTATAGAGGGTGACATAATTAGTTATAGGAGGTTGACATAATTAGCTATAGAGGGTGACCAACTTAGTTATAGAGGGTGACATAATTAGTTATAGAGGGTGACCTAATTAGTTATAGGAGGGTGACATAATTAGTTATAGAGGATGACATAATTAGTTATAGGAGGGTGACATAATTAGATATAGGAGGGTGACATAATTAGTTATAGAGGGTGACATAATTAGATATAGGAGGTTGACATAATTAGTTATAGGAGGGTGACATAATTAGTTATAGGAGGGTGACCTAATTAGTTATAGAGGTTGACATAATTAGTTATAGGAGGTTGACATAATTAGTTATAGGAGGGTGACATAATTAGTTATAGGAGGGTGACATAATTAGTTATAGGAGGGTGACCTAATTAGTTATAGGAGGTTGACATAATTAGTTATAGAGGTTGACATAATTAGTTATAGAGGTTGACATAATTAGTTATAGAGGTTGACATAATTAGTTATAGAGGTTGACATAATTAGTTATATAGGGTGACATAATTAGCTATAGAGGTCGACATAATTAGTTATAGAGGTTGACATAATTAATTATAGAGGGTGACCTAATTAGTTATATAGGGTGACACAATTAGTTATAGAATTTGACATAATTAGTTATAGAGGTTGACATAATTAGTTATAGAGGTTGACATAATTAGCTATAAAGGGTGACATAATTAGTTATAGAGGGTGACATAATTAGTTATAGAGGGTGACATAATTAGTTATAGGAGGTTGACATAATTAGTTATAGAGGGTGACATAATTAGTTATGAGGGTGACATAATTAGTTATAGGAGGGTGACATAATTAGTTATAGAGGGTGACATAATTAGTTATAGAGGGTGACATAATTAGTTATAGAGGGTGACATAATTAGTTATAGGAGGTTGACATAATTAGCTATAGAGGGTGACCAACTTAGTTATAGAGGGTGACATAATTAGTTATAGAGGGTGACCTAATTAGTTATAGGAGGGTGACATAATTAGTTATAGAGGATGACATAATTAGTTATAGGAGGGTGACATAATTAGATATAGGAGGGTGACATAATTAGTTATAGGAGGGTGACATAATTAGATATAGGAGGGTGACATAATTAGATATAGGAGGTTGACATAATTAGTTATAGGAGGGTGACATAATTAGATATAGGAGGTTGACATAATTAGTTATAGGAGGTTGACATAATTAGATATAGGAGGTTGACATAATTAGTTATAGGAGGGTGACATAATTAGTTATAGGAGGGTGACCTAATTAGTTATAGGAGGTTGACATAATTAGTTATAGAGGTTGACATAATTAGTTATAGAGGTTGACATAATTAGTTATAGAGGTTGACATAATTAGTTATAGAGGTTGACATAATTAGTTATATAGGGTGACATAATTAGCTATAGAGGTCGACATAATTAGTTATAGAGGTTGACATAATTAATTATAGAGGGTGACCTAATTAGTTATATAGGGTGACACAATTAGTTATAGAATTTGACATAATTAGTTATAGAGGTTGACATAATTAGTTATAGAGGTTGACATAATTAGCTATAAAGGGTGACCTAATTAGTCATAGAGGGTGAACTAATTAGTTATAGAGGGTGACCTAATTAGTTATAGAGGGTGACATAATTAGCTATAGAGGGTGACATAATTAGTTACAGAGGTTGACATAATTAGTTATATGAGGGTGACATAATTCGTTATTGAGGGTGACATAATTAGTTATAGAGTGTTTTTCTTTTTCGATGTAATTGTTTTGCGTCATTCTGTGTTCTATTATAGTATTATTATAATGTTCATGTACTATAAGTTTTGCGTCATTCTCTGTTCTATTATAGTATTATTATAATGTTCATGTACTATAAGTTAATAGTATGCAAGACCTTCATATAGTTCTTGGTTGTTTTGTGTGGTGGTGTTTGTTGGGTTATGCGGTGTGTTGCGTTGTGTTGTGTTTGGTGTTGGTTTTGAGTTGCGTTGTGTGTTGTATTGTTGTGTGTGTTGTATGTTGCGTTGTGTGTTGTGTTGCGTTGTATGGTGTGTTGTATGTTGCGTTGTGTGTTATGTTGCGTTGTATGTTATGTTGTGTTGTGTGTTGCATTGTATATTGTGTTGGGTTGTGTGTTGTGTTGAGTGGTATATTGCGTTGTGTGTTATGTTGTGTTGTGTGTTGTGTGTTGTGTTGAGTGGTGTGTTGAGTATTGTGTTGTGTGTTGTGTTGAGTGTTGTGTTGTGTGTTGTGTTGTATGTTGTGTTGAGTGTTGTGTTGTGTGTTGTGTGTTGCATTGTATATTGTGTTGTGTTGTGTGTTGTGTTGAGTGGTATATTGCGTTATGTGTTGTGTGTTGCGTTGTGTGTTGTATTGTGTTGTGTTGCGTAGTGTGGTGGTGCTTTGCCTGTTGTGTTGTGTTTTGTGTTGCGTTGTGTGGTATATTGCGTTGTGTGTTGTATTGTGCTGTGTTGCGTCGTGTAGTATATTGCGTTGTGTGTTGTATTGTGTTGTGTTGCGTGGTGTGGTGGTGCTTTGCCTGTTGTGCTGTGTTTTGTGTTGCGTTGTGTGTTGTACTGTCTTGTGGGTTGTGTTGTGTGTTTCGTTGTGTGGTGTGTTGTGTTGCGCTGTGCGTTGTGTAGCGTGTTTTTTGTTGTAGTTGTGTGTGTTGCGTTGTTTGTTATGTTGTGTGTTATGATGTGTTTGTGTTGCGTAATGTGTTGCACTGTGTTGTGTGTTGCTTTGTGTTGTGTGTTGCTTTGTGCTGTGTGGTGCGTTGCGTTGTGCGTTGTGTTTTGCATTGCGTTGTGTGTTTATTTTGTGTGTTGCGTTGTGTATTGAGTTGTGTTGTGTGTTACGTTACGTGTTGCCTTGTGTGTTGTGCGTTGTTTGTTACTCTGCGTGTTCCGTTGTGTGTTACGTTGTGGTCTGCGTTGTGTCGTGTGTCTCTTGCTGGGTGTGTTGCGTTGCACTGTGTGTTGTATGGGGTGTGTTGCGTTGCATGCTGTGGTGTGGTGTGTGTTGCGATATGCTACATTGTATGTTGTGTTGTGTCGTGTATTATTGTGTTGTGTTGTGTGTTGCGTTGTTTGTTTTATTGTTGTGTGTGATGTGTGTTGCACTGTGGGTTGAGCTATATATTGGGTTGCGTTGTGCTTTGTGTTGTGTGTTGCGTGGTGTGGTGTTTTGTGTGGCGTCTTGTGGTGGTGTGTGTGGCGTGTGTTTTGTTGCGGTGTGTGTTATGTTGTTTGCTACTTTGAGTATTACTTTGCGTGTTGTGGTGTGTGTTGCGTTGTATTTTGTGTTGTGTGTTGTGTGTTGCGTTGTATTTTGTGTTGTGTATTGCGTTGAATGGTGCCTTGCGTTGTGTGTTGTGTTTTGTGTTGCAATGTATGTTGTGATGATTAGTGCCTTTCGTTGTATATTGTGATGAATAGTACCTTGCGTTGTATGTTGTGATGAATAGTGTCTTGCGTTGTATGTTGTGATGAATAGTACCTTGCGTTGTATGTTGTGATGAATAGTGTATTGCGTTGTATGTTGTGATGAATAGTGCCTTGCGTTGTATGTTGTGATGAATAGTGCATTGCGTTGTATGTTGTGATGAATAGTGCATTGCGTTGTATGTTGTGATGAATAGTACCTTGCGTTGTATGTTGTGATGAATAGTGTATTGCGTTGTATGTTGTGATGAATAGTACCTTGCGTTGTATGTTGTGATGAATAATGTATTGCGTTGTATGTTGTGATGAATAGTGCCTTGCGTTGTATGTTGTGATGAATAATGTATTGCGTTGTCTGTTGTGATGAATAGTACCTTGCGTTGTATGTTGTGATGAATAATGCCTTGCGCTATATGTTGTGATGAATAGTACCTTGCGTTGTATGTTGTGATGAATAGTACCTTGCGTTGTATGTTGTGATGAATAGTACATTGCGTTGTATGTTGTGATGAATAGTGTATTGCGTTGTATGTTGTGATGAATAGTGCATTGCGTTGTATGTTGTGATGAATAGTGCATTGCGTTGTATGTTGTGATGAAAAGTGCATTGCGTTGTATGTTGTGATGAATAGTGTATTGCATTGTATGTTGTGATGAATAGTGTCTTGCATTGTATGTTGTGATGAATAGTGCATTGCGTTGTATGTTGTGATGAATAGTACCTTGTGGTGTATGTTGTGATGAATAGTGCATTGCGTTGTATGTTGTGATGAATAGTGTATTGCGTTGTATGTTGTGATGAATAGTGTCTTGCATTGTATGTTGTGATGAATAGTACCTTGCGTTGTATGTTGTGATGAATAGTGCCTTGCGTTGTATGTTGTGATGAATAGTACCTTGCGTTGTATGTTGTGATGAATAGTGCCTTGCGTTGTATGTTGTGATGAATAGTACATTGCATTGTATGTTGTGATGAATAGTGTCTTGCGTTGTATGTTGTGATGAATAGTGTCTTGCATTGTATGTTGTGATGAATAGTGCCTTGCGTTGTATGTTGTGATGAATTATGTCTTGCATTGTATGTTGTGATGAATAGTGTCTTGCGTTGTATGTTGTGATGAATAGTGTTTTGCAATGTATGTTGTGATGAATAGTGCCTTGCGTTGTATGTTGTGATGAATAGTGTCTTGCGTTGTATGTTGTGATGAATAGTGTCTTGCAATGTATGTTGTGGTGAATAGTGCATTGCGTTGTATGTTGTGATGAATAGTGTATTGCATTGTATGTTGTGATGAATAATGCCTTGCGTTGTATATTGTGATGAATAGTGCATTGCGTTGCATGTTGTGATGAATAGTGCATTGCGTTGTATGTTGTGATGAATAGTACATTGCGTTGTATGTTGTGATGAATAGTGTCTTGCGTTGTATGTTGTGATGAATAGTGTCTTGCGTTGTATGTTGTGATGAATAGTACCTTGCGTTGTATGTTGTGATGAATAGTACCTTGCGTTGTATGTTGTGATGAATAGTGCATTGCGTTGTAAGTTGTGATGAATAGTGTCTTGCGTTGTATGTTGTGATGAATAGTGTCTTGCGTTGTATGTTGTGATGAAGAGTACCTTGCGTTGTATGTTGTGATGAATAGTGCCTTGCGTTGTATGTTGTGATGAATAGTGTCTTGCGTTGTATGTTGTGATGAATAGTACATTGCGTTGTATGTTGTGATGAATAGTACATTGCGTTGTATGTTGTGATGAATAGTGCATTGCGTTGTATGTTGTGATGAATAGTGTATTGCGTTGTATGTTGTGATGAATAGTGTCTTGCGTTGTATGTTGTGATGAATAGTGTCTTGCGTTGTATGTTGTGATGAATAGTGCATTGCGTTGTATGTTGTGATGAATAGTGTATTGCGTTGTATGTTGTGATGAATAGTGTCTTGCGTTGTATGTTGTGATGAATAGTGTATTGCGTTGTATGTTGTGATGAATAATGTATTGCGTTGTATGTTGTGATGAATAGTGCCTTGCGTTGTATGTTGTGATGAATAGTGCATTGTGTTGTATGTTGTGATGAATAGTGCCTTGCGTTGTATGTTGTGATGAATAGTGTCTTGCGTTGTATGTTGTGATGAATAGTGCATTGCGTTGTATGTTGTGATGAATAATGTATTGCGTTGTATGTTGTGATGAATAGTGCCTTGCGTTGTATGTTGTGATGAATAGTGCATTGCGTTGTATGTTGTGAGGAATAATGTATTGCGTTGTATTGTTTGATGAATAGTGCCTTGCGTTGTATTGTTTGATGAATAGTGCCTTGTGTTGTATGTTGTGATGAATAGTGTCTTGCGTTGTATGTTGTGATGAATAGTACCTTGCGTTGTATGTTGTGATGAATAGTGCCTTGCGTTGTATGTTGGGATGAATAGTACCTTGCGTTGTATGCTGTGATGAATAGTGTATTGCGTTGTATGTTGTGATGAATAGTGCCTTGCGTTGTATGTTGTGATGAATAGTGCATTGCGTTGTATGTTGTGATGAATAGTGCATTGCGTTGTATGTTGTGATGAATAGTGCCTTGCGTTGTATTGTTTGATGAATAGTACCTTGCGTTGTATGTTGTGATGAATAGTGCATTGCGTTGTATGTTGTGATGAATAGTGTCTTGCGTTGTATGTTGTGATGAATAGTACCTTGCGTTGTATGTTGTGATGAATAGTGCCTTGCGTTGTATGTTGTGATGAATAGTGCCTTGCGTTGTATGTTGTGATGAATAGTGCCTTGCGTTGTATGTTGTGATGAATAGTGCCTTGCGTTGTATGTTGTGATGAATAGTGCCTTTTAGTGTGTTTCGCTATGTTGCGTTGCGTTGTGTGTTGCGTTATATGTTGCGTTGTATGTTGCGTTATATGGTGTGTTGTGTGTTGCGTTATATGTTGCGTTTTGTGTTGCGTTATATGTTGCGTTGTATGTTGCGTTATATGTTGTGTTGTGTGTTGCGTTGTATGGTGTGTTGTGTGTTGCGTTGTATGTTGCGGTGTGTGTTGTGTTGTGTGTTGCGTTATATGTTGCGTTATATGTTGCGTTATATGTTGCGTTATATGTTGCGTTATATGTTGCGTTATATGTTGCGTTATATGTTGTATTGTGTGTTGCGTTATATGTTGCGTTATATGGTGCGTTATATGTTGCGTTATATGTTGCGTTATATGTTGCGTTATATGTTGTATTGTGTGTTGCGTTATATGTTGCGTTATATGGTGCGTTATATGTTGTATTGTGTGTTGCGTTATATGTTGCATTATATGGTGCGTTATTTTTGTGTTGTATGTTGCGTTATATGTTGCGTTATATGGTGCGTTATTGTTGTATTGTGTGTTGCGTTATATGTTGAGTTATATGGTGCGTTATATGTTGTGTTGTGTGTTGCGTTATATGTTGCGTTATATGGTGAGTTATATGTTGTATTGTGTGTTGCGTTATATGTTGCGTTATATGGTGCGTTATATGTTGTGTTGTGTGTTGCGTTATATGTTGCGTTATATGTTGTGTTGTGTATTGCGTTATATGTTGCGTTATATGGTGCGTTATATGTTGCGTTATATGTTGCGTTATATGTTGTGTTGTGTGTTGCGTTATATGTTGCGTTATATGGTGCGTTATATGTTGTATTGTGTGTTGTGTTGTTTATTTGATGAAATATAATACAATTTTACACTGAAACAAACACATATCGTCCACGTATCGGCAGGTCACTGACTACATGCTTTATATTTTTATCAGCCTGTTATAAATTCAAACGCTTATAAAGTTGGGTTTATATGACAGTGCATTTCTCTCTCCTAAATTTGAGGCCACTTCAGAATTGAAATTGCCGAATTTTTCTTTCTCCAAACAAAAGGCAATAATTTTTAGTTGATAAAAAGACTAAAATGTACGCTTTAGTACCTCTTATGGACAATAAATACACCTGGAACGATGGGCAATGCTTGTCCTCGAAAACTGCACAATATATAACACTGTTTACACAATGGATAGTCAAGAGACAATGTGTTATATTCGTTTTTTTTAAATAACGTTCGTTTTTCTACCCAAGATGAACGCGTATACAGACATGTTATGATCCACCAGCTGACATGTCACTCTACAAATAATGTCTTTAAAGGTAAAGAAAAGGTGCATATATATTATAATATAACTATTCATTACTTTTTGAGGCTTTGTTTATTAAGTTATTATTAAGTTATTTAGTTATTAGTAAGTTATTATTAGATAAGTGTATTATAAAGACTATACAACGTGTCACAACAACAACAACAACAACAACAACAACCAACAACAAACAACCAACAACCAACCAACAACCAACAACAAACAACAACCAACAAACCAACAACCAACAACCAACCAACAACAAACAACCAACAACCAACAAACAACCAACCAACAACAACAACCAACAACCAACAACCAACAACCAACAACCAACAACCAACAACCAACAACCAACAACCAACCAACAACAAACAACCAACAACCAACAACCAACCAACAACCAACAACAACAAACAAACAACAACAAACAACAACAACCAACAACAACAAACAACAACAACCAACAACAACAAACAACAACAAACAACAACAACAACAACAACAACAACAACAACAACAACAACAACACAACAACAACAACAACAACAACACAACAACAACAACAACAACAACCAACAACAACAACAACAACAACAACACAACACAACAACAACAACAACAACAACAACAACAACAACACACAACAACAACAACAACAACAACAACAACAAAACAACAACAACAACAAACCACAACAACAACAACAACAAAACAACACCAACAACAACAACAACAACAACAACAACAACAACAACAACAACAACAACAACAAACAACAACAAACAACAACAACAACAACAACACAACAACAACAACAACAACAACAACAACAACAACAACAACAACAACAACAACAACAACAACAACAACAACAACAACAACAACAACAACAACAACAACAACAACAACAACAACATTTATTCAACATTAAGCAAAATTACAGTGCTTCTAGTTTATTATAAATAGTATATAAACATAACATGTAATGTAATGACAACATGAAACATGAGTCCTACACGTGGTATCTTAAGCAAAGTGAAGATTATCATAATTATCATATTTCATTAAGTTTTTTTTTTTTTTTTTAAAGAGAAGCTTAGTTTGTTTTAGTATTCATTAGTATTATAGTTCAAGGAATATTATTGATTTGATCTAACTCTTTTCGGACTTTACTGGCAAAATATATGTATTTTTGTAAGTTTGAGATTTCCTTTTTATTTCTTGACATCATAAGTTTATCAAATTTATTTAAAGTTGGCCAACTGCAATAATACGGCTTTATATATTTTTTCGTATATCGGTGTACAATGTGCATATTAAAAGAAAGTGATACTCATTTTCGATTGTCCTTAAGTTAAAAAATTTGCATATTCTCTCATTTCGTGGTACATTAAGATACCTTCCTCTTTCAATTTCTAAATTATGTGATGAAAGTCTAAATCTGCTCAGGGCTATACTAAATGTTTTGTCCGTACTATTATCAAGGTGCGTTTCTAAATTAAATGTATGTTTGAATCTACAGTATGTTGATAGTATCCTTGAGTTGTTTATGTCTGCGTACCAAGTTTGGTGATATTGGTCAAAGATTCTTTGCTTTATAATATGCAATTTAATTTCATAAGTTTGTTGGTGAAGCCATAGATTAGACATTCCCAGATTTTCCAAAATCGATTTTATTTGGTATGCCCAATTAGAACCATTATAAGTCACATTATTATTTGTGTGGTTTTTTAGCATTATATAAATTCGTTTAATGAGTGCATTATCATTCATTTTTAAAATTTTAATCCAATATCTTATCATATATACTTGTCTATTTATTTTCAAAGGGACTCTTCCAAGATCGCCATATAAACCACTTAAATTTGTGGATTTATTTACAATAAGAAGTTTTCTACAAAACTTTGTATGAATTAATTCTATATCTTTTCCTAGGTTTAACCCCCAAATTTCCGAACAGTACATACATACAGCTTATTTCCCACTATAATATCGACACATTTAATAATGTACGGTTGGTTATTGCACAACAATAGCGTGTGTATCTGCACATAGTAATACTTAAGATAACACTAGCGTACATACCTGCAATAACTTACGCTTAGCACAACACTAGTGTATACATGTACCTGCAATAACTTACGCTTAGCACAACACTAGTGTATACATGTACCTGCAATAACTTACGCTTAGCACAACACTAGTGTATACATGTACCTGCAATAACTTACGCTTAGCACAACACTAGTGTATACATGTACCTGCAATAACTTACGCTTAGCACAACACTAGTGTATACATGTACCTGCAATAACTTACGCTTAGCACAACACTAGTGTATACATGTACCTGCAATAACTTACGCTTAGCACAACACTAGTGTATACATGTACCTGCAATAACTTACGCTTAGCACAACACTAGTGTATACATGTACCTGCAATAACTTACGCTTAGCACAACACTAGTGTATACATGTACCTGCAATAACTTACGCTTAGCACAACACTAGTGTATGCACCTGCAACCACTTACGCCTAACACTTTCTGCGTATTAGTTAATAGATTCAATGAGATTTCCAGTTTTGTGTAGTATTGTATCGCCTATGCGGTTGGTGCCATGAACTGTGATTAGTGTAAAACTTAACAAAGCCCCGCTCCTTATCACCATGGGTTGAGTCCTCCAAATACCTCCAATAACCAATCATTACCAAAACAACGATAGTCTATAGTAACTGGACATTACCTATAGTTGGTTTTATGGAGAACAGCATTATATTGGGAATACTTGAAATCTGTTGGGTTTCGCAATTTGTGAACGGACTTTAGACATAGCCACCAATACACCCATGTCCCGGACAATGCGAACTATTTTCTCGCCTGTTAATGAACAGAAAAATACTAATGTGTGATAATCCTGTATACAGGTGTCCATGTTTGTTAAGCCTTAACACCTGTGGCTTAACGTTAAATTAAGAGGTTTTGTAAACGACAACATTTCCAAAACACAAATCCTTCTATTAACCAAACTTGCAATACAATCTCCAACAAATGGTTAGGTTTTATTGTATAAAATAGTGGCGCTAAATCCGCAAATAAACTTACTGCGCTTAATTAGTTTTAAGTAGATTTATATAACACCATATTTATTGTTAATTCACTCCTTGTTCCCATTTAAAATCAAGTCAGAACTGAATGGTCATCATGACTGTAATTAAGCTTCTGAAAAATCAGTGACACTTGCTTTATTGTGCTGGTCTTTATTCAGCTTAGAGTCTCGAGACATACTATGATCGTGTTAAGTTTATTGGAATCGAGAGAGGGATATCTTTTTGAAGATTGTTGACGGTGTCTTGAAGTTCGGTTCAACTATCTACAATAAGCCAGTGGGTAGATCGGACAACAATATGTCATATCAACGTTGAAGGACCGTTCATGAGATAACATTATTAAAGATGATAGATCGAGTTGTAAATACAAACAATAACGTCTTTATTGCTCAACATAGCATTTTATGATTATCAGGGAAAATGAAGCGACGCGTTAAATTAACTGTATTAATTATGCGAGAAAAGCAAGATAAATTTATTATATCTGCTAGCACAATGATGCTATATATCTATGCTGCTAACACAATGATGCTATATATATGTGCTGCTAACACAATGATTCTATATATCTGTGCTGCTAACACAATGATGCTATATATCTGTGCTGCTAACACAATGATGCTATATATCTGTGCTGCTAACACAATGATGCTATATATATATGCTGCTAACACAATGATGCTATATAGCAATGCTGCTAACACAATGATGCTATATATCTGTGCTGCTAACACAATGATGCTATATATATATGTGCTGCTAACACAATGATGCTATATATATATGTGCTGCTAACACAATGATGCTATATATCTGTGCTGCTAACACAATGATGCTATATATCTGTGCTGCTAACACAATGATGCTATATATCTGTGCTGCTAACACAATGATGCTATATATATGTGCTGCTAACACAATGATGCTATATATATATGTGCTGCTAACACAATGATGCTATATATCTGTGCTGCTAACACAATGATGCTATATATATGTGCTGCTAACACAATGATGCTATATATATGTGCTGCTAACACAATGATGCTATATATCTGTGCTGCTAACACAATGATGCTATATATCTGTGCTGCTAGATGCATCAGGGAATGGATAAGTTTAAACTTTATTTATTTTAAATATATTCATATGCAAATTAGTTTTGTGATCATTTAATGTCTTCTTCTATGACTTCCATGTGCATAGCAACGCATTTCCGAAAACACAATCTGTTATAATGGCATTTGGTATCTTAGAACCGCTACAGTGCATGGATAGTTCTTGATTCGGGCAATGGAAAATAGCGCTACCAATCAGTTCACACTCGGTTACTTTCTCAGAAAAATGTGTCATGCTTGTCTTCACCGTATTCCTTTAAACAGAAACCTGCTGTGTCTGGACAACTTCACAACAATGTTATTTTAACAATGTTAATGGGAAGGGCTGTACATAATGTTGTCATAACGTGCAGCCCAAACCATTTGCTTGTACCCCAGATTAAATAGTATACAGCAATAATAATAATAATAATAATAATAATAATAATAATAATAATGTAATGTAATAATAATAATAAAATAATAATAAATCCTAATATAATTTTATATTGTTTCACATTATTTTAGTTTAGTTTAATTGTAATGTAATGTATGAAAAATGGACTGGTAATCCAGGGATCGCAGGCTCGGTCCCCCGTCTGACCCTAATCAAATTAACAGTCTTTCAGATAGGACGTTAAACCGAGGTCTTGTGTCGGTGCTTTACACCGTGCACGTAAAAGAACCAGAGGAGACTCTGGAATGGGTCTCTCTCTGTATCATTGCACTATCCTCCAAAAATCTAAAATAACTAATCTCTTCAGGAGGCGTCGCTCATATGGGCAACCGGTAGCGACGATAAATAAACGTAAAAAATATGCAATAAAATATTATTTAAAAAAAACAATGTTTTTCTGACCGCCTCTGTTATTCTCATTATGTATACACATGCTGTTTTATTTCACTGATAATGTAACTATTAGATTCTAATCAAGATACAGATATGTGTCGTGAAACTCGCTCTAGTATCGTGCACCAAGTTCCTTTGAAACACGTGTAGAGATGCATGGCCATCGGTCAAGAACGCGGTATCGCCAGTATCATCAATGTCTCTAAGCAACATGTACGACAGTATAAAAGTAAAGTAAAAAGTAAAGTGTTTGTTTATTATAGTGTCACCCCTATTTAAAGGGCCAGCCATTTCTGACTTATGAGACACCTTTTTTTATGAACATCAGTACTTCCCGAATCCTATGCGTGTGTGCCAGACGTCAGGCTGGTAGGCAATCGGTATTAAGTATATTTCAATCAACTCGCCATTGTTTCAACAGCGTTAAGAGCTTTTGTTTGGTTAATGGAAACGAGGCTCATGCAGGCTCTTAAGGTGACACGTAAATATGGCGGTTGTCAAACGAAGTTGCTACCGTTTACCTGACTTCCTGATTTGCTTTGAGAATTGGCGTTCAAGTAGAGCACAGCACACGCCATATTCTAACGTTATCACGGTTCATGAGCTGTTACATTATCATTGAATAGGGCGATAATTTAAATGATTATGAATTAATTTCATAGTTTCTTTAGCTTGCTGGTGCAGTAGAATTGAACAAAAGTCCCCACATTTATTGAGTGTGTCTATTCGTTTGTTTGACTGATGATTTTATTTCTGTTTAGGATACATTGAAGTATATATCTATATTATATATTTAGTACTTGATTGACAACATACCAGTTTAATCGGATTATTGTCAATGCTGCACCATGGCCTGGAAATCGAAATTGATTAAAGCAAACACTCATTTCAAATGACGACTTTGGAATTTAACTGTTTTCTTTTTGCCTGTGTACCGGTATATAGAGGTATATGTACGGATCTGTAGTCCAGTGGTAACACGCTGGACTGGTAATCTAGGGATCGCAGGTACGATCACCCGTCTGACCCTAATAAAATGAACAGTCATTCAGATGGGACGTTAAACCGAGGTCTCGTGTCGGTGCTTTACACCGTGCACGTAAAGAACCAGATGAGACTTTGGAATGGGTCTCTGTCTGTATCATTGCACTATCCTCCAAAATCTAAAATTACTAATATCTTCAGGAGGCGTCGCTCATTTGGGCAACCGGTAGCGACGATAAATAAACGTAAAAACACACACGCATATCCTGATAGCATTGTGAATGTGTCAGTGTTTCTTCTCGGGTTGTTGTTGTTTTTATATCTTTGATGCAGTTTCAAAACACAGACTGTGTCCGCGTGTTCTATTACTCTCTCATTCTGAATGTGGTATTACTTGTTAAAAATTATTTGATCATTGTTAAGAAATACCATTTGGAACTATCTTTTTAAGCAACTAGGTATCTTGTAATTTCAAACGGTGTTAATATTAACATCTCCTTAACACTCATGTGAAGAACCCTTGCACTTCAATACATTGATTGTAAGAGCTGGTAACGGGTTTTGGCTCGCCCTCTCCGATACATCGTGTACACATGTAACAACTCTCTAATGACTCGTATTTATTTCAAACAATATGCACGTTTTGTTCCTTGATTGAATCCGATAAACCGTTATATCTGCTTAAAACGATTTTATGAATATTCCATGTTTCATTTTATTGTAATATTTGTCCCACAGGAAAATCAATCCCGAAGGATTGCTCGTAGTCAGCGCGTTCGCTCTCATACTGGCATTAGAATCAAACCTGGCCATGTACTCACAGCGTGTTCGCTCTCATACTGGCATTAGAATCAAACC
The DNA here is from genome assembly GCA_014843695.1 of Archivesica marissinica. Lineage (NCBI taxonomy): Eukaryota > Metazoa > Mollusca > Bivalvia > Venerida > Vesicomyidae > Archivesica > Archivesica marissinica. Next base: position 50,086,593 of record CM026404.1, on the reverse strand, counting down.
TGGCCATGTACTCACAGCGCGTCCGCTCTCATACTGGCATTAGAATCAAACCTGGCCATGTACTCACATCGTGTCCGCTCTCATACTGGCATTAGAATCAAACCTGGCCATGTACTCACAGCGCGTCCGCTCTCATACTGGCATTAGAATCAAACCTGGCCATGTACTCACAGCGTGTTCGCTCTCATACTGGCATTAGAATCAAACCTGGCCATGTACTCACAGCGTGTCCGCTCTCATACTGGCATTAGAATCAAACATTGCCATGTACTCACAGCGCGCCCGCTCTCATACTGGCATTAGAATCAAACCTTGCCATGTACTCACAGCGCGTCCGCTCTCATACTGGCATTAGAATCAAGCCTGGCCATGTACTCACAGCGTGTCCGCTCTCATACTGGCATTATAATCAAACCTGGCCATGTACTCACAGCATGTCCGCTCTCATACTGGCATTAGAATCAAACCTGGCCATGTACTCACAGCGTGTCCGCTCTCATACTGGCATTAGAAACAAACCTGGCCATGTACTCACAGCGTGTCCGCTCTCATACTGGCATTAGAATCAAACCTGGCCATGTACTCACAGCGTGTCCGCTCTCATACTGGCATTAGAATCAAACCTGGCCATGTACTCACAGCGCGTCCGCTCTCATACTGGCATTAGAATAAAATATGCCCACTTCCAGCGTGTCCGCTCTCATACTGGCATTAGAATAAAAGCTGTCCATTCCTAGTGTGTCCGCTCTCATACTAGCATTAGAATAAAATCTGCCCACTCCCAGCGTGTCCGCTCTCGGCGAGACTTACATGGTGTAGAACGTAGCTTGACACGGCGTGACTTATATGGTGTAGAACGTAGCTTGACACGGCGTGACTTATATGGTGTAGAACGTAGCTTGACACGGCGTGACTTATATGGTGTAGAACGTAGCTTGACACGGCGTGATTTATATGGTGCAGAACGTAGCTTGACACGGCGTGACTTATATGGTGTAGAACGTAGCTTGACACGGCGTGACTTATATTGTGTAGAACGTAGCTTGACACGGCGAGACTTACACGGTGTAGAACGTAGCTTGACACGGTGTGACTTACATTGTGTAGAACGTAGCTTGACACGGCGTGACTTACACGGTGTAGAACGTAGCTTGACACGGCGTGACTTACATTGTGTAGAACGTAGCTTGACACGGCGTGACTTACACGGTGTAGAACGTAGCTTGACACGGCGTGACTTACATTGTGTAGAACGTAGCTTGACACGGCGAGACTTACACGGTGTAGAACGTAGCTTGACACGGCGTGACTTACATGGTGTAGAACGTAGCTTGACACGGCGTGACTTACACGGTGTAGAACGTAGCTTGACACGGCGTGACTTACATTGTGTAGAACGTAGCTTGACACGGCGAGACTTACATGGTGTAGAACGTAGCTTGACACGGCGTGACTTACATGGTGTAGAACGTAGCTTGACACGGCGTGACTTACACGGTGTAGAACGTAGCTTGACACGGCGTGACTTACATTGTGTAGAACGTAGCTTGACACGGCGAGACTTACATGGTGTAGAACGTAGCTTGACACGGCGTGACTTACATTGTGTAGAACGTAGCTTGACACGGCGAGACGTACATGGTGTAGAATTTAGTACGTCTCGCCGTGTCAAGCTACATTGTAAGTCTCGACGTGTAGTGGAATACATTCAATGTTTCCTAATTAAATACAAAAACCGTCTCAGGTTGCATCTTGCATTATATCAGACATCTTAATAGTTTTGCTCAATAAAATAGAAAGCAATCAATGCCCACATCAAAGACCTTTTGGGACCTTTCCCCACTCGACACCAATTATAGATCTAGCACTGAAATGTAATGATATTTCTTATGAACATTTCTTTGAAGTCTTTTTACAATATTAAAATGACAATTTGCTCTAATTTGTACAAATATTTGATTCTAATTAGAAGTGTGAAAAGTAAGAAATTGTAGAAGCATTGTTTTTGATGTCATAAAAACGCTTAATAGAAGTTGGGAACAAATCCGTGCCTGTTTGTCTTATCGTGGGGTTAGAAAGGGTACTTTTAGATCTACTCAAGGGCTCGTTCAACAGAAGAGGGGCTATTATTAAAGGAATGATACATGAAAGGTGAAATTTGAATGTATATCAATGGAGAGTTCTCAATAGAGTTAAGGTCTAATGAAGTTCTATGAAGACGATCATTAGAGGCGAACTGTCTTATGTTGTACCTAGATATAATTGTAAAGGAATGGGACATTTCGTTTGTACATGTCATTAATTAGCTTAAGGGTTGTATTTACCCGCACATCTTTGATAACTGTGTAGGTGTGTACATTTGGAAAGCATTAATACTTATTAAACAAATGGCATATTTAAATTACTTTTAATATTCTAGTTAGAATATCATCTAGGTGCATACAAATAGTACTGTTCCCACAAGCAACACAATACACCTGCATTGCCTCTATCAATAGCGTTACTGGTACTACTGGACGCGGCCTCTATCAATAGCGTTACTGGTACTACTGGACGAGGTCTCTATCAATAGCGTTATTGGTACTACTGGACGAGGACGCTATCAATAGCGTTACTGGTACTACTGGACGAGGTCTCTATCAATAGCGTTACTGGTACTACTGGACGAGGCCTCTATCAATAACGTTACTTGTACTACTGGACGAGGCCTCTATCAATAGCGTTACTGGTACTACTGGACGAGGCCTCTATCAATAGCGTTACTGGTACTACTGGACGAGGCCTCTATCAATAGCGTTACTGGTACTACTGGACGAGGCCTCTATCAATAGCGTTACTGGTACTACTGGACGCGGACTCTATCAATAGCGTTACTGGTACTACTGGACGAGGCCTCTATCAATAGCGTTACTGGTACTACTGGACGAGGCCTCTATCAATAGCGTTACTGGTACTACTGGACGAGGTCTCTATCAATAGCGTTACTGGTACTACTGGACGAGGCCTCTATCAATAGCGTTACTGGTACTACTGGACGAGGTCTCTATCAATAGCGTTACTGGTACTACTGGACGAGGCCTCTATCAATAGCGTTACTGGTACTACTGGACGAGGTCTCTATCAATAGCGTTACTGGTACTACTGGACGAGGCCTCTATCAATAGCGTTACTGGTACTACTGGACGAGGTCTCTATCAATAGCGTTACTGGTACTACTGGACGAGGCCTCTATCAATAGCGTTACTGGTACTACTGGACGAGGTCTCTATCAATAGCGTTACTGGTACTACTGGACGAGGCCTCTATCAATAGCGTTACTGGTACTACTGGACGAGACCTCTATCACTAGCGTTACTGGTACTACTGGACGAGGACTCTATCAATAGCGTTACTGGTACTACTGGACGAGGCCTCTATCAATAGCGTTACTGGTACTACTGGACGAGGGCTCTATCAATAGCGTTACCGGTACTACTGGACGAGGGCTCTATCAATAGCGTTACTGGTACAACTGGACGAGGCCTCAACTGGACGAGGCCTCTATCAATAGCGTTACTGGTACTACTGGACAGGCCTCTATCAATAGCGTTACTGGTACTACTGGACGAGGCCTCTATCAATAGCGTTACTGGTACTACTGGACGGCCTCTATCAATAGCGTTACTGGTACTACTGGACGAGGCCTCTATCAATAGCGTTACTGGTACTACTGGACGAGGCCTCTATCAATAGCGTTACTGGTACTACTGGACGAGGCCTCTATCAATAGCGTTACTGGTACTACTGGACGAGGCCTCTATCAATAGCGTTACTGGTACTACTGGACTGGTACTACTGGACGAGGCCTCTATCAATAGCGTTACTGGTACTACTGGACGAGGCCTCTATCAATAGCGTTACTGGTACTACTGGGCGAGGCCTCTATCAATAGCGTTACTGGTACTACTGGACGAGGCCTCTATCAATAGCGTTACTGGTACTACTGGACGGCCTCTATCAATAGCGTTACTGGTACTACTGGACGAGGCCTCTATCAATAGCGTTACTGATACTACTGGACGAGGCCTCTATCAATAGCGTTACTGGTACTACTGGACTAGGCCTCTATCAATAGCGTTACTGGTACTACTGGACGGCCTCTATCAATAGCGTTACTGATACTACTGGACGAGGCCTCTATTAATAGCGTTACTGATACTACTGGACGAGGCCTCTATCAATAGCGTTACTGGTCCTACTGGACTAGGCCTCTATCAATAGCGTTACTGATACTACTGGACGAGGCCTCTATCAATAGCGTTACTGGTACTACTGGGCGAGGCCTCTATCAATAGCGTTACTGGTACTACTGGACGAGGCCTCTATCAATAGCGTTACTGATACTACTGGACGAGGCCTCTATCAATAGCGTTACTGGTACTACTGGACGAGGCCTCTATCAATAGCGTTACTGGTACTACTGGACGAGGCCTCTATCAATAGCGTTACTGGTACTACTGGACGGCCTCTATCAATAGCGTTACTGGTACTACTGGACGAGGCCTCTATCAATAGCGTTACTGATACTACTGGACGAGGCCTCTATCAATAGCGTTACTGATACTACTGGACGAGGCCTCTATCAATAGCGTTACTGATACTACTGGACGAGGCCTCTATCAATAGCGTTACTGGTACTACTGGACTAGGCCTCTATCAATAGCGTTACTGGTACTACTGGACGAGGTCGTCTACATTAACTTTAAGCAGGTATTTCAACCTGAGGAATAATATAAAATGATTTTACCAACACGACACAGATTGGCATTTAATAAATTTAGATGGACGGATCTGTAGTCCAGTGGTAACATGCTGTACTTGTAATCCAGGGATCGCAGGTTCGATTCCCCGTCTGACCCTAATAAAATTAACAGTCTTGCAGATGGGACGTTGAACCGAGGTCTCGTGTCGGTGCTGTACACCGTGCACGTAAAAGAACCAGAGGAGACTCTGGAATGGGCCTATGTCGGTATCATTGCACTATCATCCAAAAATCTAAAATTATTAATCTCTTCAGGAGGCGTCGCTCATATGGGCAACCGGTAGCGACGATAAATAAACGTAAAACACAATAATATTTTAGATGTGATAGGTGCACCAATCCGTATTGAAACCGAAGGTATGAGAATGTAAGATTAGACGATCGTCGACCGTCCTCTTTGCAATATCATAGGCGGGTTTCCCCTAAATTCTGGCAATCATAAGTAAATTTATTATGGTTGAATTGGCGACACGTTGGGTCATATACCTAGAGCTAATTAAATGGTATCTTTAATTCAGTCACAATATTTATACAAACTGCAGATGTTTGTAATCACATTTTACCTACAGTGTTAACTTATAAAACATTTTGAATCAGTCACAAGCTGGTACATTTTGCTTTACGAACAACCAATGGCGACGAAGCGTTTGAAAATCCAAATGTGCCTAAACAGTTTCTTTTCTTTTGTAACAGAAGGCCCGAAGCGCAATCGATTATGCATTGAACTCACAGGCACACAGTTAGGGTTCGATTCTGCTAGTGTGATCCTTTTTTTAGAATAATATCTGGATGAACACTCACAAAGATTAGAAGTGATGTGAACATTACCTTTCATTATAGAATAATGAGGTATTTAAAGCGAAATTACATCGCAAAAAGCATATAAAATGCATTTTTTTCCACGTATAAATAAATGCATAGCTACTACACATTCATCTGAATACATTCGAACACTAACATTGAATCAATAAACCGTGTTTTTGTGGTATACAAACTTTCAAAGGTGAAATTAGGATTTCATATAACGGTCATCCGCGCTCCTGAGTTGACGTTTGTTGTCATTGGAGTCAATACTAAACACGCGATATTTTCGATTAGAGATAATTTAACTAAGATTAGTCTACAAATAAATATACATAGGCACACATGTGAGATATCGCGGTAAATATGTACCATACCTCGTGCTATTCAGGATACGCGTGAATGTCGACCCTATTTACATTATTTTGTTATGTCAACAAACCGTGTATACGACCTTTGTTTATTTGTTAAAATACTCAGTTTTTTAGGCAAAGATTTGGAAAAAAATTATACCATATAATCGCAAATTCCATTCTGCAGACATTTGCGTTTTCACCGATGTAGTGTCGCTTTAAGGTCACACGAATGCACCAGTTGACGTCTAGGTTTCCATTTATGATTTATGTTGAAATGATAGATATGTTGTTATTAAATCTAGTTTCATGTTGATTTATGTTGAAATGATAGATATGTTGTTATTAAATCTAGTTTCATGTTTTAAAGTTTAAATTTTATTTATTTTCCAATTATTTCTAACAATTTATATGAATCACTCTCGTTGGCGCGGATGAAAGCGTATATGTGGTCATTCGTGTGGGAGTACCCGGAGAAAACCCACCCATCTCACATACTTCCCAGTCCGAGGATCGAACCCGGGTTGCATTGGTGAGAAGCGAGCGTGCTAACCACTGCGCTAATGGGACAACCATTGTTTCAGATTGATATATGTTGAAATGACATATATGTTGTTAGTAGAGCTTGTTTCAGATTGATATATGTTGAAATGACATATATGTTGTTAGTAGAGCTTGTTTCAGATTGATATATGTTGAAATGACATATATGTTGTTAGTAGAGCTTGTTTCAGATTGATGTATGTTGAAATGACATATATGTTGTTAGTAGAGCTTGTTTCAGATTGATATATGTTGAAATGACATATATGTTGTTAGTAGAGCTTGTTTCAGATTGATATATGTTGAAATGACATATATGTTGTTAGTAGAGCTTGTTTCAGATTGATATATGTTGAAATGACATATATGTTGTTAGTAGAGCTTGTTTCAGATTGATGTATGTTGAAATGACATATATGTTGTTAGTAGAACTTGTTTCAGATTGATATATGTTGAAATGACATATATGTTGTTAGTAGAGCTTGTTTCAGATTGATATATGTTGAAATGACATATATGTTGTTAGTAGAGCTTGTTTCAGATTGATATATGTTGAAATGACATATATGTTGTTAGTAGAGCATGTTTCAGATTGATATATGTTGAAATGACATATATGTTGTTAGTCGAGCTTGTTTCAGATTGATAGATGTTGAAATGACATATATGTTGTTAGTAGAGCTTGTTTAGATTGATATATGTTGAAATGACATATATGTTGTTAGTAGAGCGTGTTTCAGATTGATGTATGTTGAAATGACATATATGTTGTTAGTAGAGCTTGTTTCAGATTGATATATGTTGAAATGACATATATGTTGTTAGTAGAGCTTGTTTCAGATTGATATATGTTGAAATGACATAATTATATGTTGTTAGTAGAGCTTGTTTCAGATTGATGTATGTTGAAATGACATATATGTTGTTAGTAGAGCTTGTTTCAGATTGATGTATGTTGAAATGACATATATGTTGTTAGTAGAGCTTGTTTCAGATTGATATATGTTGAAATGACATATATGTTGTTAGTAGAGCTTGTTTCTGATTGATATTTGTTGAAATGACATATATGTTGTTAGTAGAGCTTGTTTCAGATTGATATATGTTGAAATAACATATATGTTGTTAGTAGAGCTTGTTTCAGATTGATGTATGTTGAAATGACATATATGTTGTTAGTAGAGCTTGTTTCAGATTGATATATGTTGAAATGACATATATGTTGTTAGTAGAGCTTGTTTCAGATTGATATATGTTGAAATGACATATATGTTGTTAGTAGAGCTTGTTTCAGATTGATATATGTTGAAATGACATATATGTTGTTAGTAGAGCTTGTTTCAGATTGATATATGTTGAAATGACATATATGTTGTTAGTAGAGCTTGTTTCAGATTGATATATGTTGAAATGACATATATGTTGTTAGTAGAGCTTGTTTCAGATTGATATATGTTGAAATGACATATATGTTGTTAGTCGAGCTTGTTTCAGATTGATAGATGTTGAAATGACATATATGTTGTTAGTAGAGCTTGTTTCAGATTGATATATGTTGAAATGACATATATGTTGTTAGTAGAGCTTGTTTCAGATTGATGTATGTTGAAATGACATATATGTTGTTAGTAGAGCTTGTTTCAGATTGATATATGTTGAAATGACATATATGTTGTTAGTAGAGCTTGTTTCAGATTGATATATGTTGAAATGACATATATGTTGTTAGTAGAGCTTGTTTCAGATTGATATATGTTGAAATGACATATATGTTGTTAGTAGAGCTTGTTTCAGATTGATGTATGTTGAAATGACATATATGTTGTTAGTAGAGCTTGTTTCAGATTGATATATGTTGAAATGACATATATGTTGTTAGTAGAGCTTGTTTCAGATTGATATATGTTGAAATGACATATATGTTGTTAGTAGAGCTTGTTTCAGATTGATATATGTTGAAATGACATATATGTTGTTAGTAGAGCTTGTTTCAGATTGATATATGTTGAAATGACATATATGTTGTTAGTAGAGCTTGTTTCAGATTGATATATGTTGAAATGACATATATGTTGTTAGTAGAGCTTGTTTCAGATTGATATATGTTGAAATGACATATATGTTGTTAGTAGAGCTTGTTTCAGATTGATATATGTTGAAATGACATATATGTTGTTAGTAGAGCTTGTTTCAGATTGATATATGTTGAAATGACATATATGTTGTTAGTAGAGCTTGTTTCAGATTGATATATGTTGAAATGACATATATGTTGTTAGTAGAGCTTGTTTCAGATTGATATATGTTGAAATGACATATATGTTGTTAGTAGAGCTTGTTTCGGATTGATATATGTTGAAATGACATATATGTTGTTAGTAGAGCTTGTTTCAGATTGATATATGTTGAAATGACATATATGTTGTTAGTAGAGCTTGTTTCGGATTGATATATGTTGAAATGACATATATGTTGTTAGTAGAGCTTGTTTCAGATTGATATATGTTGAAATGGCATATATGTTGTTAGTAGAGCTTGTTTCAGATTGATGTATGTTGAAATGACATATATGTTGTTAGTAGAGCTTGTTTCGGATTGATGTACAGTATACCCATGGGTTACTACAATTACATGAAACATATTACAATAATACAGTCAGTGGTGTATCACAGTTAAAAATGTATATTGTGATTCGTCTAAATTTCAGATAAGCAAACAATTGGAAATATAAGAAACTATGTTGATTCTGCATTTCAACAGGTCCAGTACGTATACTATTGACACAGTCAAGTATACATCATACCTGACTTGCCAGCTAATAAATCAAGTTTTGGTATAAATAGTGTTAATATTGTAGAGATGTCGAATACGAAAGTTTTGCAGCACCTTGAATGGTGACATCTTTAAAAATGATTTACGTGATCGTCCCACATGCGACTGTGGTTTCCACACGGAAGGTGCTGAACATTATTGTTTTAATTGTTGTCTATTCCGTGCTCAAATACTACAATTATTTACAACAACCATTACATACCCCCGAGCACAACTACATTACTATATGGTAGATGACTATTCGGCAGATGAAAACAGATTACTATTTTCAGAAGATATGCATTCATAAAATACACAAACAGATTCACATAGTCGAGCAGAAAGAATTGCACTTTAATAGAGGGCTATTCACTATGACTAAACCCGAGATGGCTGGTCACTGCAGGGAACGGGACTCGCACGCTGGGCATTGTATTTAGCAGAATCCCTCTTTTCCTTCTCTCTCCATCACGACCCCCATCTCTTTCTATCCTCCTCCCTCTCTCATAAGTCAAACTTTCTCTTATTCTTTGTGATTTTGCTTTCACAATTTACTTTTTTGGAGAGAAAAATGATTTTGGATAAACATCAAAATCGTTATGTTTCTATATTTATATATGCTTGAAATCATTAGTCGTTATTTCTTTCCATTTACTGTCTTGTCGGGAAGGGCCGTAACCTATCTATACCTATGCATAAGAACAATTTAGTAGATCTTGTGGAAATTGTTGTAATGGAGAAATATGTTACTGACTTGTCCACCTCTATTAACAGTGTGACCGGTGTTTCTGGGCGTGGTCGCAATAAGCTTAGAACCTTTTGGAACAAGTCTGTATTCGACCAGCTTAGAATTATTTTTACTATTTTACCCCTGATTAGAATTGTTGCCAAAATCCTGTTTTTATATATCTTCAAAGAATTTTTATATATGTAAATAATGTATTCATTTGTTTTATTAATTGTGTGTCTCTTATCCATTCCGAGAAACAGCTGCTAATTAGTTCAACCGCGATCTGATCGAGGCTGATAACTGATTTTTTAAAACATTTCTTAATTGCACATTAGTGCTTTATTTCCATTTCAGTATTTCAAAATGTCTGGTTTTAAGAAGTATATAATTTTCAATTAGCAATTGTTCCTCGGTTTTAATATGTAAATATAATAATATGTCAGTAGACTGTGATAGTTTGATTATCTGTGATTAGATTAGTCTCTTATAATTCTTTTATAATGAATGGTGTTGTACTTTGCCACGATAAGTTGTTGTGTATAGTGTATGTATTGACGCCCGGCGAGACTACAATAAAGCTAGAGATGCATTCCTCCGCCATAAAAACAGCCAAACAAAATCAACATTTTTAACCGAGAAAAATAAATACACGAAGATTAAGCGTTTTAAAAAAGTCTCGGTTTCGTTATAACGAGGGAGTTAAACTTACCAAAAAATTGCATCAAGTGATTCAACACGCTTTTGGGCTAACATTAGAAAACAATATAACAGAAATAAACAAAACCGTGATGAGCTGTATCGTCATTTTGAGACAATGTTTGGCAATCAGCCACAAGTATAAATGCAACGCGATATTGAGGACGATACCATTACATTAAGATTTAGTGAAACACGCTTTTATTTTGACTAAGTGATTGTATCTCATTATACCTGGTCGATACCAACTACCTGGATCACCTATATCGTGTTTATTTTATTGGTTTTCTGTTTATATTATATACATATTTCACATATCGCGATGGACCAGTATCTAACTTAGACACAAATACGGTACACACAATAATATCTCGATACGGATGAAATAAACCGAGCAGTCATGTCACAGAGCTGACAATTTAATTGCAGAAGTTTTTTATTTGAAAATACCTGTCTGTTATTGCTAAGCTTGTACAACAAAATATTTAACTCTGGTGTGCACCCTGAATCCTGGGCTGAAGGAATTGTTTTTGTTTTTTTTAACTTTTTATTTTTAGGAAGGCATCATATTATAGATGTACATATATTTACAGCTAGCACAGAGAACACTACATATTATGCATTCATCTAACATTCTATTGAAGGAATTAGTATACCCATTTTTAAAGGCGGCGACCCATGTGCACCACACAACTACAGCGGCATATCGCTTGTTAATATCGTATAGCCAACATTTATCTCCGACACAACTCTCCAATGTTGACGGGGACCAATACATGGGCAAACTTGTTTTGCTGAAGCTACACTTTTTTTAATATTCTCAGTTTATCTCAAATCGTCTAACAAAGTGTAGCCTGTGTGCCAGTCTGTCGATTTTTCACTTTTTAACTTCTGGCAAAATGACATGATATGATCAGAAACTCAATACGGCCCAATTAATAGTATCTGTGTTAAAATATATTTATTTGACTGACCAGGCAAAATATATCGACGCCTGTTCCCAGGCTAAACAAAGTGGTCAGCTAACAAAGAAGTTATTATGGATAACCAATTTGGCTTTCAAAAAGGGAAGTCCGCTGCTGATTGTTTATTCATCTTGCAGAGTCTTATGTCAACAACCTTATCACAGAAACAATGAATATATGTAGCTTTCTTAAACTGGGAGAGCATGTTCGATAACATAAACCGGGCCCTTCTCTGGCAAAACCTCATGACCGAATACGTCAGTTCGAAACATACCGAAGCCATTAAATCAATGTATTGTAGTGTGTGTGTGTTTTACGTTTATTTATCGTCGCTACCTGTTGCCCATATAAGCGAGGCTCCTGAAGAGATTAGTCATTTTAGATATTTGGAGGATAGTGCATTGATACATACAGATATACATTACGGAGTCTCCTCTGGTTCTTTTACGTGCACGGTCCACAGCACCGACACGAGAACTCGGTTTAAAGTCCCATCTGAAATAATGTTAATTTTATTAGGGTCAGACGGGAGGTCGAAACTGCGATCCCTGGATTACCAGTCCAACGTGTTAACCACTGGACTACAGCTCTGTCTGTGTATTGTAGTATAAAGCAACGTGTTCGCTTTATATCGAATACAACAGATTGTATACATCCCCATATTGGTCTGAAACAGGGTGGTCCTTGTAGTAGCTTGCTATGTTTGTTTTTCTTAAACGATATCTTAATTAATGTTAATTCGGAGTTAGAGGGTATTATATCCATTGAAGATGTAAATATCTGATGCTATTTGCTGATGATGCCCCAAAAGCCCAATCCGTACAATCATTATTGAACGATATATCTAAATATAGTATCGAAAGGAGATTAAGAATATATACAAAGAAAATAAAGATTATGATTTTTGAACTTGTACGACCAACACATTATGACTTCTTTTTTAATGGCGCAAACATCGATGACGTGGAATCAATCAAATACCTAGGTATACATATTTTCAAAAATACTATATAAAATAAACTTGATTTACCTACATCGCAAAATATTATATTGTTTGACTCACTTGTGAAGTCCTATCCTAAATATTCGAGTGCAATTTGGGGACATATTAAAGCTAAGGACATTGAAACTGTACATTTAAAATATTGCAGAAAAATATTATGTAGTTAGAAAATCTAGTAATCTAGATTGCGATCTATGGCGAACTCGGTAGGATATTCGTGAAAGTCAGGCGACAAATACATATGTTAAAATACTGGTATAAACTATGTTCATTTTACAGAAACTCACTTTTACCTATAAACATTATTTATTTTGCAACGAAAAAAAATATGTGTATAGGTAAAAGTGAGTTTGTGTAACATGAACATAGTTTATACCAGTATTTTAACATATGTATTTGTCGCCTGACTTTCACTTTCACTTTTACCTATAGTATGCTTTATAACGATGTAAATATTATTGTTACGAATAGAGGAAATAATTGGGCCTTTCAGAAAGATTAAACAAATTATTGATAATTGTGGAACATCAAATGATTATATTTGCTGAACTTAAAATATTGAAAACTCGTTTACATGATATATATTATCAAGAATGGACTGCAAGAATAAATAATTCTACTCGTTGATACTTACGCAAAAATAAACAATGCGTTCCAATTTTAAAAAATATTTAGATTTTATAAAAGAGAAGAAACCATCGAAATAGAAAGAGGTAGATATATTCATTTAGCTAGAAATGACCGAATTTGCCAAAATTGTTATTTAAACACCTTGGAAAATGATTACCATTTTCCATTCATTTGCTCAAAATTCCGAGACATTAGAAATAAGTACCGGAAACAATATTATTGCAAATGGCCTAATATGTACAAAATGAAAAATCTATTCTGTGAAAAATCAAAAGCCACTAGTCTAATCTAAATATTTCCATATTATGCCAATCTATCAAGAGTATGACCACAGTATGTCGTCAACCCATTGTACTAGTGTGTTTAGTATATATTTGTATTGTAAGCATGTTTATCGTCTAGACTAGTGTGTTTAGTATATATAACTGTATTGTAAGCATGTTTATCGTCTAGACTAGTGTGTTTAGTATATATAACTGTATTGTATTGTAAGCATGTTTATCGTCTAGACTAGTGTGTTTAGTATATATAACTGAACTGTATTGTAAGCATGTTTATCGTCTAGACTAGTGTGTTTAGTATATATAACTGTATTGTATTGTAAGCATGTTTATCGTCTAGACTAGTGTGTTTAGTATATATAACTGAACTGTATTGTAAGCATGTTTATCGTCTAGACTAGTGTGTTTAGTATATATAACAACTGTATTGTAAGCATGTTTATCGTCTAGACTAGTGTGTTTAGTATATATAACTGAACTGTATTGTAAGCATGTTTATCGTCTAGACTAGTGTGTTTAGTATATATAACTGAATGTATTGTAAGCTGTTTATCTAGACTAGTGTGTTAGTATATATAACTGTATGTTTGTAACATGTTATCGTCTAGACAGTGTGTTTAGTATATATAACTGTATTGTAAGCATGTTTATCGTCTAGACTAGTGTGTTAGTATATAAAACTGATTGTATGTAAGCATGTTTATCGTCTAGACTAGTGTGTTTAGTATATAAACTGTATTTTAAGCATGTTTATCGTCTAGACTAGTGTGTTTAGTATATATAACTGTATTGTAAGCATGTTTATCGTCTAGACTAGGTGTTAGTATAATAATGTATGTAAGCATGTATCGTCTAGACTGTGTGTTTAGTATATATAACTGTATTGTAAGCATGTTTATCGTCTAGACTAGTGTGTTTAGTATATATAACTGTATTGTAAGCATGTTTATCGTCTAGACTAGTGTGTTTAGTATATATAACTGTATTGTAAGCATGTTTATCGTCTAGACTAGTGTGTTTAGTATATATAACTGTATTGTAAGCATGTTTATCGTCTAGACTAGTGTGTTTAGTATATATAACTGATGTATTGTAAGCATGTTTATCGTCTAGACTAGTGTGTTTAGATATATCACTATGTAAACATGTATCGCTAGACTAGTGGTTAAAAAACTGTATGTAAGCATGTTTATCGTCTAGACTAGTGTGTTTAGTATATATAACATGTATTGTAAGCATGTTTATCGTCTAGACTAGTGTGTTTAGTATATATAACTGTATTGTAAGCATGTTTATCGTCTAGACTAGTGTGTTTAGTATATATAACATGTATTGTAAGCATGTTTATCGTCTAGACTAGTGTGTTTAGTATATATAACTGAACTGTATTGTAAGCATGTTTATCGTCTAGACTAGTGTGTTTAGTATATATAACTGTATTGTAAGCATGTTTATCGTCTAGACTAGTGTGTTTAGTATATATAACTGTATTGTAAGCATGTTTATCGTCTAGACTAGTGTGTTTAGTATATATA
>CM026404.1:49995466-50070444 GCA_014843695.1 Archivesica marissinica | reverse complement strand
AATATTTCAAAATAATATCTACATCCACCATCAATATTACAAAATAATATCTACATCCACCTTCAATATTACAAAATAATATCTACATCCACCATCAACATTACAAAATAATATCTACATCCACCATCAATATTACAAAATAATATTTACATCCACCGGCAACATTACAAAATAATATCTACATCCACCTTCAATATTACAAAATAATATCTACATCCACCTTCAACATTACAAAATAATATCTACATCCACCATCAACATTACAAAATAATATCTACATCCACCATCAACATTACAAAACAATATCTACATCCACCATCAATATTACAAAATAATATTTACATCCACCGGCAACATTACAAAATAATATCTACATCCACCTTCAATATTACAAAATAATATCTACATCCACCATCAATATTTCAAAATAATATCTACATCCACCATCAACATTATAAAATAATATCTACATCCACCGACAGCCTTACAAAATAATATCTACATCCACCTTCAACATTACAAAACAATATCTACATCCACCTTCAATATTTTATAAAATAATATCTACATCCACCATCAATATTTTATAAAATAATATCTACATCCACCTTCAACATTACAAAACAATATCTACATCCACCGGCAACATTACAAAATAATATCTACATCCACCATCAACATTATAAAATAATATCTACATCCACCGACAATATTACAAAATAATATCTACATCCACCATCAACATTATAAAACAATATCTACATCCACCATCAACATTATAAAACAATATCTACATCCACCATCAATATTACAACATAATATCTACATCCACCTTCAATATTACAAAATAATATCTACATCCACCATCAATATTACAAAATAATATCTACATCCACCTTCAACATTACAAAATAATATCTACATCCACCATCAATATTACAAAACAATATCTACATCCACCGACAATATTACAAAATAATATCTACATCCACCGACAACATTATAAAACAATATCTACATCCACCATCAACATTATAAATAATATCTACATCCACCCACAACATTATAAATAATATCTACATCCACCGACAATATTACAAAATAATATCTACATCCACCATCAACATTATAAAATAATATCTACATCCACCGACAGCCTTACAAAATAATATCTACATCCACCATCAACATTACAAAATAATATCTACATCCACCATCAACATTATAAAATAATATCTACATCCACCTTCAATATTACAAAATAATATCTACATCCACCTTCAATATTACAACATAATATCTACATCCACATTCAATATTACAAAATAATATCTACATCCACCATCAATATTTTATAAAATAATATTTACATCCACCGGCAACATTACAAAATAATATCTACATCCACCATCAATATTACAAAATAATATATACATCCACTTTCAACATTACAAAATAATATCTACATCCACCATCAATATTACAAAATAATATCTACATCCACCTTCAATATTACAAAATAATATCTACATCCACCTTCAATATTACAAAATAATATCTACATCCACCGTCAACATTACAAAATAATATCTACATCCACTATCACATTACAAAATAATATCTACATCCACCATCAATGTTATAAAATAATATCTACATCCACCGACAGCCTTACAAAATAATATCTACATCCACCATCAATATTACAAAATAATATCTACATCCACCTTCAACATTACAAAATAATATCTACATCCACCATCAACATTACAAAATAATATCTACATCCACCATCAACATTATAAATAATATCTACATCCACCGACAATATTACAAAATAATATCTACATCCACCATCAACATTATAAAATAATATCTACATCCACCATCAACATTATAAAACAATATCTACATCCACCATCAACATTATAAAATAATATCTACATCCACCATCAATATTACAAAATAATATCTACATCCACCATCAACATTACAAAATAATATCTACATCCACCATCAACATTATAAAATAATATCTACATCCACCATCAAATTAAAAAAATATCTACATCCACCCAAATTAAAAAAATATCTACATCCACCATCAATATTACAACATAATATCTACATCCACCTTCAATATTACAAAATAATATCTACATCCACCATCAATATTTTATAAAATAATATCTACATCCACCATCAACATTACAAAACAATATCTACATCCACCATCAATATTACAAAATAATATCTACATCCACCTTCAATATTACAAAATAATATCTACATCCACCATCAATATTACAAAATAATATCTACATCCACCTTCAACATTACAAAATAATATCTACATCCACCATCAACATTATAAATAATATCTACATCCACCGACAATATTACAAAATAATATCTACATCCACCGACAACATTATAAAACAATATCTACATCCACCCTCAACATTATAAATAATATCTACATCCACCGACAGCCTTACAAAATAATATCTACATCCACCATCAACATTACAAAATAATATCTACATCCACCATCAACATTATAAAATAATATCTACATCCACCTTCAATATTACAAAATAATATCTACATCCACCTTCAATATTACAACATAATATCTACATCCACATTCAATATTACAAAATAATATCTACATCCACCATCAATATTTTATAAAATAATATTTACATCCACCGGCAACATTACAAAATAATATCTACATCCACCATCAATATTACAAAATAATATATACATCCACTTTCAACATTACAAAATAATATCTACATCCACCATCAATATTACAAAATAATATCTACATCCACCTTCAATATTACAAAATAATATCTACATCCACCTTCAACATTACAAAATAATATCTACATCCACCATCAACATTAGAAAATAATATCTACATCCACCATCAACATTACAAAACAATATCTACATCCACCATCAATATTACAAAATAATATTTACATCCACCGGCAACATTACAAAATAATATCTACATCCACCTTCAATATTACAAAATAATATCTACATCCACCATCAATATTTCAAAATAATATCTACATCCACCATCAATATTACAAAATAATATCTACATCCACCATCAATATTACAAAATAATATCTACATCCACCATCAATATTACAAAATAATATCTACATCCACGATCAATATTTCAAAATAATATCTACATCCACCATCAATATTACAAAATAATATCTACATCCACCTTCAATATTACAAAATAATATCTACATCCACCATCAACATTATAAAATAATATCTACATCCACCATCAATATTACAAAATAATATTTACATCCACCGGCAACATTACAAAATAATATCTACATCCACCTTCAATATTACAAAATAATATCTACATCCACCTTCAACATTACAAAATAATATCTACATCCACCATCAACATTACAAAATAATATCTACATCCACCATCAACATTACAAAACAATATCTACATCCACCATCAATATTACAAAATAATATTTACATCCACCGGCAACATTACAAAATAATATCTACATCCACCTTCAATATTACAAAATAATATCTACATCCACCATCAATATTTCAAAATAATATCTACATCCACCATCAACATTATAAAATAATATCTACATCCACCGACAGCCTTACAAAATAATATCTACATCCACCTTCAATATTTTATAAAATAATATCTACATCCACCATCAATATTTTATAAAATAATATCTACATCCACCTTCAACATTACAAAACAATATCTACATCCACCTTCAATATTTTATAAAATAATATCTACATCCACCATCAATATTTTATAAAATAATATCTACATCCACCTTCAACATTACAAAACAATATCTACATCCACCGGCAACATTACAAAATAATATCTACATCCACCTTCAACATTACAAAATAATATCTACATCCACTATCAACATTATAAAATAATATATACATCCACCATCAATGTTATAAAATAATATCTACATCCACCGACAGCCTTACAAAATAATATCTACATCCACCTTCAACATTACAAAACAATATCTACATCCACCGGCAACATTACAAAATAATATCTACATCCACTATCAACATTATAAAATAATATCTACATCCACCGACAGCCTTACAAAATAATATCTACATCCACCTTCAATATTACAACATAATATCTACATCCACCTTCAATATTACATCATAATATCTACATCCACCTTCAATATTACAAAATAATATCTACATCCTCCTTCAATATTACAAAATAACATCTACATCCACCATCAATATTTTATAAAATAATATCTACATCCACCATCAATATTACAAAATAATATCTACATCCACCTTCAATATTACAAAATAATATCTACATCCACCATCAATATTACAAAATAATATCTACATCCACCTTCAACATTACAAAATAATATCTACATCCACCATCAACATTATAAAATAATATCTACATCCACCATCAACATTACAAAATAATATCTACATCCACCTTCAATATTACAAAACAATATCTACATCCACCATCAACATTATAAATAATATCTACATCCACCATCAATATTACAAAATAATATCTACATCCACCTTCAACATTACAAAATAATATCTACATCCACCGGCAACATTACAAAATAATATCTACATCCACCATCAACATTATAATAATATCTACATCCACCGACAACATTATAAATAATATCTACATCCACCGACAACATTATAAATAATATCTACATCCACCTTCAACATTATAAATAATATCTACATCCACCGACAACATTATAAAATAATATCTACATCCACCATCAACATTATAATAATATATACATCCACCCACAGCCTTACAAAATAATATCTACATCCACCTTCAATATTACAAAATAATATCTACATCCACCTTCAATATTACAAAATAATATCTACATCCACCGACAACATTATAAAACAATATCTACATCCACCTTCAACATTACAAAACAATATCTACATCCACCTCAACATTATAAATAATATCTACATCCACCTTCAATATTACAAAACAATATCTACATCCACCTTCAATATTACAACATAATATCTACATCCACCGACAATATTTTACAAAATAATATCTACATCCACCGACAATATTTTACAAAATAATATCTACATCCACCGACAATATTACAACATAATATCTACATCCACCATCAACATTACAAAACAATATCTACATCCACCATCAACATTACAAAACAATATCTACATCCACCATCAACATTACAAAACAATATCTACATCCACCTTCAATATTTTATAAAATAATATCTACATCCACATTCAATATTTTATAAAATAATATCTACATCCACCATCAATATTACAAAATAATATCTACATCCACCGACAACATTATAAAATAATATCTATATCCACCGACAACATTATAAAACAATATCTACTTCCACCGACAACATTATAAAACAATATCTACATCCACCGACAACATTATAAAACAATATCTACATCCACCCACAACATTAAAAACAAGAAACTAATTTGTCATAAGTTAAGCATGAAACGATTTGACTACACTGTTTCACTTCACTTTTTTCTTGGAATGAACGTTTTCTTGGACTTCCATTTTTCTAGAATTTCCCCTTTTCTTCGTACACTTCCCTTATCTTGGACTTCCCTTATCTTGGACTTCCCTTATCTTGGACTTCTATTATCTTGGACTTCCTTTTTCTATGACTACCATTTTTCTTGGACTACCTATTTTTGGACTAACCTTTTTCTTGGAACACCCTTTTTCTTATACTAACCTTTTTCTAGGAACACCCTTTTTCTTGGACTAACCTTTTTCTTGGAACACCCTTTTTCTTGGAACACCCTTTTTCTTGTACTAACCTTTTTCTTGTACTAACCTTTTTCTTGTACTAACCGTTTTCTTGTACTAACCTTTTTCTGGTACTAACCTTTTTCTTGTACTAACCTTTTTCTTGTACTAACCGTTTTCTTGTACTAACCTTTTTCTTGTACTAACCGTTTTCTTGTACTAACCGTTTTCTTGGACTAACATTT
Source organism: Archivesica marissinica (assembly GCA_014843695.1). Classification (NCBI taxonomy): domain Eukaryota; kingdom Metazoa; phylum Mollusca; class Bivalvia; order Venerida; family Vesicomyidae; genus Archivesica; species Archivesica marissinica. The sequence goes on along the minus strand of CM026404.1, from coordinate 50,064,324 downwards.
CCAAAGATGTCACAATTTAAACATGCATTGTTTATCAGAATCTACGAAAATTAATATGATTTACTTCCGTTAATTTTTACATATAAAATGTATTATCCATTCTAGACTTGTATTACATACATTTATATTACAGACGGATCTGTAGTCCAGTGGTAACACGCTGGAATGGTAATCCAGGGATCGCAGGTTCGATCCCCCGTCTGACCATAATAAAAATTAACAGTCTTTCAGATGAGACGTTAAACCGAGGTCCCGTGCAATTAAAAGAACCAGAGGAGATTCTGGAATGGGTCTCTGTCTGTATCATTGCATTATCCTCCAAAATCTAAAATGACTAATCTCTTCAGGAGGCGTCGCTCATATGGGCAACCGGTAGCGACGATAAATAAACGTAAAACACACACATACTTGTATTACTGCTCTCCTCTAATTTGCTCGCCCAACTATTTATCTCATTAGTAGTCTTGCCTTTCTACAGGTGTGTGCAGGCATCCACTCAGCCCAGATGCCATAGCAGCATGTGTATTATTCCCTCCATTATATACCCGAGTTCGACTCCGCAGGGTGGCAAGATGCTCGGGGCTGCATCGGGCAGGTGTGAGCACCGACCTGTGCGGTAGAGATGGGAAAATGTGGAGTTTGTTACTTTGGCGAACGATTTAGCTTTGAATGACAATGTTTTCATGTGGCGCTTTACAAACGACAATAATTGGGCGGAAAATGCAAACTTGCAATTTACAAGTGAGATGATTTAGAGGTGTTAAGTAACAGTTTATTGGAAATAATGGCGTAACTGTATGATTCACGGTGTTCTATACACAACTGTTATCAACCCTGCGGATTCTGTCACGTCTAGGTCACTGATCTGTCAAAACATCAACTTAGGTCACTTGTAACGGACCCAAGGGGTTATAACTAGTCCTAAGATTATTCCTATAATTCTCTTTCAGCATGCTGTGTAGCTCCAAACTGAATAAAACAATACTAAGTGTGATTTATGAAGTCCGGTTGCAACATGCATTATGGGTATAATCCTAAATATGGGTGGTATCACAAGTGTGATAGGAAATATCCCCCAGGGTGGTAGTTATACCAGTATAATAGGAAATATCCCCCAGGGTGGTAGTTACACCAGTATGATAGGACATATCCCCCAGGGTGGTAGTTATACCAGTATGATAGGACATATCCCCCAGGGTGGTAGTTACACCAGTATGATAGGACATATCCCCCAGGGTGGTAGTTATACCAGTATGATAGGAAATATCCCCCAGGGTGGTAGTTATACCAGTATGATAGGACATATCCCCCAGGGTGGTAGTTATACCAGTATGATAGGAAACTGTGACACTGTTACTGCTGCTGTTACTATTTCTACTGTGCAGCAAGGATTGTGTACATATTTGGATTATAACAATGTGATACTGTTACTGCTGCTGTTACTGTGCAGCAAGGATTATGATAGTGTACATATTTGGATTATAACTATGTGATACTGTTACTGCTGCTGTTACTATTTCTACTGTGCAGCAAGGATTGTGTACATATTTGGATTATAACAATGTGATACTGTTACTGCTGCTGTTACTGTGCAGCAAGGATTGTGTACATATTTGGATTATAACTATGTGATACTGTTACTGCTGCTGTTACTATTTCTACTGTGCAGCAAGGATTGTGTACATATTTGGATTATAACTATGTGACACTGTTACTGCTGCTGTTACTATTTCTACTGTGCAGCAAGGATTATGATAGTGTATATATTTGGATTATAAAAATTAGTATTAAGAGGTAAATCAAAATAAATTTCTGAATTGAGATTCGAACATACGTCATTGTCTGTGTTAGGCTAGTGCACTAACCACTATACCATGAAGCAATTTTATAGAAGTTCCTGTTAAAATGTATTTGCCGAAAATTGTTTATACTGTACAGTAATATTGCGTTTGTTGATTTTGTAGTCTCTTATTACAGTGCCATTGGATGTTAATCTGGCTCATAAGAACGCCTTCAAACGCTAAGAAAGCGTTCGAGTCATACTGACGGAAAAGAGTGTGGGATTATGGGAAAATACCCATTAAATAGTCTCACACAATTCAACTTTTATGTCAATTTCCGTACGAAGATTTAAAATTAGATAACATATCGACACTTTCATCTCAATTTGCGTTACCGTAAAGCTCGCTTAGAGCTCGCTAATACACACCAGGTGTGTATATATACCGGTGTGATATGATATATCCCCCATGGTTGGTAGGTATACTAGTGTGATAGGACATATCCCCCCGGTGGGTAGGTATACCGGTGTGATATCCCCAGGGTGGGAGGGTATACTGGTCTGATAGGAAATATTCCCTCCAGGGTCAGTCTGACTTGTTATTGGCTTGTTCGGGAAATATTCATAATGGGATTTTCTTTCAAGCCCCCTCCCATCTATTCCACTATGGCAGACTGTATCTGTAAAACATGAGTAATGCTGTGAAGCATTTGATCCTGTCCAATGTGAACATGGCTCATGTGTGACACAATAGTTCTCCAGATGGTAAATGTATTGCTTTGAAACGTTGCATACTAGTAGACAAGGACTAATTTGCAGCAAAAACAAAGAGTATGTGACTTGTTTAGCTGTTTAACGACATAAATCGGTGTAATTTCCAATTGTTATTTATTCTGGGATACAGACATACCCCCTTGTTCTTTTGTAACAAAGGAGGACAAAAAAATCCCCTCCCCATCTACATGTAGGTATATGGTTTATATTAGCTATATGGTTAGGATTTGGGTCATATGACGTCCAACGTGTATATGGCTCAAGTTCGCTGATGTGGGAAACATTATTTCCCAACATCCGTAAATGTAGTGCGTTGGAACTTTGCATACGTGTAGCCTAGGATTAACCATTAACACCAGCAGTGAGTTCCCAGCCTACCAATGGTCTTGCAATGTTGTAATATATTAAAGAATAAGAAAGAAACATTCTATGTCTGGAAATCAACACAGTCATTAATATCGCCAATGGAAAGACACCCATTGTACGGTGGCTCTGTTATTCGTATTAATCACTCTCGTGTGAATGGATGCACGTGTATGTATGGTCCTTCCTTCGCACGAGAGTAAACTGGAGAAGTATTTGGAGAACATCCACCCAGCACGCTATCTGACGATGACTGTCTGGTTGTGTAAAGGATGAACTGCACGGATGCTGAAATCAGTAGTAACGAAATGCATCAACAGTTATATATATCATTACATTGGATGTTGTCCGTGTGGCTTGTGATCGCTAGATTGGGACATGTTTGGTAGTTCTCCGTAAGAGGTGTGGTGAAGTAGATCACCATTTATGTGTTACATATAACTTGTGATTGCTAGATCGGGACACGTTTGGTAGTTCTCCGTAAGAGGTGTGGTGAAGTAGATCACCATTTATGTGCTACATGTACTTCCCGGTATCCACTATACCCTGCTTAATAAAATTATGTTAATTTCTCTTTCTGAATGCATGCCATTTTCATCTTAACTGTGTTCGAGTGTGTATGCCCCTATGTTGATTGTTGCTATGGTTGCTGTGTTGCCTATTTCAGAACAGAATATACATGTAAGTCTTTGCGCAATTTGCTGTGACCCTGTTTGATTTAGTTATAGGATTTATGTGTGCTTAGAGGTGGGGTTCTGCTTTTTCATATAAATGAGACACAGGGGCTCGAACCCGTGGCTATCAGTGATGGTGATGGTATACAAGTCAGCGACCATAGCCACTCGACGACTGAGGCGGACACACATATTGTTGTCGTCATCTTACCAGATACAAATATCGAACGCTGGCATCGTTTGAGCAACGGAACGAAGGAACGGATCAGTGATCAAGATATTAATATACTGGAACGAACATCCAGAGTTCGAACTCTTGTCCCACAATAGTAATACTAACTATATTTCGGAGAAGAAATTTACCTTCGCGCCAAAATTTAAAAAACCCCACCTCAATTAGAATTGTTCTATAGACATACCAAGAAACACAATTGGATGTGTTCCACATTATTTCTCTATGCTATGTTATGATATACATATTTGTTATTGCCGCTCACCTTTCTTATCTACAACGTGCTATGCATCTTAGTGTGCTTTTCTAAATTTCTTCCCCGCTCTGCACAGCGCAAACCGACGCCGGTATACATTCTACAGTATGTCAAATGGCATAAAATGTGTTTATTAATTTCTGATTTTTCCCGTGTAAACAAGGCAGGGCAGACGTCCAGACGTCTGGAAAAAATCTGCTTGCAGCTACTATATAAGCTACAATAACAAAGAAAATGGCCACGCAAGGTTCAAAAAGCGCTCGAATGCTAATAAATTTGAAGCGGTTTTTTAAGAAAGAAGAAGAAAAGACCAGGTACTTAAGTAAATTGTTCCATCAGAATTGTCCAGCGGATCAGATATTTTTTTATCGTACCGTAAATAATACACTATAGCACAAATATGCTTGTCATTTAGCTAAAACGAGTGTCAACGGCTACATTTAGAAAATTAAACTTAAATTTACCATCTATCTGTAGGTTGAAAGTGCTATTTTCTCTACAATTCTTTTGGGATAAAATGTACAGTAAAGTGCGCCAAATGCCACCATTTATTTATAGATTACGTACCCCCCTAGATAGATAGCTCTCATCTGCGATGCTCTATGGAAAGTACGTCCCCCCTAAAACAAAATCCTGTACCCGCCCCTGAATTGTCTTGCACATTGTTTATAATAATAATAATAATAATAAATACTTTATTTAACGAGAGAACTCATTTGAACAATTAAGTCAATCTACCATGAGGCCCTCGACAAATTAAAACATGAAATAGCACAATGACATTACAGGAAGATAGAATGAAACATGTAAACAGTAACCAGTAAAACTTTCATAGCAAATAAGATGTGTGTTGACATTTCCAGCATTGTCGTATTTCAGTGTACGGCTTTGATAGTGATGGTGTGTCATTTTAAGCCTGCTCGGATATGGCTTTGTGTCAAGCCTATGGTGTATCATAATATAAAAATAGTTTTTGGGTTTTGAACCGGAATCCAGGCCCCAGGCGTTGTGTCTATATAAAGCCATCAGGGAGTTTATTAGGCCCCGGGTTTGATCCCTGTTGGCTACATATTTGTTTCTGCTCGTTGCTATTAGATTGGTGATTAATATATAGTCGCTTGAAGCATATATTCGCAGAACTTTTGGATTGCATTAATCTAACGATCGATCCGATCGATCATTCTCGCAATTAAAGTGGAGACAACCCTTGCGCGCTTATGTTTGTACAATTGCGCACTTCGGCACTGTCAGTACGTGTATTTTATTAGTTACACAAGCTTTAGAGTAACGAAATCCATCCTTTTAAACACGTTTGATGTTGTTGAACAGTGTTAAGCATCTTATATTGACTAGGTCCGCCGGCGATATAGCCCAAAATGGTGCTGATGAAGGCATAAAACCCGAACAAACAAACAAACATAGTTTGACTACGGTAGTCTTTTTTTCATTAGTCTCTCTTCGTAGCTCCAATATTCCCCCAACAAATCATAACAGCAATTAAGTTAATGTGCATACAGCACGTGTAACATGTTTTATTAATAAACCTGGCATAAAAAACGGGATACTCGCATACAATGCAATTTCGTTTTTCTTTACAGGCACATTTCTTTTTGGTATATTTTACTATTTAGCCGTGGGCTAGGGTAACTGGATATATACAACATACTTAGCAAATATAAAGTAAACATTGTATTGAACCGCAAATTGGCAAAGGCTATACGTTTCAGAAAGTTGAAAGTTTTTACAACTGCATGTATGATAAATTACAAGAATGAACAGCCGATCCCTACTGAATGAAATTGTAAATGTACTGTCCGTAATCATTTTGACATGAATTCGTGACAGCGGGATTGATAGCAAGTTGACAGTTGAGTACCAAACAAACCCATCACGGACTATAGGAGCCAAGTACCGGTAGCAGACATCCGTCCATCGAGAAGGTGCAATCTCGGTCCCGTGGTGTAATGACACTTTGTGCAAGCACTCGGTATGGGAAACCAGTGTGTGCGTATGGAATGTGTGTGTGCGTGTGTGTGTGTGAGAGAGAGAGAGAGAAGAGAGAGAGAGAGAAGAGAGAGAGAGAGAGAGAGAAGAGAGAGAGAGAGAGAAGAGAGATAGAGAGAGAGAAGAGAGAGAGAGAGAGAGAGAGAGAGAGAGAGAGAGAGAGAGAAGAGAGAGAATATATATAATATATATATATATAAGAGAGAGAGAGAAAAATAGAGACAGAGAGAAGAGAGAGAAATATATATATATAAGAGAGAGAAGCGAGAGAGAAAGGAGAGAGAGAGAGAGAGAGAGAGAGGAGAGAGAGAAGAGAGAGAAGAGAGAGAGAATATAGAGAAAGATAATAGGGACAGAGAGAGAGAGAGAGAGAGAATAGAGAGAGAGAGAGAGAGAGAGAGAAAAGGGAAGGGCAAAAGGCGGTCTCTAAGCAGGAATGATCTCTTAATACAAACCAATTTATTCTTTAACAGCACAAATGGGAACTAAAAAGAGATATCTAAAATCCAAGTTGTTTCTTAATAGACGTGATCTTTCCAACAAGTGTGACTGTACTTTTAAATACAAAAGCAATGTATCAGCATCAATATAGTGTCTGTCTTTCTAGCAGAAGATTTAAGTTTCATCTATATATTGCTTTTACTTTTTGTTTGTTTCAGTGTATGATCAATAAAACAAGGAATGCCTGAGCCGCGTATAGATATCATGTACGAGACGCCTGAGCCGCGTATAGATAGCATGTACGAGACCCTGAGCCGCGTATAGATACATGTACGAGACGCCTGAGCCGCGTATAGATAGCATGTACGAGACGCCTGAGCCGCGTATAGATATCATGTACGAGACGCCTGAGCCGCGTATAGATATCATGTACGAGACGCCTGAGCCGCGTATAGATAGCATGTACGAGACGCCTGAGCCGCGTATAGATATCATGTACGAGACGCCTGAGCCGCGTATAGATATCATGTACGAGACACCTGAGCCGCATATAGATATCATGTACGAGACGCCTGAGCCGCGTATAGAACAACAACCCACCCAAAACAACAACACCTGAGACGCGTATAGATATCATGTACGAGACGCTGAGACGCGTATAATACATGTACGAGACGCCTGAGCGCGTATAGATATCATGTACGAGACGCCTGAGCCACGTATAGATACATGTACGAGAGCCTGAGACGCGTATGATATCATACAACCCACCAAGCCTGAGCCGCGTATAGATATCATGTACGAGACCCTGAGCCGCGTATAGATACATGTACGAGACCCTGAGCGCGTATAATACATGTACGAGACGCTGAGCGCGTATAATATCATGTACGAGACGCCTGAGCCGTATAATATCATGTACGAGACGCCTGAGCCCGTATAATACATGTAGAGACCCTGAGCCCTATAGATATCATGTACGAGACGCTGAGCCCGTATAGATATCATGTACGAGACACTGAGCCGCATATAGATATCATGTACGAGACGCCTGAGCCGCGTATAGATATCATGTACGAGACGCCTGAGCCGCGTATAGATATCATGTACGAGACACCTGAGACGCGTATAGATATCATGTACGAGACGTCTGAGACGCGTATATATATCATGTACGAGACGCCTGAGTCGCGTATAGATATCATGTACGAGACGCCTGAGCCACGTATAGATATCATGTACGAGATGCCTGAGACGCGTATAGATATCATGTACGAGATGGCCTGAGCCGCGTATAGATATCATGTACGAGACGCCTGAGACGCGTATAGATATCATGTATGAGACGCCTGAGCCACGTATAGATATCATGTACGAGACGTCTGAGACGCGTATATATATCATGTATGAGACGCGTATATATATCATGTACGAGACGTCTGAGACGCGTATATATATCATGTACGAGATGCCTGAGACGCGTATAGATATCATGTACGAGACGCCTGAGCCACGTATAGATATCATGTACGAAACGCCTGAGCCGCGTATAGATATCATGTACGAGACGCCTGAGACGCGTATATATATCATGTACGAGATGCCTGAGACGCGTACATATATCATGTACGAGACGCCTGAGACGCGTATATATATCATGTACGAGACGCCTGAGACGCGTACATATATCATGTACGAGATGCCTGAGACACGTATATATATCATGTACGAGATGCCTGAGATGCGTACATATATCATGTACGAGATGCCTGAGATGCGTATAGATATCATGTACGAGACGCCTGAGCCACGTATTGATATCATGTACGAGACGCCTGAGATGCGTATAGATATCATGTACGAGACGCCTGAGACGCATATATATATCATGTACGAGACGCCTGAGACGCGTATATATATCATGTACGAGATGCCTGAGCCGCGTATAGATATCATGTACGAGACGCCTGAGCCGCGTATAGATATCATGTACGAGACGCCTGAGCCGCGTATAGATATCATGTACGAGACGCCTGAGCCACGTATAGATATCATGTATGAGATGCCTGAGCCGCGTATAGATATCATGTACGAGACGCCTGAGCCGCGTATAGATATCATATACGAGACGCCTGAGCCGCGTATAGATATCATGTACGAGACGCCTGAGCCGCATATATATATCATGTACGAGACGCCTGAGCCGTGATTAGATATCATGTACGAGACGCCTGAGCCGCGTATAGATATCATGTACGAGACGCCTGAGCCGCGTATAGATATCATGTACGAGACGCCTGAGCCGCGTATAGATATCATGTATGAGACGCCTGAGCCGCATATATATATCATGTACGAGACGCCTGAGCCGCGATTAGATATCATGTACGAGACGCCTGAGCCGCGTATAGATATCATGTACGAGACGCCTGAGCCGCATATAGATATCATGTACGAGACGCCTGAGCCACGTATAGATATCATGTACGAGACGCCTGAGCCGCGTATAGATATCATGTACGAGACACACTATGCATTGTCAACATTTACAATACTCGCAAATAATATTGCATGAACCGATCACTTCTGACAACTGGTCATATGAAATAGGGTTCGATCCCCCGTCTGACCATAATAATATTAACAGTCTTTCAGATTGGACCGATATCTCGTGTCGATGCTTTACACTGTGTACGTAACAGAACCAGATGTTACTCTAATTGCGCTGTCTGTATCATTGCACTATCCTCCGAATCTAACAATCTCTTCAGGAGGCGTAGTTCAAATGGGCAACTGGTAGCGACGATAAATAAACGCAAGTCAAACCAACCATTCAAGTTTCGGATCAGTAACACAGGGGTTGCAGGTTCGATCCCCCACTATACCATACAAAAATGACTCATATCATAGTCTTTCGGATGAGACTTTTAACCGAGGCCTCGTGCTGTACATCGTACATGTAAAAGTACCAGTGGAGACTCTGGATTGTGTGTACAGAAGCTTATTATATATATTCGTGATTTTTGAATCCGGTGGTTATGTCTGTCCAGTTTGCAAAACCATTTACGATAAAGGCTTTGTCAAGGTTTGATGCGGACAAGCTACCGTCTTACACACAGGGTAGTTGGTTCATTACGTTGAAGCTCGTGATCTTGCGTTCTGTCACGTTTGCATGCCAATAAAGACGGTAAAGTATCTGCGTCAAATCTTGACAAAGCCTACATCGTAAATGGTTTTGCAAACTGGACGGACGTAACCACCGGATTCAAAAAGCACGAATCTTCAAACTCCCACAGTGAAGCCGTGGAAAAATTTATAAATAACGCTTCCGAAATCTACGAAAGATGTAGGCGAAATGTCGGAGGGAATTGCTACGAAGAAAAACAACAACAGGCAATGCAACAACACAGAACTGTGTCTGGCTAAAGTTTTATTAAGCCTTTATGTTTACCATTTCGTATCACAAAATAGATACTAAGATGTAGCTAGTATCCATCCTGAAATGGCTCCAGGTGTCCGGACATCTCGTTCATAATGTAGTTCCCGGACCCCCTAGGCAGGCCACTTCTCGAGTGCTCTTACTTGGCCGACCCCTTCCAAAATGCCGGCGACGGCCGTGCTATAGTACACACTTAGGATTAGTCGATACTAAATAGTGTGTCTACAATCCGTACATGAACATTTTGAAATACTAAGTATAATATTATGAACATTTAAAGCGACACTACATCATTGAAAACACAAATTTATGCAGAATGTAATTTCCTATTATACGGTAATATTTGTTTCCATATATTCTCCTCAAAAACTGAGTTTTTCAGCTAATAAACAAGCGTCGTATACGCGGTTTGTTGACGTAACAAAATCATGTAAGCAGTGTCGACATACATGTGTAATATAACCTGTGTATCCCGAATAACGAGATTTATGGTACATATTTACCGTTATATCTCACATATGTGCCTATGCATATGTATGTGTAGACTAATCTTAGTTCAATTTATTATCTCTAAGCGACAATATCAAGCGTTTAGTATTGACTACAAAGAAATGTCAATTCAGGAGCGTGTAAGACCGGTATTTGAAATTCTACATTCACTTTTCAAAGTTTGTAGACCACAAACACTGTTTATTGATTCAATATTTGTGTTCGAATGTATTCGGAAGAATTTGTAGCAGCAATGCATTTATACGTGAACAATGCACCCCCCCCCCCCCGATGTAATGTCGCTTTAAACATTGTAACCTCACGCTTATCCAGTTTCATTAGGGTGTTGTTTTCGATATGGCAATATACAATATAATGTTGTAGCAATGCTAAACAATACCAAGCCATTTTCAACAACGTCCTATGAAGAAAATGTTAACATTGCGATTATTGACTTATAGATGTGATCATCTGAATGATCTCCCGGTTATTGTGATATCATATTATTAAAGACATGTGCGTCTATATAATTAATTAAATTTCCAAATCAGGTTACGCCTATACGTTTGACAGACTTTGTACCAATATATAACTAGGAATTATAGGCAAACAAAGATATATAAAGGGTTATAATAACGTGTAATAACTACTGAGTTCCATAAATACCATTTATTGATTGTCAGTTGCAATGAAATGTCTAAAACATAAATTATACAATATTTCTTGAACATAAAATATAACATATACGTTATGACTTATTCGCAGCAACATTAAATTAGTTTATACAAATGTATGCTGCTAGCTCGATTGCGAAACAAGTGTTTACAATGTTAGGGATCTAATTTCTGATGTAATCTTTTTTGTCGCCATGAGGGAGGGAGAGAGAAGAGGCAATGTGGAATTGTAAGTACCTTGTCTAAGGGCACACTCGCAACGGCTACAGTTGGGTGCGAATTCCGAGCATTTCACATATGAAGGGAACGCGCTATCGCGAATTCCGTAACATTAAAGGGATCTGTACATAGAATAGAGACAATTTTGGTCCTCCTGCACGAATATTTCGTGGTTTTATTATAATGAAGAGAATAAAGCGATAAATGCAATATCTACCACCAGATTATTACTTCCCGTGGACTACAATAGTTGTAATGGACAACTGACTCTTAGATATATGCTTGACTTACCAGGAAGGCAGTAACAGAGACAGTTACTGAAAAGAAACAACGTCAAATTAAACGGGGTCACGAATAACTATATATTTACAGGGGAGCACGTAGTTGAAGGCTTCGCTAAGCACTTTACGAATGTGTTTGAAACGATACATGATTAAAAGGCAACAACTCAAGCATCTACTCGGTAATATACCGTCTATACGCTTCCCCGAACTCTTAGCCTCGTTCACAACCGATGAAATCTCTTTGCAACTAAAATGCTTAAGCATGTAAAAGCCCAGGATGTGACAAGATATTGAATGAACAATGCGCATGCGTATAGCGCAGAACACGTGATATCCATGCAGTGTTTTTAACAGAGTTATTCAACTCCATCCTGAGGTATAAAGTGAGTCCAATTCAATGGAAAACAAGTATGAACAGACTCAAACAATTACAGGACAATATCTCTAATCCCTTTTTTTGCAAGATATTCGAGAAAGTGTTACTTAACAACATAAATACAATTTAGAGTCGATACAACCGCCATTCCCCCAACATGCATTTCGCGAGCTAAGCTGCACCACCGCTGCATTTAGTTTACAGGAAACGATATTCCACAAGATTGTGTGGCGTCCGTGGTCCAGTGGTAGAGCGTCGGATTTGGAATAGAACGGTCCCGGGTTCGATACTCGGCCAGGCCACGTATGTAGTGCCATTGAGCAAGGCACCTCACACACATTGCTTAGTACTGGTTAATCGCTTAGGTCGGCTAAGCCTGCCCAGGAAACCATGTCTAAGTCCCCGCGAGGGGTTTGACATTAAAGGAACTCAAAGTATACATACAAGATTTATCGTAATAGTCACGTGTACATCGTCTTTTTAGACAAGAAGTCGGCGTTCGACTGTGTATGGCAGGACGGCCTATTCACGAAGCACGGTCAACTGGGCAACACCGGGAAGATACTGAGACTAATACGAAACTGTAGTGAGAGACACAACGGCATGTCGACTGATGCTTTTAGTGTAGAACGATCAGCCATAGGGTTACGTTATCAACTCTTTATTACCTACGTAAACCAGTTACTGCTTACACAAAATGGTAATCCTTCATTTGTGGACGATATAACAGTAATACCATATAAACTGCAAAGCATAGATACGACATATTCTTGTGTGAGTGACAGTCAGAGATATGAAAAGCGAACACACACTGAGACTACAGTAGCCCACATAGCCCTCTAAACATCCAGTTGTAATAATTGCGATAGGCCACACTCATCACTTTTAGATGATGTTTATTTTAAACGTCGTAGAAAACTTAGTCGCCCAAATGCGACGTTAAATAAAATGTACCAACCGATACGATAGTTCTGTAACGAGTGGAAAATGAAATTCATGGTGAGAAATATTGTAGTTTTCAGCAAAAAGCGTAAAGCACCTAAGGTTGGTATCTTATACATACGGTGACTCTTTTATCGAACACACAACAAGTGCAACTCATCTGCGAATCCGTCAAGTCCAAGACCTCAAATTGCACCACAGAATCAACCAGAGATCGCAAAACGCTAAATACGCTTTCTTTGCCATATCTGTACAATGAGTTGATCCTAATGGCATTAACCCGCTTAAAGCAATTATTTTGTACAAACGAATAGTAATACCCACTGTGTTATACGATTGTGAACTCTGGAACAATATGCGTAATTCTCACATACATTCGGTTAACACACTGCTACACTTTATAGGCAAGCTAATACAAGAATTCACTACAAGCACACAATCTGACATATGCGACTCGATGGTAGGGCTATATAAACTCTCAGTGAATCGATGGTAGGTCTATATAAACTCTCAGCGAATCGATGGTAGGTCTATATAAACTCTCAGCGAATCGATGGTAGGTCTATATAAACTCTCAGCGAATCGATGGTATTGCTATATAAACTCTCAGTGAATCGGTTGTAGGGCTATATAAACTCTCAGCGAATCGATCATATTGCTATAAACTCTCAGCGAATCGATGGTATGTCTATATAAACGCTCAGCGAATCGATTGTAGGTCTATATAAACTCTCAGCGAATCGGTTGTAGGGCTATCTAAATGCTCAGCGAATTAATGGTATTGCTATATAAGCTCTCAGCGAATCGGTTGTAGGGCTATATAAACTATCAGCGAATCGATGGTAGATCTATATAAACTCTCAGCGAATCGATGGTAGGTCTATATAAACTCTCAGCGAATCGACGGTAGATCTATATAAACTCTCAGTGAATCGATGGTAGGGCTATATAAACTCTCAGTGCATCGATGGTATTGCTATATAAACTCTCAGTGAATCGATGGTAGGGCTATATAAACTCTCAGTGAATCGATGGTATTGCTATATAAACGCTCAGCGAATCGATGGTAGATCTATATAAACTCTCAGCGAATCGATGGTATTGCTATATAAACTCTCAGCGAATCGGTTGTAGGGCTATATAAACTCTCAGCGAATCGATGGTATTGCTATATAAACTCTCAGCGAATCGATTGTAGGGCTATATAAACTATCAGCGAATCGATCATATTGCTATAAACTCTCAGCGAATCGATGGTATTGCTATATAAACTCTCAGCGAATCGGTTGTACGACTATATAAACTCTCAGCGAATCGATCATATTGCTATAAACTCTCAGCGAATCGATAGTATTGCTATATAAACTCTCAGTGAATCGATGGTAGGGCTATATAAACTCTCAGCGAATCGGTTGTAGGGCTATATAAACGCTCAGCGAATCGATGTATTGCTATATAAACTATCAGCGAATCGATGGTAGATCTTTAAAAACTCTCAGCGAATCGATGGTATTGCTATATAAACTCTCAGTGAATCGATGGTAGATCTATATAAACTCTCAGCGAATCGATGGTAGATCTATATAAACTCTCAGTGAATCGATGGTAGGGCTATATAAACTCTCAGTGCATCGATGGTATTGCTATATAAACGCTCAGCGAATCGATGGTAGATCTTTATAAACTCTCAGCGAATCGATGGTATTGCTATATAAACTCTCAGTGAATCGATGGTAGGGCTATATAAACTCTCAGCGAATCGGTTGTAGGGCTATATAAACTCTCAGTGAATCGATGGTATTGCTATATAAACTCTCAGCGAATCGGTTGTACGACTATATAAACTCTCAGCGAATCGATCATATGCTATAAACTCTCAGCGAATCGATAGTATTGCTATATAAACTCTCAGTGAATCGATGGTAGGGCTATATAAACTCTCAGCGAATCGGTTGTAGGGCTATATAAACGCTCAGCGAATCGATGTATGCTATATAAACTATCAGCGAATCGATGGTAGATCTATATAAACTCTCAGCGAATCGATGGTAGATCTATATAAACTCTCAGCGAATCGATGGTAGATCTATATAAACTCTCAGTGAATCGATGGTAGGGCTATATAAACTCTCAGTGAATCGATGGTATTGCTATATAAACGCTCAGCGAATCGATGGTAGATCTATACAAACTCTCAGCGAATCGGTTGTAGGGCTAAATAAACTCTCAGCGAATCGATCATATTGCTATAAACTCTCAGCGAATCGGTTGTAGGGCTATATAAACTATCAGTGAATCGATCATATTGCTATAAACTCTCAGCGAATCGATGGTATTGCTATATAAACTCTCAGCGAATCGGTTGTACGACTATATAAACTCTCAGCGAATCGATCATATTGCTATAAACTCTCAGCGAATCGATGGTATTGTTATATAAACTCTCAGTGAATCGATGGTAGGGCTATATAAACTCTCAGCGAATCGGTTGTAGGGCTATATAAACGCTCAGCGAATCGATGTATTGCTATATAAACTATCAGCGAATCGATGGTAGATCTATATAAACTCTCAGCGAATCGATGGTAGATCTATATAAACTCTCAGCGAATCGATGGTAGATCTATATAAACTCTCAGTGAATCGATGGTAGGGCTATATAAACTCTCAGTGCATCGATGGTATTGCTATATAAACTCTCAGTGAATCGATGGTATTGCTATATAAACGCTCAGCGAATCGATGGTAGATCTTTATAAACTCTCAGCGAATCGATGGTATTGCTATATAAACTCTCAGTGAATCGATGGTAGGGCTATATAAACTCTCAGCGAATCGGTTGTAGGGCTATATAAACTCTCAGTGAATCGATGGTAGGGCTATATAAACTCTCAGTGAATCGATGGTATTGCTATATAAACTATCAGCGAATCGATGGTAGGTATATATAAACTCTCAGCGAATCGATGGTATTGCTATATAAACTCTCAGCGAATCGATGGTAGGTATATATAAACTCTCAGCGAATCGATGGTATTGCTATATAAACTCTCAGCGAATCGATGGTAGGTATATATAAACGCTCAGTGAATCGATGGTAGGGCTATATAAACTCTCAGTGAATCGATGGTATTGCTATATAAACGCTCAGCGAATCGATGGTAGATCTATACAAACTCTCAGCGAATCGGTTGTAGGGCTAAATAAACTCTCAGCGAATCGATCATATTGCTATAAACTCTCAGCGAATCGATGGTAGGTCTATATAAACGCTCAGCGAATCGGTTGTAGGACTAAATAAACTCTCAGCGAATCGATCATATTGCTATATAAACTCTCAGCGAATCGGTTGTAGGACTAAATAAACTCTCAGCGAATCGATCATATTGCTATATAAACTCTCAGCGAATCGGTTGTAGGACTAAATAAACTCTCAGCGAATCGATTGTAGGTCTATATAAACGCTCAGCGAATCGATGGTATTGTTATATAAGCTCTCAGCGAATCGGTTGTAGGTCTATATAAACGCTCAGCGAATCGATGGTAGGGCTATATAAACTCTCAGCGAATCGATGGTATCTATATAAACTCTCAGCGAATCGATGGTAGATCTATATAAACTCTCAGCGAATCGATGGTAGATCTATATAAACTCTCAGTGAATCGATGGTAGGGCTATATAAACTCTCAGTGCATCGATGGTATTGCTATATAAACTCTCAGTGAATCGATGGTAGGGCTATATAAACTCTCAGTGAATCGATGGTATTGCTATATAAACCTCAGCGAATCGATGTAGATCTTATAAACTCTCAGCGAATCGATGGTATTGCTATATAAACTCTCATGAATCGATGTAGGCTATATAAACTCTCAGTGAATCGATGTTGGGCTATATAAACTCTCAGCGAATCGATTGTAGGGCTATATAAACTCTCAGTGAATCGATGGTAGGGCTATATAAACTCTCAGCGAATCGGTTGTAGGGCTCTATTAACTCTCAGCGAATCGGTTGTAGGGCTATATAAACTCTCAGTGAATCGATGGTATTGCTATATAAACTATCAGCGAATCGATGGTAGGTATATATAAACTCTCATCGAATCGATGGTATTGCTATATAAACTCTCAGCGAATCGATGGTAGGTATATATAAACTCTCAGCGAATCGATGGTAGATATATATAAACTCTCAGCGAATCGATGGTAGGGCTATATAAACTCTCAGCGAATCGATGGTAGGTATATATAAACTCTCAGCGAATCGGTTGTAGGGCTATATAAACTCTCAGCGAATCGATGGTAGGTATATATAAACTCTCAGCGAATCGGTTGTAGGGCTATATAAACTCTCAGCGAATCGATGGTACTATATAAACTCTCAGTGAATCGATGGTAGGTCTATGTAAACTCTCAGCTAATCGATGGTAGATCTATATAACTCTCAGCGAATCTATGGTAGGGCTATATAAGTTATCAGCGAATCGGTTGTAGGGCTATATAAACTCTCAGCGAATCGATGGTAGGGCTCTATAAACTCTCAGTGAATCGGTGGTATTGCTATATAAACTATCAGCGAATCGGTTGTAGGGCTATATAACCCAACAATATAAACTCTCAGCGAATCGATGGTAGATCTATATAAACCCAAACCAAAACTCTCAGCGAATCGATGGTGGGTCAACCCAAACAGTGGGCTATATAAACTCTCAGCGAATCGATGGTGGGTCTATATAAACTCTCAGCGAATCGATGGTAGGTCTATATAAACTCTCAGCGAATCGATGGTGGGTCTATATAAACTCTCAGCGAATCGATGGTGGGTCTATATAAACTCTCAGCGAATCGATGGTGGGTCTATATAAACTCTCAGCGAATCGATGGTGGGTCTATATAAACTCTCAGCGAATCGATGGTGGGTATATGTAAGCAGATATTGAAATTAGGAAGCATGTTTCCACATAAAGAGCCAAAGCAGCAACCACACATCTAAGAACATCTATATATTGAGATATATAACATTTGCTTCCCACAATGCTGGCGTTCATTCCTGATAGTAGCCTGTGCCCGAGGTTATAAAACTTTTCTCAGATCTCAAACTCGAGCTCAGGTGATTTTTTTATTGATTTTTTATTTAAGTTTATTTAACGTCGCTACCGGTTTCCCATTTGAGCGACAGGTATTTTACCTAACACCACCTTTCCTGAGCAGGCTCCAGTGGTTAACCAGTACTTGGTGCACCAACCTCCGTAAGAAACTGCCAACTTTTTCATATAAATGAGACACGGTCTGAGCATTTGATTGGTTGAGTCTGAGTGTTACTGTCAGGTGAACCAATCAGACAATTGAGACTGAGTTTTGAGATTGGAGAACAGTTTTATAACCTCGGGGCCTGATCTTACCTATGTATGGCATTGGTCACATTATTAATGATGTACTAACTAACTATATCTAACCATTGCTGGGCAGGTTTCATTAAATCGTTAGTTTACTCTCGTGAACCATACAAATCGACTCCGCGAGTTACAACTGGTAATGAGTTTTGCTATTTCAATATATGGTACCCAATCATTGGTCCTGCTTACCATATATATAGATAGTGCACCAATGCATATAATGCATAGACGGATCTGTAGTCCAGTGGTAACACGCTGGACTGGTAATCCAGGGATCGCAGGTTCGATCCCCCGTCAACCCTAATAAAATTAACAGTCTTTCAGATGTGACGTTAAACCGAGGTCTCATGTCGGTGCTGTACCGTGCACGTAAAATAACCAGATGAGACTCTGGAATGTGTCTGTCTCTGTTTCATTGCACTATACTCCAAAAATATAAAATGACTAATCTCTTCAGGAGGCGTCGCTCATATGGGCAGCCGGTAGCGACGATAAATAAACGTAAAACACACATGCATATAATGCGCTCAGTAGCCAACACATGGCCAAGACGACCCGTGCTAATGACTTGTTTGTGTGTCTAATGTATGACATGCATATGTATGAACCGGGTAACGCGCGTGTTATGTGATGCACGTGTTAGGTGATGCACGTATTAGGTGATGCACATGTTATGTGATGCACGTGTTAGGTGATGCACGTGTTAGGTGATGCACGTGTTATGTGATGCACGTGTTATGTGATGCACGTGTTAGGTGATGTACGTGTTAGGTGATGCACGTGTTAGGTGATACACGTGTTAGGTGATACACGTGTTAGGTGATGCACGTGTTAGGTGAGTGCAATGGTACATATCATCTGAGTTCCTGTTTCGTCAATGATCTATTGGGCACGTATATACTAGCTTATTTATCCATGACTTTCCCATACTGGATAAACAATCGTGGACCCTTAAGCTATTAGGGGCTATATTGGAACAATTTTCAACAGCAATAAAGACATACACTCCCTAAAGCGTTCATACAGGTACGTGTCTGATTGTATGAACAGACTCGACACGTGCATGTGCGCATTGTGACTGACACTAGTTAACTGCATACCATGAAACGATAAATCACGACTAAAACTAGCCTAGGCTATCAACATACATACATGTGTATTTGGAAGCATATAATGTAATTAGTTTAAACATATTGTATTCAGTTCAGATGATAGTAAACGTTGGAATACATATACATCAAACAAATGAATTTGGATCGGAAAACAAGCAAAGAGAATGCTATTATCCTTTCCACGGTGGAGTTTGCTCACTATATAGTTGCGCTGTACGATAAGTAGACATGGTGAGAGCAGTTGCGTGTGTGTGTTTTGCGTTTATTTATCGTCGCTACCGGTTGCCTATATGAGCGACGCCTCCTGAAGAGATTAGTTATTTTAGATTTTGGAGGATAGTGCATGATACAGACAGAGACCAATTCCAAAATCTCCTCTGGTTCTTTTACGTGCATGGTGCAAAGCACCGACACGAGACCTCGGTTTATCGTCCCATCTGAAAGACTGTTAATTTTATTAGGGTCAGACGGGGGATCGAAGAGAGCAGTTGCATTCAATACACATTCATTAATATGTTGCTCTGTTGACATTTTGACTGTGTGTGTACTGTAATTATGTATAATTATTAGGGATGGCAACGAATACCCGAATATTCGAATATTCGCTCAAACGTCCGAATATTGGAATATCTTCCTGACCGAATATTCGAATACCAATATCGCTATTCGTTGCCATCACTAATAATTGTGCTATGTATGTGTACTGTTTGTATATATTATATTATATAACATATATTCCGATGGTATTAAAGTAATATTGTACCATTGTCAATGGTTGCTTATATCAGGCCTCTCTTATTGATGGAGGGAATAAAGATATTGAAATGAATTGCGTACCAGTTGTAATGTGTCACCTCAAATACATATTATGTTATGTTATATTTCGGGTTTTACGCCTGCATCAGCACCATTTTGGGCTATATCGCCGGCGGGTAGTTTATATAACAACACCTTTCCTGGGCAGGCTCCAGCGGTTAACCAGTACTTGGGTGCACCAACCTCCGTAAAAAACTGCCAACTTTTTCATATAAATGAGACACGGCCTGAGCGGGGCTCGAACCCGTGACCATCAGTGATGATAGGTTACAGTGGTATAATACATGTATGCGGTTGCGACTTTCATAAACAAAATTATATCACCAAGCGCATTAAGTTAGCTAGTGATATGGCAGCCCAAAACATAATGTAATGTTTAAGTCTTCCAAGACCGTACATTTTCCTTAGTAGCGATGTGTGGAATGGTAGCTATATATGTATACGCATCTGCTTCTAACAAATAGTATATATATTTATTATACAAAATTATTTTAGCTCGATTGCGAAACAAGTTCATTCATCTTATATTAATCACTCTCGAGACCTCATTCCTGATGTAATCCATCGCCACGATGGAGAGAGCAGGGGCAACGTGCAATTTAAATGCTACTGGCAACATCGTAACGGATCCAGCGGGGCTCGAACTCCGGACTTATATATATATATTTATACAATATTTGGATGATTCTATGTTGGATTATGACCTCTATATCTGCTGCTCATTGTTCTACATGTATGCTGTGATGGGGTCTCAATAAAACAACAATAATCTTAAATTCACATAAATATGGAAATATATTTAAAGTGATTAGCTAAAACATTTCCTTAACCCTTTCAACACCACAGACCTCTAAATAGGCTTACAAAAAGTGTAGATCCAGATGAGCCGGCTCGTGACGAGCCGTCTCATCAGGATCTGCACTTGTTGCCAGTGATATGACTATTTTTAGACATAATTACCCATTTTGATAAATGAACTTGTCCAAATGTGATTTTCTGATTCATTTATTGATTTATGAATATCATGGACCAGTCCATGTCAGTTACTTGCTGTTGAATGGGTTAATGCAAAATATTAATACTTAATACGAATGAGATGCTCACAAATGCTCATAGTCTGCGTATATCATCTATAAATGTTTGGGAGTGGAGCTAGTAATAAATACTCCGCTGGTTCAGTTTTATTGCAAGTTGCGTTTGTGCAAACCAATAATAATGTTTATGAGCCTTGAATTTGGGAAGAACAAACACCGAACAAACGGTTTACAAATCATGAAAATCCTTTCATAATATTTTGAAATATCTTAAATTCACCATGTTCGTCCACTAAGTAAATATGGCGAACTCCCATTCATAACAGGAGGGGTGGGGTAATTTATACTATTATGTATCCCTGACGATGACAACGATGATGATGAAAAGCAATGCGTAGCTGAATTAACCGATGACATTGAACCTCCGTGGATGGAATGGGCACCATTGTTCTTGGCACTAGAGCTGTGAACATGCCCTGGACTGGAACCACTCTGATTATGCGAAGCGGCACTCACGCGCGGTTGTGCGGTCGCAGGTTGTGAATTGTGAGAGTCACTATTTCCGGTTCCTGCACATGGTTTCCCGTCCTTGACTAAAACCGGAACCGCTACTTTTTTGGGGGAAGTCTGATTATTTTGAGATTGTTGAGGTGAATTTTCACTCGCGTTTGAACTTGCACTTGAATCTAGCTTGTCCTTGTCCTTTTGTTGTCGTTTGCACTTATAGCGATGGTTTTGGAACCAGATTTTGACTTGAGTTGGGGTTAGATTGATCATGCTGGCTAGATGTTCTCTTTCCGGTGCAGAAAGGTACTTCTGCTGTTTAAATCTTCTCTCTAACTCGTAAACTTGCGCTTGAGAGAAAAGAATGCGCCGTTTCCGGCGTTGTGTTAGCGGAAATTGCATGGCTTTGTTATGATCCAAACCCGGGATTGCCATGTTACTCATGTGGCTCATACCAGACGACATCGGGGACATGGCGCACGAACTCTGGCCACTCATCAGGCGGGAAACTGAAAGCACAAAAACATCAATATAAAGCTACTTCAAGTTGTCGTTATTAAATTCCAATTAAAGCTAAAGATAACTAAGGTATATTCAAAAAGAAATCGGACGTATTCATATAATGCGTCACAACCCGCATACGACAATATGTACATACTTCAATACGTGCATACTGTATGTAAATATGTATATTCAATACGTGCATACTTCAATACGTGCATACGTCAATACGTGCATACGACACTATGTACATACGTCAATACGTGCATACTTCAATACGTGCATACGTCAATACGTGCATACGTCAATACGTACACATACTTCAATGCGTGCATACTTCAATACGTGCATACTTCAATACGTGCATACGTCAATACGTGCATACGTCAATACGTGCATACTCACAATACGTGCATACGTCAATACGTGCATACGTCAATACGTACACATACTTCAATGCGTGCATACTTCAATACGTGCATACTTCAATACGTGCATACGTCAATACGTGCATACGTCAATACGTGCATACTTCATACGTGCATACGACAATATGTACACACGTCAATGCGTGCATACTTCAATACGTGCATACTTCAATACGTGCATACGTCAATACGTGCATACGTCAATACGTGCATACGACAATATGTACACACGTCAATGCGTGCATACTTCAATACGTGCATACTTCAATACGTGCATACGACAATACGTACACACCAAACCAACACAAACACACCCACACATACTTCAATACGTGCATACTTCAATACGTGCACACGTCAATACGTGCATACTTCAATGCGTGCATACTTCAATGCGTGCATACTTCAACGCGTGTATACTTCAATATATATATATGTCGCATACGTCAATATGTACAGACGTCAATACGTGCATATATGAACACGTATATACGTCAATACGTCATATGTCACCACTTGCATTCGCCAATACGCGCATACGTCAATACGTACATACGTCAATACGTACATACGTCAATACGTTCATATGTCACCACGCGCTTGCGTCAGTATGCACAGACCCATTCCAGAGTCTCCTCTGGTTCTTTTACGTGCACGATGTAAAGCACCGACACGAGACATCGGTTTAACGTCACATCTGAAAGACTGTTAATTTTATTAGGGTCAGACGGGGGATCGAACCTGCGATCCCTGGATTACCAGTCCAGCGTGTTACCACTGGGCTATAGATCCGTCTGTGACAGTTCTTAATGCAATGACATGTATCGTATATCGTACACAATCATTTGTTTTGCATGGAATTGGTCCATTGAATATTTAGAATACAAATAAATTATGATTAAACTAAAACATAAGTAAAATCGTACGTTACGGAAACCATTTGTAAATTAATAAGTTATGAATCATATCTTCATAGTCATGGTAATACAATAATATTTGTTTTTATTGTCGACTGTTAATAGTATATTCCAAATGTCCGTCAAACTCGCAGCGAACTTCATTTTTTGAGAAAGTGTGAAAAGACAGGAAAGTCGGATAGAATAATTGGCAAACAGGTGAGAGAATCCTAAGCCGTTGAAAATAATCCTTACACCTTGCATTATTTACTAGAACAATATTGGTGTAGAATGGCTTTTCCTTTTAAATGCATTGATTTTTCCAAATATATTCCAAATTGAAGTTATTGTTACCGTAAGTATTTTGACATTATTGTAGAGTTCTGAACTCACTTGTAAGTGCATTGTTTAATTGAAATAAAATTCATACATACTTTGAAATAGTTATGTTTTTAATGTGATTTCATTTTTTTTCATGCTGTATTTTCTGTAAAAATACAGACAGAAAGACAATACTTTTATTATAGTGCTATAAATGACTCTATCTAAGTATAAAGATGCACCTAGTCACAAATTAAACACATATTAAAGCAATGTACAGTCAAACCTGTGTTAGTGGTCATCTCCATTAAGCAGCCAACCTGTATTAAGCAGCCAGTTTACAGATATCCCAATCGGTTGTCTTATTATATATTTGACCTCTATTAAGCAGCCACCTGTACTAAGCAGCCACTTTCTCTGACTCCCTTGGCTGGCTGCTTAAGACAGGGTTGACGGTAGTTTATAAGTATACAATATACTATACATTTGTAGTTCATTATAACATTTTATTAACGGAACAGTTTGCTAGTATACTATATAACATACAGGTATAATACATACTAACAGGAGGACTATAGAATCCACTGCTGGTTTATACTAACAGGAGGACTATAGAATCCACTGTTTGTTTATCCTAACAGGAGGACTATAGAATCCACTGTTTGTTTATCCTAACAGGAGGACTATAGAATCCACTGTTTGTTTATCCTAACAGGAGGACTATAGAATTCACTGTTTGTTTATCCTAACAGGAGGACTATAGAATCCACTGTTTGTTTATCCTAACAGGAGGACTATAGAATCCACTGTTTGTTTATCCTAACAGGAGGACAATAGAATCCACTGTTTGTTTATCCTAACAGGAGGACAATAGAATCCACTGTTTGTTTATACTAACAGGAGGAATATAGAGTCCACTGTTTGTTTATACTAACAGGAGGACTATAGAATCCACTGTTTGTTTATACTAACATGAGGAATATAGAGTCCACTGTTTGTTTATAAAAACAGGAGGAATATAGAGTCCACTGTTTGTTTATACTAACAGGAGGAATATAGACTCCACTGTTTGTTTATACTAACAGGAGGAATATAGAGTCCACTGTTTGTTTATACTAACAGGAGGAATATAGAGTCCACTGTTTGTTTATACTAACATGAGGAATATATAGTCCACTGTTTGTTTAGTCGGCTAGGTTATGCATATAAACACGCGTAAGTGCAGTGTTTAATTGAAATAAAATTTCATATATACTTTGAATTAAATTTGAATGTGATTTCATTTTTGTATTCTCCAGGCTCTGATCTACTGTGAATAACTGGCTACGATTTTAAACGTGGTGATTAATGTATTACTAATCAAAAGAGGCATTTCATAGCAATTATGGATATATGAATTAGTTTAATAAAATGCTGAAAAGATCCCCTATTTATAGAAATACGAATGTACGGCTATATATAATTATCTCCATGGGGTTTTTGTTCTCGAGGCGTTGTGTCGAATTTCCAGACTTTATTAATAAACGTATATTTTGTTGAATATAAAATTTTCATTTATACAGAAAATTTCTCCTCGCTTTAATTAAATTAATTTGGGAGCTGGTGGAAAAAGTATATAGAAAGGAAAGGTCCGGAGACTTCAACTAGCAATATATCCGAGTGTGTGCATGTTGTCCAACAATATATCCGAGTGTGTGCATGTTGTCCAACAGTATATCCGAGTGTGTGCATGTTGACCACCAATATATCCGAGTGTATGCATGTTGACCACCAATATATCCGAGTGTATGCATGTTGACCAACAATATATCAGAGTGTATGCATGTTGACCAACAATATATCCGAGTGTATGCATGTTGACCAACAATATATCAGAGTGTATGCATGTTGTCCAGCAATATATCCGAGTGTGTGCATGTTGACCAACAATATATCCGAGTGTGTGCATGTTGTCCAACAATATATCCGAGTGTGTGCATGTTGTCCAACAATATATCCGAGTGTATGCATGTTGTCCAGCAATATATCCGAGTGTGTGCATGTGACACATATCCATGTATGCATGTACCACAATATCCGAGTGTTGCAGTGTCCACAATTATCCGAGTGTTGCATGTTTCCCAATATTCCGGTGTTGCATGGCCACAAATATCCGATGTGTGCATGTTGCCAACAATATATCCATGTTGCATGTTGACCAACAATATATCCGAGTGTATGCATGTTGACCAACAATATATCAGAGTGTGTGCATGTTGTCCAACAATATATCCGAGTGTGTGCATGTTGTCCAACAATATATCCGAGTGTATGCATGTTGCCAAAACCAAGCATGTTACACAATATATCCGAGTGTATGCATGTTGACCAACAATATATCCGAGTGTTGCATGTTGACAGCAATATATCCGAGTGTTGCATGTTGACCACAATATATCCGAGTGTGTGCATGTGACCACCAATATATCCGAGTGTTGCATGTTGACCACAATATATCCGAGTGTGTGCATGTGACCACCAATATATCCGAGTGTTGCATGTGACCACCAATATATCCGAGTGTTGCATGTTGACCACCAATATATCCGAGTGTGTGCATGTTGCCAATATATCCATGTTGCATGTTGCACAATATATCCGAGTGTTGCATGTTGCCACATATATCCGAGTGTGTGCATGTTGACCACAATATATCCAATATCCGAGTGTGTGCATGTTGACCACCAATATATCCGAGTGTTGCATGTTGACCAATATATCCGAGTGTATGCATGTTGTCCAACAATATATCCATTGTATGCATGTTGCCACAATATATCCGAGTGTATGCATGTTGTCCACAATATATCCATGTTGCATGTTGTCCAGCAATATATCCGAGTGTATGCATGCTGACAGGCAATATATCCGAGTGTACACCACAAAACCATGCATGTTGTCCAGCAATATATCCGAGTGTTGCATGTTGCCAACAATATATCCCATGTATGCATGTTGTCCAGCAATATATCCGAGTGTGTGCATGTTGACCACAATATATCCGAGTGTGTGCATGTTGTCCAGCAATATATCCGAGTGTGTGCATGTTGACCACCAATAATCCCGAGTGTGTGCATGTTGACCACCATATATCCAGTGTTGCATTTGACCACAATATATCCGAGTGTGTGCATGTGACCACCAATATATCCGAGTGTGTGCATGTTGACCACCAATATATCCGAGTGTGTGCATGTTGACCACCAATATATCCGAGTGTGTGCATGTTGACCACCAATATATCCGAGTGTGTGCATGTTGACCACCAATATATCCGAGTGTGTGCATGTTGACCACCAATATATCCGAGTGTGTGCATGTTGACCACCAATATATCCGAGTGTATGCATGTTGACCAACAATATATCCGAGTGTGTGCATGTTGACAGGCAATATATCCGAGTGTATGCATGTTGTCCAACAATATATCCCATTGTATGCATGTTGTCCAGCAATATATCCGAGTGTATGCATGTTGTCCAGCAATATATCCGAGTGTGTGCATGTTGTCCAGCAATATATCCGAGTGTATGCATGCTGACAGGCAATATATCCGAGTGTATGCATGTTGTCCAGCAATATATCCGAGTGTGTGCATGTTGTCCAACAATATATCCCATTGTATGCATGTTGTCCAGCAATATATCCGAGTGTATGCATGTTGTCCAGCAATATATCCGAGTGTGTGCATGTTGTCCAGCAATATATCCGAGTGTGTGCATGTTGCCAAAACCACACCACAAACCACCCACAAACCACACCAAACCACCCAAACCACACCCACGAGTGTGTGCATGTTGTCCAACAATATATCCGAGTGTGTGCATGTTGTCCAACAATATATCCGAGTGTATGCATGTTGACAGGCAATATATCCGAGTGTGTGCATGTTGACCACCAATATATCCGAGTGTATGCATGTTGACCAACAATATATCCGAGTGTATGCATGTTGTCCAACAATATATCCCATTGTATGCATGTTGTCCAGCAATATATCCGAGTGTATGCATGTTGTCCAGCAATATATCCGAGTGTGTGCATGTTGTCCAGCAATATATCCGAGTGTATGCATGCTGACAAACAATATATCCGAGTGTATGCATGTTGTCCAGCAATATATCCGAGTGTGTGCATGTTGTCCAACAATATATCCCATTGTATGCATGTTGTCCAGCAATATATCCGAGTGTATGCATGTTGTCCAGCAATATATCCGAGTGTGTGCATGTTGACCAACAATATATCCGAGTGTGTGCATGTTGTCCAACAATATATCCGAGTGTGTGCATGTTGACAGACAATATATCCGAGTGTGTGCATGTTGACCAGCAATATATCCCATTGTATGCATGTTGTCCAGCAATATATCCGAGTGTGTGCATGTTGTCCAACAATATATCCGAGTGTGTGCATGTTGTCCAACAATATATCCGAGTGTGTGCATGTTGACAGACAATATATCCGAGTGTATGCATGTTGTCCAGCAATATATCCGAGTGTGTGCATGTTGTCCAGCAATATATCCGAGTGTGTGCATGTTGACAGACAATATATCCGAGTGTGTGCATGTTGACAGACAATATATCCGAGTGTGTGCATGTTGACCAGCAATATATCCCATTGTATGCATGTTGTCCAGCAATATATCCGAGTGTGTGCATGTTGTCCAACAATATATCCCATTGTATGCATGTTGTCCAGCAATATATCCGAGTGTGTGCATGTTGTCCAACAATATATCCCATTGTATGCATGTTGTCCAGCAATATATCCGAGTGTGTGCATGTTGTCCAACAATATATCCGAGTGTGTGCATGTTGTCCAACAATATATCCCATTGTATGCATGTTGTCCAGCAATATATCCCATTGTATGCATGTTGACCAACAATATATCCCATTGTATGCATGTTGTCCAGCAATATATCCGAGTGTGTGCATGTTGTCCAGCAATATATCCGAGTGTGTGCATGTTGTCCAACAATATATCCCATTGTATGCATGTTGTCCAACAATATATCCGAGTGTATGCATGTTGTCCAGCAATATATCCGAGTGTGTGCATGTTGTCCAGCAATATATCCGAGTGTGTGCCTGTTAGCCTACAATTTACCTTTTGTTTTACACTATGAGCTGACAAGATATAGCCCGTTATTAGTCACATAGTAACAGTGAATAAATTATATAAGTAAGAGATAATTAAGAAAGAATTCCTATCTAAGTATATTACTATAGTAACATCATTTCAACTGTAAATAAATATGCTACGTGTGTGTTTTATACTTCCCATCAGTCAAATATCAACTGATTTCTTTTCTTGTTTATACAAATTTATTTTAGCTCGATTGCGAAACAAGTTCTTTCAACTTATATTAATCACTCTCGAGACCTCATTCCTGATGGAATCCATCGCCATGAAGGAGAGAGAAGAGGCAATGTAATGAGGTTCTCGAGAGTGATTAATATATGTTGAAATAACTTGTTTCGCAATCGAGGTAAAATAAATTTGATATAAACTAATTTGATGTTCCACTTTCATTTTTTCTTTCCATTCGAAAGAGATTTGGACAATAAAACGATATATTTAAGAACATTTAATCTGTCTACCATAGATGTTTTGTATATGTGAACATGTATATAATGGTCTTGTATATCTTCAACATGCTTAATACCTTTCTCAAACCATGTTCTATAAAATAAGGTGTTTTCCACACTTGTTATTAATGAATTATTCCATACTATTTCCTTTGAAATTACATTAGGGTTTTCTTTGTTGATCCTCTTTGACCAGCTGATAATAATAATACCTTTTAACTTTTGTGTTTTACGTTTATTTATCGTCGTTACCGGTTGTCCATATGAGCGACGCCTCCTGAAGAGATTAGTCATTTTAGATTTTGGAGGATAGTGCAATGATACAGACAGAGATCCATTCCAGAGTCTCCTCTGGCTCTTTTACGTGCACGCTGTAAAGCACCGACACGAGACCTCGGTTTAACGTCCCATCTGAAAGACTGTTAATTTGATTAGGGTCAGACGGGGGATCGAATCTGCGATCACTGGATTACCAGTCCAGTGTGTTACCACTGGACTACAGATCCGTCTGTTACCTTTTAACAACTTATTCTCAATTTTCAATGCTACGTGTTTTGTTGCACACACTCTTGATGTTGCATTCAAATAAAAGTAGTCCAGTGTTCCACCATATTTATATTTATTTGTCTTATATATGTCTCCTTCCAGTGACCTTTATTTGCAGGATTGAGTATTCGTTTCACCCAAGCAGCTTTTATAGAATTAATGTATGCATTTATATCAACCATTTATAGAACTCCTTCGTCATAATTCACGTGCTGCCATTTTATCTTGCTTTCCGTCCCACAAGAAAGAATAATCATTTCTAGTTATATCGGTAAAATACTCGGTAAAATACACATTTCTAGTTATTTCGGTAAAATACAAATTTCTAGTTATTTCGGTAAAATACACATTTCTAGTTATTTCGGTAAAATACACATTTCTAGTTATTTCGGTAAAATACACATTTTAATATGGATTTCCAATGGATAGATTATCGTTGGTAATGCACACGTTTTTGTGGCAGTTATTTTACCCAATATATCATATTATAAGTGTGCATATATTATAATATGCATGGTATATCGTAGTGAATATATCATATTATAAGTGTGTATATATTATAATATACATGGTATATCGTAGTGAATATATCATATTATAAGTGTGTATATATTATAATATACATGTTATATCGTAGTGAATATACCATATTATAAGTGTGTATATATTATAATATACATGGTATATCGTAGTGAATATATCATATTATAAGTGTGTATATATTATAATATGCATGGTATATCGTAGTGAATATATCATATTATAAATGTGTATATATTATATTACATAGTGTATATATTATAATATACATGGTATATCGTAGTGAATATACCATATTATAAGTGTGTATATATTATAATATGCATGGTATATCGTAGTGAATATATCATATTATAAGTGTGTATATATTATAATATACATGGTATATCGTAGTGAATATACCATGTTATAAGTGTGTATATATTATAATATACATGGTATATCGTAGTGAATATATCATATTATAAGTGTGTATATATTATAATATGCATGGTATATCGTAGTGAATATATCATATTATAAGTGTGTATATATTATAATATGCATGGTATATCGTAGTGAATATATCATATTATAAGTGTGTATATATTATATTACATAGTGTATATATTATAATATACATGGTATATCGTAGTGAATATACCATATTATAAGTGTGTATATATTATAATATGCATGGTATATCGTAGTGAATATATCATATTATAAGTGTGTATATATTATAATATACATGGTATATCGTAGTGAATATATCATATTATAAGTGTGTATATATTATATTATGCATGGTATATCGTAGTGAATATATCATATTATAAGTGTATATATTATATATTACCTTATAAGTTTTATATTATTTGTTTCTGCGAAACATATTTAATTAAAGTGTAGATACTTGATTTGAAATATTCAAATTGACAACAATAGTAGTGAATTAGAAATGTATGTATGACAATAGTAAAAGGTCTGCAACACAAATATTAATGGTTAACAGTTGGATGTTTTCGTGTATAAAAGTGTCAAATAACCAACAGTAACTACGGAATGGGAAATAGAGAAATATCGTTGCTTGTCTACGTTTTCAAAATTCATCAAAAGATGTCGAGGTTTGAGTATCACTGTAGGGACATACATATTTCTATTTCTATTCAATAATCAATCAGTGATAAGACTTTGTGCCAAAACCTGTTTTAATATACTACAGCGTCGTTACTTTTACCCTTGTAAATAATTCCCTTTTTGTGACTATATCTATGATTTTTACAGACTACAAGAAGCAGCTGCTAATTAGGTCATTCTCGATCTGATCCTGGGTGATAACTGATTGTGTAAGATATTTCTTAATAGCGCACTAGTGCTTGTTTTTTTAATAGCGCACTAGTGCTGTTTTTCTTAATAGCGCACTAGTGCTTGTTTTAATAGCGCACTAGTCTGTATTTCTTAATAGCGCACTAGTGCTTGTTTTTCTTAATAGCGCACTAGTGCTTGTTTTTCTTAATAGCGCACTAGTGCTTGTTTTTCTTAATAGCGCACTAGTGCTTGTTTTTCTTAATAGCGCACTAGTGCTTGTTTTTCTTAATAGCGCACTAGTGCTTGTTTTTCGATTTAGTGTTTTATACCATTTTGTTTTATTTCGTATTTAAATATAAATTAGCAACTGTTTCTTGGCTTTAGAATGTAAATAAGCATTAACTAATAGTAGTGTGGGATTTTATAATGTGATATGTTTTGTTGCAATATGTCTCTTATAATTCTATTCAGAATGGCTATGTACTTTTAATATGATTGTTTACATTACATGTATGTACATAGATGAGACTTTAATAAAGATTAAAACTACTAAACTACATACGTGTAATTATTGGCAAAACATTGAAACGATTTCAGAATAGAGACTGGAACATGGACACAGTGCATGTGTTCTGCCAACTTTTAATACCATTTGTATTTGCATGCTATGTATTGTATCTTTACGTGTATGACATTATGTACTATTGATTTGCAATAAAATATAGATAAATAGAAAAAAAGTTTAACTCTTTCAACCCCAAGTAACTGACATGGATTGGTGCATGCTATTATTAGACCAATAAATTAATAAGAAAATTACCTTTGGACCAGTTCATTTATCAAAATGGGTAATTTTATCTAAAAATAGTAATAATTATTACTGGCAAAAAAGTGCAGATCCTGATGAGACGGCTCGTGACGAGCCGGCTCATCTGGATCTACACTTTTCATAAGCCTATTTAGAGGCCTGTGGGGTTGAAAGGGTTAAAACTCATTCATCCCAAGATATATACCGACATATGAAATGATTAAAAAATACCACTTGCTTTTCAGAAATGCTGTATGCACGTATAGTTCCATCTACATATAACAGACATATACTGTACTAACAATTCCTGGTTGGTTTAAACATATTTATTTATCAGGATACATGTAATATACATTGAGAAATATACAGAAACATTTATATCGTGATATGTGGATTGAACTGAAAGCTAAAGGCGTATGGTAATTCCTTCCACCGTCTGGTTATTGTTCACGTGTGCTTTATGAATGTTTGGCCGCTTGCTGTTTAATTTATTTTATAATGTCGCATTCGCATAATGTATTTATTTGGACGACCAATGTTTGGCCGACATACAGGCCTTCGTATATAACAATGATATCGAAGACGAATTTCACTTCATGTTTAAATGTTCTGTATTTACTGCATTAAGGCAAAACTATATCAAACGATTTTATAGAATCCATCCGAGTATGCATAAACTGATTTTGTTGTTCCAATGCACAAATTACCGCGAATTACTAAATATTTGTTATTTATCCATGAGACGCTTTCATTACGCAATACTATTACGTAACCATGTACATAGACGTTTTAGTTTTTGAAAGCATTACCCTCATCTTTGTTCCATGTTAAATTTGTATGTATAAATCCATAAGTTTATCCTCATCGCATCATTGTCATTGTTATAGAATGTAACATTGTATGTTTGTATATAACGAAAAACTGTACAGTTTAAGTTATTAAAGCCTTCTTCTTCTTCTTCTATATAAGTGTCCAATCCCCCCCCCCCGATCAATCGACATGGGTCAAATGTCGCATATAACATGTGGTACAGAAGACTCCGCGATGCGGAAAAAAATATATACTCTAGATTTACGTCTTGAACAATATATCCAACTATGAAGCATATATAAAATATTTTCCGAGAATAAAAAGGATAACACCAATGCAACCCGGGTTCGACCCTCGGACCGGGAAGTATGTGAGAGTGTACGCTTAATCTTAGAATATTACCTCAACTGGGCCAAAATTCAACATAAACATTTGTAGAATACTACATTGCGATTTATGGACCACTTATGTATTCCTCGTTATTATGTTACTATAGAATTGTCTCTGGGTCGAGTACAGGCTTTGAGCAAATTTATGTTTAGATCCAACTGTCTTGTTTGGTTCAAGCCTTACCTATAGATGGAGCAGGAGGTATTTAATGGTGATCTCAATATATATAGCGGCTCCATCAGATTAGGAAAGACAGTTTTACGTCAGATAAATGCTAATCTGAACTACATTTACTCAAATCGTGTTGTGTATCCCGAAACTGACTTTATCAGTTAAACTTGTCTAAACTTTGCAATCAGTCTAATCACTTGACGTTTATTTTCCATTTTGGAGCCGATTTCACGTTGGTCAGGAAAACAGTACTTCAAATAGATGCACTTTATCTCACTAACCCGACTTGGGCTCTCATGTCTCGACGTCTGACATCTGCATGTATACCCAACACGAACAAATATGCTGTCCGATTAGCGCAGTGATTAGCGCGCTCGCTTCTCACCAATGCAACCCGGGTTCGACCCTCGGACCGGGAAGTATGTGAGATTGTACGCTGGTTGCTAGATCGGACAGGTGGGTTTTCTCCGGGTACTCCGGTTTCCTCCCACACGAATGACCACATATACGCTTTCATCCGCGCCAACGAGAGTGATTAATATAAGTTGTAAAAACTTGCTTCTTAAATAAATAAAGTTTAAACTAACAAATATGCTCGTTTTTATATCTGCATCATCTGCAACGATATAAGACCAGAGTGTAAACTGTCACAAAAACTCAATTATCTGAACAAAGGTAACTTTAATTTTAATCATAAACATCGACGTCATTATCATTATTATTATCATTATTATTATTATTATTATTATTATTATTGCGTATAATCTTCCTATCCATGGTATTTCAATAGGAAGTATTATTTATTTTACTTGACATAACCATTATTATTATTATTATTATTAATATTATATTATTATTATTATTATTATTACTACGTATATTCTTCCTATCCATAGTATTTCAGTAGGAAGTATTATTTATTTTACTTGATATAACCATTATTATTATTATTATTATTATTATTATTATTATTAATATTATTATTATAATTTCCGTGTTCCATGCGACCATAAAAGCCCATATATGCCGATACGATACGGTACCGATATAACTATACTCGGAATATGCTGCAGACTAGGATACACCTGATGAGTGGGATACACCTGATGAGTGGGATACCCCTGATGAGTGGGATACCCCTGATGAGTGGGATACCCCTGATGAGTGGGATACCCCTGATGAGTGGGATACCCCTGATGAGTGGGATACCCCTGATGAGTGGGATACCCCTGATGAGTAAATGAATTTAAAATTATTATTACCATATTATATTTTCATTTCATAGTAAGAATTTAATCAATTTTAAATAGCATGTATGAAAATCAGCCCACAATTGAAGTGTGGTTATTATGTGTGAAATAATTGTTTGTACACAAACGTTTGTGAACATTTTTCACATCGTTTCGCAACTCATTTTTAAAACTGGACAATATATGCATGTCTATCAATATAAATTGGATGGATATTTTACGAAAACGAATACGAATAGTTTATTCAGCATTAAGCATTTCATAACAATATTTATAGCCCACGCAATTAGCATACATAATTATATAATATAGTGTGAACACAAGTTCTTTCCAGACGAGCATGGGTTTTTTAACAGTGTATTGAAGTATACAAGTTAACAATCAATATAATTTATAAATACTGTTAAAATGTATTTAAACAATGCCTGTTTTATTTGCAAAGAATATCAATTTTGATAAGCTACAAATAGTTATCCGTTGCTTAATAATTACTCAAAATAACCAAAACTAAACTATTAGAAAAATACCCAACTATTAATAATTATATATAATATAACCTATTAATGCATGCACAAAATGCGAGCTCTACATCAAACGTTAAAATGTCCGCATTACGCAGTGTGTAAGATACAAGTATAACCAAGTGTTGTGTGTAAGATACAAGTATAACCAAGTGTTGTGTGTAAGATACAAGTATAACCAAGTGTTGTATGTAAGATACAGGTATAACCAAGTGTTGTGTGTAAGATACAAGTATAACCAAGTGTTGTGTGTAAGATACAAGTATAACCAAGTGTTGTATGTAAGATGCAGGTATAACCAAGTGTTGTATGTAAGATGCAGGTATAACCAAGTGTTGTATGTAAGATGCAGGTATAACCAAGTGTTGTATGTAAGATACAAGTATAACCAAGTGTTGTATGTAAGATACAAGTATAACCAAGTGTTGTATGTAAGATACAAGTATAACCAAGTGTTGTATGTAAGATGCAGGTATAACCAAGTGTTGTATGTAAGATACAGGTATAACCAAGTGTTGTATGTAAGATGCAGGTATAACCAAGTGTTGTATGTGAGATACGGGTAGTGTTGTATGTAAGATACAGGTATAACCAAGTGTTGTATGTAAGATACAGGTATAACCAAGTGTTGTATGTAAGATGCAGGTATAACCAAGTGTTGTATGTAAGATGCAGGTATAACCAAGTGTTGTATGTAAGATACAGGTATAACCAAGTGTTGTATGTAAGATACAGGTATAACCAAGTGTTGTATGTAAGATGCAAGTATAACCAAGTGTTGTATGTAAGATACAGGTATAACCAAGTGTTTTTAGCAAACAACAAGAAGACGACACATAGCGCATACCACATACCACATAGCCATACCATATAGCGCATAACACATAGCTCATACCACATAGCACATACCACATACCATGTAACACATACCACGTAACACATACCACATAGCGCATAACACACCACGTAACACATACCACATACCACGTAACACATACCACGTAGCACATACCACATAGCGCATATCATATACCACATACCACGTAACACATACCACATACCACGTAACATATACCACATACCACGTAACACATACCACATAGCGCATAACACTACACACTCGGTTTGGAAATTCACACTAGCAAACTGTTGGAAGTAAAACTAGGAAATGTACTTATTCGTAAAACTAGGAAATGTACTTATTCGTAAAACTAGGAAATGTACTCACTCGTATAACTAGGAAATGTACTTACTCGTAAAACTAGGAAATGTACTTACTCGTAAGCCTGTGGTCGGGCGAGCCTGCATTGTACCAGTTTGTTCCATTCCTCATCATAGAATCTGTGTAATAATCACCCCCGTTACAGTACTGGGACGTGAAGCTAGGTGTGTGGTGACTCAGTGGTGGCACGTAGTTATGGTACGGGTTGGTGACCGGCACGCTCATGGCACTCATGCTATTCATACTTCCAACTCCTCCCTGCGAGCCGGAGCCGCGATAACTATAAGCCCCAAGGCCGGGGATTCCTGTCTCCCCGAACGTCGTTTTGCGTAGCGGAATATTAAAGTTAGAAAAGTTTTGTAATTCCTCAATAGGGTTCAAAATATCTGTGACGGAGAATGGTGTGTTATGCTTAGGACTGACGGACATAACGTCCTAAAACTTGAACACTCAAGTCGCGTCTACAATGTCACTTTATCACTGTTCGGTTTTTTTAAGTATCGTTGTTTCCTATGAACCAATCTACATCTCTAGGATGCAAGTAAATGTCGCAAAGATTTTAATTTCCACAAATTATCAGTGAAAGGCTGTCTACGCATGCGTATAAAGGATATCGAATTATCTATTCCGGTGTAATCCCACCTTCTTCAGAAAAGTGGGCGGAGTCACGCGAGAAATGTGTGTCATCAAGCAGCTTGTATTATCCACAGTAATAATGATGACAATTTACAAACTACTGTACATTTCCGCACCGTGGGGCAATTAATGCTTTGATTTCTGACACCACACCAGCTCCAGCTAATTTTTAATAATCCAGAAAATCTTAATGGAAGCCTGAAGACCACAAAACATGTCGGAGTAGTTACTATCTGAATTAAAATATAAAATTTCAACATTAAACGCACCCTTTTATAGGAGATTAAGTAAAAGGTATATGATAAAGACGATTAAACAAATCTCTGGGAGGCGTGGCTTTAAGCTTTAAGAGCCCGCTGATGTTTCGCATTATCATACTATCTAGCAATCAATTACAAATTGGTTAAAATGAAAGAGAGAAATAATTATAAATACGTCAAAAAGTTTAACTTCAAACTTGTCAAATTTGATCATTTGCAGAGCCGCTACATTATCTCAAAAAGTAAGTATCAATTACAAAGAAAGTCTCATTACAAAGGACATGAAACGTCCGTTGTAATTTGTGTCAAAAATATTATTTAATCAAAAGTGTGGTGGTATATATTTATAGAATTTAAGACAATGTACTTGAGTGATGAAGCTTGGGGATAATCTTGACTGGTCAAGCAGCGGTATTATCGGCACTACTTGTGACATAGCGGGCAATAGAGTGACTGGTCAAGCAGCAGTATTATCGGCACTACTTGTGACATAGCGGGCAATAGAGTGACTGGTCAAGCAGCGGTATTACCGGCACTACTGGTGACATAGCGGGCAATGGAGTGACTGGTCAAGCAGCGGTATTATCGGCACTACTTGTGACATAGCGGGCAATGGAGTGACTGGTCAAGCAGTGGTATTATCAGCACTACTTGTGACATAGCGGGCAATAGAGTGACTGGTCAAGCAGCGGTATTACCGGCACTACTTGTGACATAGCGGGTAATAGAGTGACTGGTCAAGCAGCGGTATTATCGGCACTACTTGTGACATAGCGGGCAATAGAGTGACTGGTCAAGCAGCGGTATTACCGGCACTACTGGTGACATAGCGGGCAATGGAGTGACTGGTCAAGCAGCGGTATTATCGGCACTACTTGTAACATAGCGGGCAATAGAGTGACTGGTCAAGCAGCGGTATTATCGGCACTACTTGTGACATAGCGGGCAATAGAGTGACTGGTCAAACAGCGGTATTATCGGCACTACTTGTGACATAGCGGGCAATAGAGTGACTGGTCAAACAGCGGTATTATCAGCACTACTTGTGACATAGCGGGCAATAGAATGACTGGTCAAGCAGCGGTATTTTCGGCACTACTTGTGACATAGCGGGCAATAGAGTGACTGGTCAAACAGCGGTATTATCGGCACTACTTGTGACATAGCGGGCAATAGAGTGACTGGTCAAGCAGGGCAGTGGAGTGACTGGTCAAGCAGGGCATTAGAGTGACTGGTCAAGCAGGGCAACAAAGTGACTGGTCAAGCAGCGGTATTATCGGCACTACTTGTGACATAGCGGGCAATAGAGTGACTGGTCAAGCAGGGCAATAGAGTGACTGGTCAAGCAGGGCAACAGAGTGACTGGTCAAGCAGTGATATTATCGGCACTACTTGTGACATAGCGGACAATAGCGTGACTGGAGACCCTTCAGCAACGACTAGTGGTCTTCATTCGTCTTAAATACTTCCTTAACTATTTGAATATATTACCCGTGTATTTCTTGTAGCGAAATGCACGTGCATAGCGCAGATTTAATACAAATAGCTTGCACGTATCTTGTAATACACATGTATAACACAGTTTTAATACATATAGCTTGCACGTATCTTGTAATACACGTGTATAACACAGTTTTAATACATATAACTTGCACGTATCTTGTAATACACGTGTATAACACAGTTTTAATACATATAACTTGCACGTATCTTGTAATACACGTGTATAACACAGTTTTAATACATATAACTTGCACGTATCTTGTAATACACGTGTATAACACAGTTTTAATACATATAACTTGCACGTATCTTGTAATACACGTGTATAACACAGTTTTAATACATATAACTTGCACGTATCTTGTAATACACGTGTATAACACAGTTTTAATACATATAACTTGCACGTATCTTGTAATCACAACCAAACAAAACCAACAAACACGTGTATAACACAGTTTTAATACATATAACTTGCACGTATCTTGTAATACACGTGTATAACACAGTTTTAATACATATAACTTGCACGTATCTACCATTTCGTAACAGACAATATTTTATTAATTAAAATTGTAAGTCACAAAACTGCACGGGCTCTGGGTATATTGCAATACTATATATAAAATGTACGGGCTCGGGATATATTGCAATACTATATATAAATACACGGGCTCGGGA
This sequence comes from Archivesica marissinica, assembly GCA_014843695.1. Taxonomy (NCBI): domain Eukaryota; kingdom Metazoa; phylum Mollusca; class Bivalvia; order Venerida; family Vesicomyidae; genus Archivesica; species Archivesica marissinica. Next base: position 50,024,105 of record CM026404.1, on the reverse strand, counting down.
TATATTGCAATACTATATATAAATACACGGGTTCGGGATATATTGCAATACTATATATAAAATGCACGGGCTCGGGATATATTGCAATATTATATATAAAATGTACGGGCTCGGGATATATTGCAATACTATATATAAAATGTACGGGCTCGGGATATATTGCAATACTATATATAAAATGCACGGGCTCGGGATATATTGCAATACTATATATAAAATGTACGGGTTCGGGATATATTTCAATATTATATATAAAATACACGGGCTCGGGATATATTGCAATACTATATATAAATGTACGGGCTCGGGATATATTTCAATATTATATATAAAATACACGGGCTCGGGATATATTGCAATACTATATATAAAATACACGGGCTCGGGATATATTGCAATACTATATATAAAATACACGGGCTCGGGATATATTGCAATATTATATATATAATGCACGGGCTCGGGATATATTGCAATAGTATATATATAATGTACGGGCTCGGGATATATTGCAATACTATATATATAATGTACGGGCTCGGGATATATTGCAATACTATATATATAATGTACGGGCTCGGGGTATATTGCAATACTATATATAAATACACGGGCTCGGGATATATTGCAATACTATATATAAATACACGGGTTCGGGATATATTGCAATACTATATATAAAATGCACGGGCTCGGGATATATTGCAATATTATATATAAAATGTACGGGCTCGGGATATATTGCAATACTATATATAAAATGTACGGGCTCGGGATATATTGCAATACTATATATAAAATGCACGGGCTCGGGATATATTGCAATACTATATATAAAATACACGGGTTCTGGATATATTGCAATACTATATATAAAATACACGGGCTCGGGATATATTGCAATACTATATATAAAATACACGGGCTCGGGATATATTGCAATATTATATATATAATACACGGGCTCCGGATATATTGCAATATTATATATAAAATGCACGGGCTCGGGATATATTGCAATAGTATATATAAAATACACGGGCTCGGGATATATTGCATTAGTATATATAAAATGCACGGGCTCGGGATATATTGCAATAGTATATATAAAATACACGGGCTCGGGATATATTACAATAGTATATATATAAAATGCACGGGCTCGGGATATATTGCAATAGTATATATATAATGCACGGGCTCGGGATATATTGCAATAGTATATATAAAATACATGGGCTCGGGATATATTGCAATAGTATATATATAATGCACGGGCTCGGGATATATTGCAATAGTATATATATAATGCACGGGCTCGGGATATATTGCAATACTATATATATAATGCACGGGCTCGGGATATATTGCAATACTATATATAAAATGTACGGGCTCGGGATATATTTCAATATTATATATAAAATACACGGGCTCGGGATATATTGCAATACTATATATAAAATACACGGGCTCGGGATATATTGCAATACTACATATAAAATACACGGGCTCTGGATATATTGCAATATTATATATATAATACACGGGCTCCGGATATATTGCAATATTATATATAAAATGCACGGGCTCGGGATATATTGCAATAGTATATATAAAATGCACGGGCTCGGGATATATTGCAATAGTATATATAAAATGCACGGGCTCGGGATATATTGCAATAGTATATATAAAATGCACGGGCTCGGGATATATTGCAATAGTATATATAAAATACACGGGCTCTGGATATATTGCAATAGTATATATAAAATGCACGGGCTCGGGATATATTGCAATAGTATATATAAAATACACGGGCTCGGGATATATTGCAATAGTATATATAAAATACACGGGCTCGGGATATATTGCAATAGTATATATAAAATGCACGGGCTCGGGATATATTGCAATATTATATATAAAATGTACGGGCTCGGGATATATTGCAATACTATATATAAAATGTACGGGCTCGGGATATATTGCAATACTATATATAAAATGCACGGGCTCGGGATATATTGCAATACTATATATAAAATGTACGCGTTCGGGATATATTTCAATATTATATATAAAATACACGGGCTCGGGATATATTGCAATACTATATATAAAATACACGGGCTCGGGATATATTGCAATACTATATATAAAATACACGGGCTCGGGATATATTGCAATATTATATATATAATACACGGGCTCCGGATATATTGCAATAGTATATATATAATGTACGGGCTCGGGATATATTGCAATACTATATATAAAATGTACGGGCTCGGGATATATTTCAATATTATATATAAAATACACGGGCTCGGGATATATTGCAATACTATATATAAAATACACGGGCTCGGGATATATTGCAATACTATATATAAAATACACGGGCTCGGGATATATTGCAATATTATATATATAATGCACGGGCTCGGGATATATTGCAATAGTATATATATAATGTACGGGCTCGGGATATATTGCAATACTATATATATAATGTACGGGCTCGGGGTATATTGCAATACTATATATAAATACACGGGCTCGGGATATATTGCAATATTATATATAAAATACACGGGCTCGGGATATATTGCAATAGTATATATAAAATGCACGGGCTCGGGATATATTGCAATATTATATATAAAATGCACGGGCTCGGGATATATTGCAATATTATATATAAAATGCACGGGCTCGGGATATATTGCAATAGTATATATAAAATGCACGGGCTCGGGATATATTGCAATATTATATATAAAATGCACGGGCTCGGGATATATTGCAATAGTATATATAAAATGCACGGGCTCGGGATATATTGCAATAGTATATATAAAATACACGGGCTCGGGATATATTGCAATATTATATATAAAATGCACGGGCTCGGGATATATTGCAATATTATATATAAAATGCATGGGCTCGGGATATATTGCAATAGTATATATAAAATGCACGGGCTCGGGATATATTGCAATAGTATATATAAAATACACGGGCTCGCGATATATTGCAATTGGGCCATCTTTAGAGGTATTTATTAAATATAGAGCAAGTTTATTAAGCAACAGAAACACCTACACAGAATATACATAAACAACATTATTTTAGAATTCATTGATTCATCATTGTTATGAATCATGATCAGTAACTTGACATCGATTACGCTTAGAACAGATGTTTGCTGCAATGTTCACAGGTTGTTGTATGCAGGTTGTTGTAAGCAGGTTGTTGTAAGCAGGTTGTTGTGAGCAGGTTGTTGAGGTTGTTGTAAGCAGGTTGTTGAGGTTGTTGTAAGCAGGTTGTTGATGTTGTTGTAAGCAGGTTGTTGAGGTTGTTGTAAGCAGGTTGTTGATGTTGTTGTAAGCAGGTTGTCGTAAGCAGGTTGTTGTAAGCAGGGTGTTGAGGTTGTTGCAAGCAGGTTGTTGTAAGCAGGTTGTTGTAAGCAGGATGTTGTAAGCAGGTTGTTGTAAATAGGTTGTTGTAAGCAGGTTGTTGTAAGCAGGTTGTTGTAAGCAGGTTGTTGTGAGCAGGTTGTTGTAAGCAGGTTGTTGTAAGCAGGTTGTTGTAAGCAGGATGTTGTAAGCAGGTTGTTGTAAGCAGGTTGTTGAGGTTGTTGTAAGCAGGTTGTTGAGGTTGTTGTAAGCAGGTTGTTGAGGTTGTTGTAAGCAGGTTGTTGAGGTTGTTGTAAGCAGGTTGTTGTAAGCAGGTTGTTGAGGTTGTTGTAAGCAGGTTGTTGAGGTTGTTGTAAGCAGGTTGTTGAGGTTGTTGTAAGCAGGTTGTTGTAAGCAGGTTGTTGAGGTTGTTGTAAGCAGGTTGTTGTAAGCAGGTTGTTGAGGTTGTTGTAAGCAGGTTGTTGAGGTTGTTGTAAGCAGGTACTCTAATCGTTCACGATAATCATTGCATCATTCAGTCCTTCGCCCTCAACAGTTCTTATAATACTACAACATGATAATTGTTATATAACAATATAAGACTACATAATCAATATTGAATATTGTGATAAGTTCCAGTTAATCATGGTACTGTTTTATCCGTTTTGATTATTCAATGCATACCCGGTACGAAACTAACAGTGCCATAATCGTGCATAATCGTCCGAATGATCATGTAAGTGTGTACGCTAATATTTTTTCAATAAATATTTTGCCTATACAATCGGATTTGGTCCTTCTTTCTCACCTGTACTAATGTGTTTTGAATAGAATTTATCGTGGTAGAATTGTTATATCATACGATTAGAATGGTGTTATTCATACGAGGAACAGGTGTGAAATTTATGCTTTGGTTGAAAAGATTGCGACACCGCGTAATAAACGATTGCGATAAGCGCGTGCTAGTTACTCTTCAAGTAGGAGGTAAACAAATTTGGAAGAACATTTAGCAACATTTTTAAAGGAATAGTTTCTGCAAGAAATGATAATAATTATTTTGTCAACAGAGCAACGATACAGAGGTGGACATGCAAACATATAAAGAATAAAGTAGATCAATGGCATAGTCCGGACAAGGAATAGAAAAGCAGCAGTCTTTGTCAGGGACATGGAACGATCGAATAGGGGAATATACAGGACAATAAACAAGAACAATAAAAAGCACAGAGCATGCAACATGAATTAGAAAAAACAGCTGATCAGAACAGAATAGTACATGACACATACACAATAAGAACAGAATAGTACATGATACATACACAATAAGAACAGAATAGTACATGATACATACACAATAAGAACAGAATAGTACATGGTACATACACAATAAGAACAAGACTATAAATGTGCAAACACAGAAGTCGCTAGAAATAGAGACCATCTACTGTTTCAAGAGAGGCTTCAATATATGTTACAAGATATGCTTCAATATATGTTACAAGATATGCTTCAATATATGTTACACGATATGCTTCAATACATGTTATAGATATGCTTCAATACATGTTATAGATATGCTTCAATATATGTTACAAGATATGCTTCAATATATGAGATATGCTTCAATATATGTTGCAAGATATGCTTCAATATATGTCACAAGATATGCTTCAATATATGTCACAAGATATGCTTCAATATATGTTACAAGATATGCTTCAATATATGTCACAATATATGCTTCAATATATGAGATATGCTTCAATACATGTTACAAGATATGCTTCAATATATGAGATATGCTTCAATATATGTTACAAGATATGCTTCAATATATGAGATATGCTTCAATATACAAGATATGCTTCAATATATGAGATATGCTTCAATATACAAGATATGCTACAATATATGTTACAAGATACACTAGAAGTGTTGGAACACTCTACGATCTCTTGACACTAATTCATAATCATAATAAAGACCTGTCAATAAACTAAACATACAGAAATCTATATAAACTATTCAGCAGTGTTAAGACTATCAACACGGTGTGAACAACTCCGCAAGTCATACAATGTCGTTGTACTTAATGTTAGCCAAACATTAAAATACTCGCCTACTTCCTATTCACAGATTATTGGTAGGAGAATATTTTAAAATTCGGCTAACATTTGAAGACTTCCACATTGCCATATGGACAATATTAACATAGCTAGTGTAAGTAACATGTAATTCGGAAGTAGTGCTTCTCGGATAATCTCATATTTGTTGTTCAAGTAAATGTTTTCACCAGGATCACGAGCCACAAATTAGTAGTTTATATTTACCTACTTATTCAGTGGGGCTTCTTCCGTGTTTAATTTTGTTATGTACATTAAAGTGTACTAAATGTATTAAAATGTAGGTAAACATGAAAACAATTGTGCGCTTTCATTCCAACTTCTTTCCTTCTCCAAGTTAGAAATCGTAGCATTAGGGATTAACTTCTGTGCAAAGTGTCATTAATAGATCGTGTGCTAAACTGTTTTGGCCGATCGGTGAAAAACTATAAATAAATATAGAAATCACAAGGAATGCGTCTCGTGGTATAAAGCCTTTATTTATTTTACGGAAATTAGTTGAAAATCAAACAGATATTGAAGTATTACTGTCATTAGTAATTGTTCACTGATGAACTCGTTTGATGGATATGTAAATGTTGGAACAATAGACGATCAACACAATTTCATATTTCGCGTAAAACTGACGTCTGCTGGTGTTTGCTATATTAAAGTCAAGCTGCAACAACAACAACAACAACAACAACACAATAGCATCAACACAACAACAACAACATCAAAACAACAACAAAGTTGACGTTTACAAGTGCTTAATACAGATTTGAAAAAGAGAGTTTATTTCTATAGAACGTGCATATTGCTCTCGCATAGAATGTATCATTTCTATAGAACGTGCATATTGCTCTCGCATAGACTGTATCATTTCTATAGAACGTGCATATTGCTCTCGCATAGACTGTATCATTTCTATAGAACGTGCATATTGCTCTCGCATAGAATGTATCATTTCTATAGAACGTGCATATTGCTCTCGCATAGAATGTATCATTTCTATAGAACGTGCATATTGCTCTCGCATAGAATGTATCATTTCTAAATAGCGTGGCTATTGATCTCGCATAGAATGTATCATTTCTATAGAACGTGCATATTGCTCTCGAATAGAAGGCATAATGTCTAAATAGTGTGGCTATTGCTCTCGAATAGAAGGCATAATGTCTAAATAACGTGGCTATTGCTCTCGAATAGATTTATAGTAGAATATATATTCATGGAATATATATTATGAAGATTTAAACTTGTATTGCCTGCACAGTATTCTACAGGTGTAATAACTCGCTTAGTGTTGGAGTAATCGTATAGTTTAAAGAGGAACTGGAACATAAAGGGATGTTAGTAAAACGTGCCAAACTTGGCATTATATGGGCTAAGCTTGATAAGCACGTGTTTCAGTTGCAAAACAGCAACAATAACAACACTTATTCGACATTAAACGTTTCTTTGTTAGTTATACAAATTTATTCTAGCTCGATTGCGAAACAAGTTCGTTCAACTTATATTAATCACCCATCGAGACCTCATTCCTGAAGGAATCCATCGCCATGAAGGAGAGAGAAGAGGCAATGTGGAATTTAAATGATTCGCCTAAGGGCACAGTCGTAACAGCGGGGCTCGAACTTCGCAACTGAAGCGAACGCGCATCCACTGCGCTATCACGACTTTCACTTTTTGTTGATTTCATGATAAACACAAATGTGTGTATGCTTAATGGTAGAGGTGGTTCTTCGAATAGTTTACCTCTGTCTGTTAAGGGGTCGTCTGTTGTTGATTACGGTATTACTTCTCATGGTAATGTATGTAACATGATTGATTTTGAAGTTGTTCTAACAACACAACTAATGTATGTATGTATGTATGTTCCTTTAATGTCCAACCCCTTGCGGGGACTTAGACATGTTTTCCTGGACAGGCTTAGCCGACCTAAGCGATTAACCAGTACTAAGCAATGTGTGTGAGGTGCCTTGCTCAATGGCACTACATACGTGGCCTGACCGAGTATCGAACCCGGGACCGTTCGATTCCAAATCCGACGCTCTACCACTGGACCACGGACGCCACTCTGTTGACATACGGGTCTTAGCACTAACATGTAAACCAGACCATTCGTTGCTGTCATGGACTATTGTTAGTGATGTATACAAGTTAATATTATATGAAATAGATTTCACACGATGGTATGTGTTATGATAAATTTGATCTTCGTAATGTCAATAATTAATTCATGAATAGTCCTACAGTTTTCCTACAGACGAATAGTATCAATGAAAAACTAAAACAAGGTTTTTCGTTCTCAGAACGATATTGATCTCATATATGCGAACCTGTGTAACGTTCTGAAACAAACCATGTATTAGGATATTCTTTTTTAAACTATAAAGAGTGGCTGTAATAACAAGCGTAAACCAGGTAAATCTTGGAGGAGTGAAAATTGAACTAACTTATGGTCTACTATATGTATTTTGGAACGTAGATGGTTACATTGTTCTAATCGAAATGATAAACTAAGATTCAAAAGCGAATATGTTCAAGCACGTATCTGATAGGGAAGCACAAAAGGCTAAACGATTTTATTGGTATTCTATGAAAAACGAACTTCTAGAAAACTATAACTAAATGTGGCACCAAGTTTTGGAAGTCGATCGGGAAACTTGGTGTAGGGTAAGAGGCGGAAAATAGCACTGAAAGTTACCGTAGCAGCCGGATCTATTTCTACTTGTGTCGATGGTATTATATTTAAATGGAAAAACGATTTAGTTTGAACATATTTATTTTCTGTCAATACATGATTATTTACAACAACTGATATAAGGAATTGGACAGAAAGCTGTATAGCTTATGATTGTCCTCTCCTTTCTAAATACTATACACAAACATTTCATGGCATAATACATAATAATTTACAATTTCATAAATCAATGATTTTTCTTTAGGGAAAATGTAATGTTTTAGAATGATAATATGTACTTACTTATAACATTACTAAACTTAATTCATAATATTTATGTAAATATGTAATACTTAAGAGTACAGAACATGACAGGTTCTGAAAATTAAATGAAAGAGAAACAACAATTAGAAGATGAGAAACAAAAACAAAAAGTAAATGAACATAGAGAAGGAGAAAAGAGATATACAGAATGAATGAACAACACTCCGCCATGATTCTTGGAAGCGACAGGGCGAGAATTTCGACACGAAATTGCACTACATTGTCAAAAACGATTTCAGTTCTTTATTTAACAAAGAAAGTGTTGATGAGCATGTGTCTAGTGAAAATGTTAATACTATTGATGATGTACACCTTACTGAACATATTTCTTTGTTAGAGGTCAAGATGGCCGTAGACAAGGCCAAGCTTGGTAAGGTTTGTGGAATTCACGAACGTCAATGCACCGGAAGTATTATAACATGATGTCACTATATTGTTTCGGCATGCCGTATATAATATATGTTGTGAGAATGGTATTGGCCTACTCCACATCAGTATGGAATAAATGTATTATTAATCCAATTCCAACGTCTACAACAACTAATCCTACGGACCCCATGTCTTATAGAGGCATTTCTCTAGCACGTACAACATACACGATATATTGCAATATATTGAATGATAGATTGATCTGTAGTCCAGTGGTAACACGCTGGACTGGTAATCCAGGGATCGCAGGTTCGATCCCCCGTCTGACCCTAATAAAATTAACAGTCTTTCAGATGGGACTTTAAACCGAGGTCTCGTGTCGGTGTTTTACACCGTGCACGTAAAAGAACCAGAGGAGACTCTGGAATGGGTCACTGTCTGTATCATTGCACTATCCTCCAAAAATTTAAAATCACTAATCTCTTCAGGAGGCGTCGCTCATATTGGCAACCGGTAGCGACGAAGTCTGAGTACATATTTAAATGTGGAAATGAACAGATTACCGTTGTTGACAGATATACATACCTCGGTGTTGTTCTCCATGGACATCTATATATTGATGTTACAGCTAAGATGGTTGCTGAAGGTGCAAATCGTGGGTATGGATTATTGATAGCTAAATGTACAATTACTGGAGACCGTATAATGTATTCATCACACTGTTGTTTGGCATGTAATTGTTAAGGTGCCTCAATATGGGGGTATAAAACTTTTCCTTGTATAAATGCCTTCCAAAGCCGTCCTGTGAGGTTTTTTCGTTGTGTCGGTAAGTATACACACGATGCAGCCGTTTCCTGTGAAATGGGTTGGCAACCTCCCATTATCCGTTAATGGAAAACAATTACTACTTTTTGGGTACGAATAGCCAATACAAATAACTTAAGATTGAACAAACGGATTGCACTTTGGGCAGACTGGAAATCTGTTTCCTGTAGAAACATTTTACGGATTTTGCAGAATGTTGTAACTTATTTGATCCAATATATAAACGTTTATGTATCGGCAGTGTGGACAACTCGGGTATTTTTATACACATTTATTTTAGCTCGATTGCGAAACAAGTTCTTACAACTTATATTAATCACTCTCGAAACCTCATTCCTGATGGAATCCATCGCCACGAGGGAGACAGAGGCATGTGGAAATTAAATGCCTTGCCTAAGGGCACACTCGTAACGGCTCCAGCGGGGCTCGAACTCCGGACCTTTCGCACACCTGAAGCGACAAATTAAGAACTTACTGTTAATTTAAGCAGGTATTTCAACCTGAGGAATATTGTAACATGATTTGACCTACACGGCATAGGTCGGCATTTAGTAAATTTATATGTGGTGTAGCACCAATCCGTATTGAAACTGGCAGGTATTAGAATTTAAGTATAGACGATCATAAATGTCCTTTATGTACTGTGTTAGAAGATGAAAATCATGTTTTATTAGACTACGCAATATATAATGAGATCTTAGAGCAGTACTCTTTGAGAAAGCAATATTAGTTGTAATAATTTTTTACAAAACGTGGTCAATTTATAGTTCTCATCAGTAAATCAGTAAATGATAACACTTTGTGCCAAAACCTGTTTTAATATACCACATCGTCGCTTTAAGCTCTCAAATAGAACGTGTGTATCTACGAAATAATGAGCTATTATTAAATGATTGTTTCCCACCATGTTGGTTGTCTTATCGATATATTAAATGTCCGCCATATCCATGACCTAATTACAATTATCGGTAAACATTTACGACCTAGTCAATAAATATAATATATAACTTTTATGGACGAAATTTTGATGTTACTGCTGTTTGCTTCCCCGTAATAAAAGTGGCAGAATGTCCCACTGTTACAGGTCATATGATATATTCCCGCTGTTTTATAGACCACATGTTGATATGGGATGCCGTCTGCAAAATAATAGCACCATAAATGGTTTACGACGGGAAAAGATCTTTTAATTAATAATGAGATTTTTTTGAATTTGTAATGAGCGCACTTGTTTCTGGCATATATACATGAAATATCACGTGACCTATAATGTTAATTGTTCATATTAATGATGACACCATTGCCAGATATTATGCAAAGTAATTGCAATAGTATAGCAAATCTTTAGCTTTATCTCTCAGCAGTTTGTATTGATATAATAAGTATATAACAGTAAAGTAAACAGGTAAAGTGTTTGTTTGTTATAGTGTCACCCCTATTTAAAGAGCCAGCCATTTCTGACTTTTTCATGAACATCAGTACTTCCCGAATGCTATGTGTGTATGTTAGGCGCCAGGCTGGTAGGCAATCGGTAACCATTATTTAACTAGCTGGCGGCTCACCAACAGGCCATATAAGAACGAACCCCTGACGAGATTCGAACTTTCGACCTCCCGCTTATATATATATATAAAAGATCTCACATATATATATAATTAATGTTCATGTGATATTGGTTGTGGCAGCAAGACTATGACAACATCTAGATACTAAAACACTATATACCTTATTTATTGTACAACGATATTACGAAACACGCTTTAACATCTTAATATAATAGGAATACGACAAAGCCTCAAAGCGAGCTCGATCATAGATCCATAGCATAGCTAAATCCGAATGATTGAAACAACGGCCTGGGATAATCGAACTATTTTCTACTGATATGTATAAACATGTATGTACAAATATATTATGTCTTTTAAGTTTAAACTTTATTTATTTTACAACGATTGCGAAGCAAGTTTTAACAACTTATATTAATCCCTCTCGTTGGCGCGGATGAAAGCGTGTATGTGGTCATTGGTGTGGGAGGAAACCGGAGTACCCGGAGAAAAACCCACCAGTCCAATCTGGCGACCACCGTACCATCTCACATATTTCCCGGTCCGAGGATCGAACCCAGGTTGCATTATGTATTCTGAACAATGTGACACTGTTACTGCTACTGTTACTATTTCTACTGTGCAATACAGCACTAATTATGATAGTGTACATATTTTGATTATAAAAATGAAGTTAATTTTTTTTATATTGTTGTACATTTGATTTCCATAAATAAATGAATTATGAAGAATATAAAACATATTGACAACAAATGTGGCACTGGAATTCGAACCTCAGTCCTCAGGGCTTATGGACACTGTTCTAATCACTAGGCCGCGAAGAAATTGTATAGAAACTCATGTTAAATTTTATATATAGATAATATCAGGTGCTCGCGCCAGGTCTTTCATCAGAATATTTAGAAATTAAATCCGTCATTTTGTCTGTCGATTCGAAATTTTGAATCCGATTTTTGACTATTCCAATGGTGTGTTATTACATTAGTTCAATTGGCATGTATTTTATTTGCCGAAACGTGTTTATACTGTACCGTACAGTATTGAGTTTGTTGATTTTGTAGTGTCTTATTCCAGTGTCAGTGAATGTTAATCTGGCTCATAAAAACGCGTTCAAACGTTAGGAAAACGTTCGAGCAGTACCGGAAAACTATTCTCCCACAATTCAACTTCCGTACGAAGATAGCATATCGACACTTTCATCTCAACTCGCGTTCCCATAAAGCTCGCTTAGAGCTCGCTATTAATCACTCTCGTTGCTGCGGATGAAAGCGTATATGTGGTCATTCGTGAACGAGGAAAGCAGAGTACCCGGAGAAAACCACACTGTTCCGATTTGGAGACCACAGTATCATCCCACATACGTCCCGGTCTTTTGATCGAACCCTTGTTGCATCGATGAGAAGCGAGACAGCGTTAAATGATACTACTAAATCAAGTTGGCTGTCCGATTAGCGCAGTGGTTACCGAGCTCGCTTCTCACCAATACAACCCAGGTTCGATCCTCGGACCGGGAAATATGTGAGATGGTACGGTGGTCGCCAGATCGGACAGGTGGGTTTTCTCCAGGTACTCCGGTTTCCTCCCACAAGAGTGACAATGTTTACGCTTTCATCCTCGCCAACGAGAGTGATTAATATAAGTTGTTAAAACTTGCTTCGCAAATTGTTGTAAAATAAATAGTTTAAAAAATAAATGTCGTACGATATTATTTTTTTCTCATAAAAAAGAACGATAACAACCAAATAATAATACGTATACTCTCTGCTTCACTCAAATAATACGTACAAGGATTATGCATTTCACACAATTGTAAGTGATACTCATGCTCTATTCATATTTGCAACACAAAATTAACAAAACAGTGCCATATGACTGGATAAATGACAAATCAGTGCCATATAACTGGAGAAACGACAAAACAGTGCCAACTGGCTGGATAAATGACAAAACAGTGCCATGTGACTGGATAAACGACAACACAATGCCATGTGACTGAATAAACGACAACACAGTGCCATGTGACTGGAGAAACGACAAAACAATGCCAACTGGCTGGATAAATGACAAAACAGTGTCATATCACTGGAGAAACGGCAAAACAATGCCATGTGACTGGATAAACGACAAAACAATGCCATGTGACTGGATAAACGACAACACAGTGCCATGTGACTGGATAAACGACAACACAGTGCCATGTGACTGGATAAACGAAACAACAGTGTCATATCACTGGATAAACGACAAAACAATGTCATGTGACTGGATAGACGACAAAGCAGTGACATATCACTGGATAAACGACAACACAGTGACATATGACTGGATAAACGACAACACAGTGACATATGACTGGATAAACGACAACACAGTGACATATGACTGGATAAACGACAAAACAATGCCATGTGACTGGATAAACGACAAAGCAGTGACATATGACTGGATAAACGACAACACAGTGACATGTGACTGGAAAAACGACAAAGCAGTGTCATATGACTGGATAAACGACAACACAGTGCCATGTGACTGGATAAACGGCAAAACAATGTCATATCACTGGATAAACGACAACACAGTGCCATGTGACTGGATAAACGGCAAAACAATGTCATATCACGGATAAACGACAACACAGTGCCATGTTACTGGATAAACGGCAAAACAATGTCATATCACTGGATAAACGACAACACAGTGCCATGTGACTGGATAAACGGCAAAACAATGTCATATCACTGGATAAACGACAACACAGTGCCATGTGACTGGATAAACGGCAAAACAATGTCATATCACGGATAAACGACAACACAATGCCATGTGACTGGATAAACGGCAAAGCAATGTCATATCACTGGATAAACGACAACACAGTGCCATGTGACTGGATAAACGGCAAAACAATGTCATATCACTGGATAAACGACAACACAGTGCCATGTGACTGGATAAACGACAACACAGTGCCATGTGACTGGATAAACGACAACACAGTGCCATGTGACTGGATAAACGACAACACAGTGACATATGACTGGGGAAACGACAACACAGTGCCATATGACTGGGGAAACGACAACACAGTGTCATTTGACTGGATAAACGGCAAAGCAGTGCCATATGACTGGGGAAACGACAATACAATGCCATTTGACTGGATAAACGACAAAACAATGCCATGTGACTGGATAAACGACAAAACAATGCCATGTGACTGGATAAACGATAAAACAGTGGCATATGACTGGATAAACGATAAAACAGTGGCATATGACTGGATAAACGATAAAACAGTGGCATATGACTGGATAAACGATAAAACAGTGACATATGACTGGATAAACGATAAAGCAGTGCCATATGACGGAGGAAACGACATAAAAGTGGCATATTACTGGATAAACGATAAAACAGTGGCATATGACTGGGGAAACGACATAAAAGTGACATATGACTGGATAAACGATAAAACAGTGGCATATGACTGGGGGAAACGATAAAACAGTGACATATGACTGGATAAACGATAAAGCAGTGCCATATGACGGAGGAAACGACATAAAAGTGGCATATGACTGGATAAACGATAAAACAGTGGCATATGACTGGGGAAACGACATAAAAGTGACATATGACTGGATAAACGATAAAACAGTGGCATATGACTGGATAAACGATAAAACAGTGGCATATGACTGGATAAACGATAAAACAGTGGCATATGACTGGATAAACGATAAAACAGTGGCATATGACGGAGGAAACGACATAAAAGTGACATATGACTGGGGAAACGACAAAACAGTGCACTATGATTTGATAAATAATAATGCAATGTCATATGACTGAGGAAATGACAAAACACAGTGGCATATGACTTGGGAAACGACGATACATATGACTGGGGAAACAACAAATAATTGTCATGTGACTGGCTAAACGGCAAAATAGAGTCATATGACTGCAGAAAGAACAAATCAGTGCAATATGAGTGGACAAATGACCAAATAGTGCGATATGACTAAATAAACGACAGTAGTGCCACATGACTCGAAAAACAACAAAACAATGTCATATGACTGGAGAAACGTAACAATCGTGTCACATGACTGAACGACAAAATAGTGTGAAATGAATTGATAAACAACACAGCAATGCCATATAACTGGTGAAACAACGGAGCAGTGCCTCATGACTGGAGAAACGACGACAAACAGTATCATATCACGGGATAAACCATACAACCGTGTCGTATGACTGGAGAAACAACAAAGAATAGCCATAGACTGGAAAATCAACAAAGAATAGCCATAGACTGGAAAAACAACAAAGAATAGCCATAGACTGGAAAAACAACAAAACAGTGACATATTAATGGGAAAAACAACAAAACAGTGGCATATGACTGGGAAAACAACAAAACAGTGGCATATGACTGGGAAAACAACAAAACAGTGGCATATGACTGGGAAAACAACAAAACAGTGGCATATGACTGGGAAAACAACAAAACAGTGGCATATGACTGGGAAAACAACAAAACAGTGGCATATGACTGGGAAAACAACAAAACAGTGACATATGACTGGGAAAACAACAAAACAGTGGCATATGACTGGGAAAACAACAAAACAGTGGCATATGACTGGGAAAACAACAAAACAGTGGCATATGACTGGGAAAACAACAAAACAGTGACATATGACTGGGAAAACAACAAAACAGTGGCATATGACTGGGAAAACAACAAAACAGCGGCATATGACTGGGAAAACGACAAAACAGCGGCATATGACTGGGAAAACAACAAAACAGTGACATATGACTGGGAAAACGACAAAACAGCGGCATATGACTGGGAAAACGACAAAACAGCGGCATATGACTGGGAAAACGACAAAACAGTGACATATGACGGGGGACACGACAAAACAGTGGCATATGACTGGGAAAACGACAAAACAGCGGCATATGACTGGGAAAACGACAAAACAGCGGCATATGACTGGGAAAACGACAAAACAGCGGCATATGACTGGGAAAACGACAAAACAGCGGCATATGACTGGGAAAACGACAAAACAGTGACATATGACGGGGGACACGACAAAACAGTGGCATATGACAGGGGAAACAACAACACAGTGTCATATGACTGGGAAAACAACAAAACAGCGGCATATGACTGGGAAAACGACAAAACAGTGACATATGACGGGGGACACGACAAAACAGTGGCATATGACTGGGAAAACGACAAAACTGTGACATATGACTGGGAAAACGACAAAACAGTGACATATGACTGGGAAAACAACAAAGAATAGCCATAGACTTGAGAAACAACAAATGCATTGTCAAGTGGTTGGAGAAGAAAATGCCTTGTCATATGACTGGGAAACGACAACAAGTGTCATATGACTAAAGATAACTGCAAGCTAATGCCGTCGTCCTGAGAAACAGCAAGCTAATGCCGTCGTCCTGTAGAAACAGCAAGCTAATGCCGTCGTCCTGTAGAAACAGCAAGCTAATGCCGTCGTCCTGTAGAAACAGCAAGCTAATGCCGTCGTCCTGTAGAAACAGCAAGATAATGCCGTCGTCCTGTAGAAACAGCAAGATAATGTCTTCGACCTAAGAAACAGCAAGCTAATGCCGTCGTCCTGTAGAAACAGCAAGCTAATGCCGTCGTCCTGTAGAAACAGCAAGATAATGCCGTCGTCCTGTAGAAACAGCAAGATAATGCCGTCGTCCTGTAGAAACAGCAAGATAATGCCGTCGTCCTGTAGAAACAGCAAGATAATGCCGTCGTCCTGTAGAAACAGCAAGATAATGTCTTCGACCTAAGAAACAGCAAGATAATGCTGGAGAAACAGCAAGATAATGCTGGAGAAACAGCAAGATAATGCTGGAGAAACAGCAAGATAATGCTGGAGAAACAGCAAAATAATGCTGAAGAAACAGCAAAATAATGCTGGAGAAACAGCAAGATAATGCTGGAGAAACAGCAAGATAATGCTGGAGAAACAGCAAGATAATGCTGGAGAAACAGCAACATAATGCTGGAGAAACAGGAAAATAATACTGGAGAAACAGCAAAATAATGCTGGAGAAACAGCGAAATAATACTGGAGAAACAGCAAGATAATGCTGGAGAAACAGCAAAATAATACTGGAGAAACAGCAAGATAATGCTGGAGAAACAGCAAGATAATACTGGAGAAACAGTAAGATAATACTGGAGAAACAGCAAAATAATACTGGAGAAACAGCAAGATAATACTGGAGAAACAGCAAGATAATGCTGAAGAAACAGCAAGATAATACTGGAGAAACAGCAAAATAATGCTGGAGAAACAGCAAGATAATACTGGAGAAACAGCAAGATAATGCTGGAGAAACAGCAAGATAATACTGGAGAAACAGCAAAATAATACTGGAGAAACAGCAAGATAATACTGGAGAAACAGCAAGATAATGCTGAAGAAACAGCAAGATAATATTGGAGAAACAGCAAAATAATACTGGAGAAACAGCAAAATAATGCTGGAAAACAGCAAGATAATGCTGGAGAAACAGCAAGATAATGCTGGAGAAACAGCAACATAATGCTGGAGAAACAGCAAGATAATACTGGAGAAACTGCAAGATAAGACTGGAGAAACAGCAAAATAATACTGGAGAAACAGCAACATAATACTGGAGAAACAGCAAGATAATGCTGGAGAAACAGCAAGATAATACTGGAGAAACAGCAAAATAATACTGGAGAAACAGCAAGATAATGTCTTCGACCTAAGAAACAGCAAGATAATGCTGGAGAAACAGCAACATAATACTGGAGAAACAGCAAGATAATGCTGGAGAAACAGCAAAATAATACTAACAGCAAAACAATACTGGAGAAACAGCAAGATAATACTGGAGAAACAGCAAAATAATACTGGAGAAACAGCAAGATAATGTCTTCGACCTAAGAAACAGCAAGATAATGCTGGAGAAACAGCAACATAATACTGGAGAAACAGCAAGATAATGCTGGAGAAACAGCAAAATAATACTAACAGCAAAACAATACTGGAGAAACAGCAAGATAATACTGGAGAAACAGCAAAATAATACTGGAGAAACAGCAAGATAATGTCTTCGACCTAAGAAACAGCAAGATAATGCTGGAGAAACAGCAACATAATACTGGAGAAACAGCAAGATAATGCTGGAGAAACAGCAAAATAATACTAACAGCAAAACAATACTGGAGAAACAGCAAGATAATACTGGAGAAACAGCAAAATAATACTAACAGCAAAACAATACTGGAGAAACAGCAAGATAATACTGGAGAAACAGCAAAATAATGCTGGAGAAACAGCAATATAATACTAACAGCAAAACAATACTGGAGAAACAGCAAGATAATACTGGAGAAACAGCAAAATAATGCTGGAGAAACAGCAAAATAATACTAACAGCAAAACAATACTGGAGAAACAGCAAGATAATACTGGAGAAACAGCAAAATAATACTGGAGAAACAGCAAGATAATGTCTTCGACCTAAGAAACAGCAAGATAATGCTGGAGAAACAGCAACATAATACTGGAGAAACAGCAAGATAATGCTGGAGAAACAGCAATATAATACTGGAGAAACAGCAACATAATACTGGAGAAACAGCAAGATAATACTGGAGAAACAGCAACATAATACTGGAGAAACAGCAACATAATACTGGAGAAACAGCAAGATAATACTGGAGAAACAGCAAGATAATACTGGAGAAACAGCAACATAATACTGGAGAAACAGCAAGATAATACTGGAGAAACAGCAAGATAATACTGGAGAAACAGCAACATAATACTGGAGAAACAGCAACATAATACTGGAGAAACAGCAAGATAATACTGGAGAAACAGCAAAATAATACTGGAGAAACAGCAAGATAATGCTGGAGAAACAGCAAGATAATGCTGGAGAAACAGCAAGATAATACTGGAGAAACAGCAAGATAATACTGGAGAAACAGCAAGATAATGCTGGAGAAACAGCAAGATAATGCTGGAGAAACAGCAAGATAATACTGGAGAAACAGCAAGATAATACTGGAGAAACAGCAAGATAATGCTGGAGAAACAGCAAGATAATGCTGGAGAAACAGCAAGATAATACTGGAGAAACAGCAAGATAATACTGGAGAAACAGCAAGATAATGCTGGAGAAACAGCAAGATAATGCTGGAGAAACAGCAAGATAATACTGGAGAAACAGCAAGATAATACTGGAGAAACAGCAAGATAATGCTGGAGAAACAGCAAGATAATGCTGGAGAAACAGCAAGATAATACTGGAGAAACAGCAAGATAATACTGGAGAAACAGCAAGATAATGCTGGAGAAACAGCAAGATAATGCTGGAGAAACAGCAAGATAATACTGGAGAAACAGCAAGATAATACTGGAGAAACAGCAAGATAATGCTGGAGAAACAGCAAGATAATACTGGAGAAACAGCAAGATAATACTGGAGAAACAGCAAGATAATGCTGGAGAAACAGCAACATAATGCTGGAGAAACAGGAAAATAATACTGGAGAAACAGCAAAATAATGCTGGAGAAACAGGAAAATAATACTGGAGAAACAGCAAGATAATGCTGGAGAAACAGCAAGATAATGCTGAAGAAACAGCAAGATAATGCTGAAGAAACAGCAAGACAATGCTGAAGAAACAGCAAGACAATGCTGGAGAAACAGCAAGCGCAAGATAATGCTGGAGAAACAGCAACATAATGCTGGAGAAACAGGAAAATAATACTGGAGAAACAGCAAGATAATGCTGGAGAAACAGCAAGATAATGCTGGAGAAACAGCAAGATAAGGCAAATAATATAATAATGTGTAATTGAATAACATATTTTATTTCACTGATAAATTTCTATATTTCTTTATAATGCATAAAATAAATGTATTTGTCTTGTAAACAGACCAGACCCCACAGTAAATATCACCGTAACATTATATTGTCCTCTTGGTCCCCTGTTTTAATCGCCGTAATTCAACACCCGAGTAAACAAAATGGCAGTTATCTCCGGCCCCTATCCACTCTAGGTAAACAGGATGTTTGATTATAACCTGAAATAATTTTGTGTGAAATTCGATAAAGATTAAAATTCATATTTTCTAAATTGCGTTTAATTTCAAAACGCGCTACTAAGCCCTTCCGCGTCTCGTTGTTGACTTTTTCCGAGTTACGATTCAATTACTTTTGACATTTGTTTGTTTATATTTGCCCTTAGAGTGTACACACAGTACAGTATTTATGTTCCGAATAACATTACAAACACCACGCACGCACGAACGCACGCACGCACGCACGCACGCACGCACGCACGCACGCACGCACGCACGCACGCACGCACGCACGCACGCACGCACGCACGCACGCACGCACGCACGCACGCACGCACGCACGCACGCACGCACGCACGCACG
This sequence comes from Archivesica marissinica, assembly GCA_014843695.1. Taxonomy (NCBI): domain Eukaryota; kingdom Metazoa; phylum Mollusca; class Bivalvia; order Venerida; family Vesicomyidae; genus Archivesica; species Archivesica marissinica. Next base: position 50,003,331 of record CM026404.1, on the reverse strand, counting down.
CACGCACGCACGCACGCACGCACGCACGCACGCACGCACGCACGCACGCACGCACGCACGCACGCACGCACGCACGCACGCACGCACGCACGCACGCACGCACGCACGCACGCACGCACGCACGCACGCACGCACGCACGCACGCACGCACGCACGCACGCACGCACGCACGCACGCACGCACGCACGCACGCACGCACGCACGCACGCACGCACGCACGCACGCACGCACGCACGCACGCACGCACGCACGCACGCACGCACGCACGCACGCACGCACGCACGCACGCACGCACGCACGCACGCACGCACGCACGCACGCACGCACGCACGCACGCACGCACGCACGCACGCACGCACGCACGCACGCACGCACGCACGCACGCACGCACGACGCACGCACGCACGCACGCACGCACGCACGCACGCACGCACGCACGCACGCACGCACGCACGCACGCACGCACGCACGCACGCACGCACGCACGCACGCACGCACGCACGCACGCACGCACGCACGCACGCACACAAACCTCGCGCACCCCTGCACTCCCACCCCACACACTATCGCGCACCCCGCACTCACACCCGCACTAACACCCCACACACACACACGCGTACACCCCCGCACTCACACCCCCACACACACGCGCGCACCCCCCACACACACGCGTACCCCCCGCACTCACACCCCACACACCCTCGTGCACCCCCGCACTCACACCCCACACACCCTCGCGCATCCATGCACTCACCCCCCCCCCACACACACACGCGTACACCCCCGCACTCACACCCCACATACCCTCGCGCACCCCCGCACTCACACCCCACACCCCCTCGTGCACCCCCGCACTCACACCCCACACACCCTCTTGCACCCCTGCACTCACACCCCACACACACGCGTACACTCCCGCACTCACACCCCGCGCATCCCCGCAATCACACTACACTCACCCACACACAGCACGCACACACTCGTACTCACACTCCGAACACACATACCCCTGCTCACACACATTGATTCCTGTTCAACAGCGTAATAATACTAGCAATTAAATAGTGTTAATATGGTATTAGTCTTATATAGTCTTAGTATTAGTCTCTATAGGTATATATGTCTTTAACATAAATTAGCATTAAATAGTAAATGAGTTTAAATAATATTCATTTCACAGGCATAGATATTTGTAACAGAACTCATACTGTATAAGTAAAACAAGCGTTAATAACAACATACAATGTATATATGTTTTCACAACAACGTTTTCAAGCTTTAATAACAAATACAATGTATATATGTTTTCACAACAATGTTTTCAAGCTTTAATAATAACATACAATGTATATATGTTTTCACAACAACGTTTTCAAGCTTTAATAACAAATACAATGTATATATGTTTTCACAACAATGTGTTCAAGCTTTATTAACAACATACAATGTATATATGTTTTCACAACAATGTTTTCAAGCTTTAATAATAACATACAATGTATATATGTTTTCACAACAACGTTTTCAAGCTTTAATAACAAATACAATGTATATATGTTTTCACAACAATGTGTTCAAGCTTTATTAACAACATACAATGTATATATGTTTTCACAACAATGTTTTCAAGCTTTAATAATAACATACAATGTATATATGTTTTCACAACAACGTTTTCAAGCTTTAATAACAAATACAATGTATATATGTTTTCACAACAATGTTTCAAGCTTTATAACAAATACAATGTATATATGTTTTCACAACAATGTTTTCAAGCTTTAATAACAACATACAATGTATATATGTTTTCACAACAATGTTTTCAAGCTTTAATAACAACATACAATGTATATATGTTTTCACAACAATGTTTTCAAGCTTTAATAACAACATACAATGTATATATGTTTTCACAACAATGTTTTCAAGCTTTAATAACAACATACAATGTATATATGTTTTCACAACAATGTTTTCAAGCTTTAATAACAAATACAATGTATATATGTTTTCACAACAATGTTTTCAAGCTTTAATAACAACATACAATGTATATATGTTTTCACAACAATGTTTTCAAGCTTTAATAACAACATACAATGTATATATGTTTTCACAACAATGTTTTCAAGCTTTAATAACAAATACAATGTATATATGTTTTCACAACAATGTTTTCAAGCTTTAATAACAACATACAATGTATATATGTTTTCACAACAATGTTTTCAAGCTTTAATAACAACATACAATGTATATATGTTTTCACAACAACGTTTTCAAGCTTTAATAACAAATACAATGTATATATGTTTTCACAACAATGTTTTCAAGCTTTAATAACAAATACAATGTATATATGTTTTCACAACAATGTTTTCAAGCTTTAATAACAACATACAATGTATATATGTTTTCACAACAATGTTTTCAAGCTTTAATAACAAATACAATGTATATATGTTTTCACAACAATGTTTTCAAGCTTTAATAACAAATACAATGTATATATGTTTTCACAACAATGTTTTCAAGCTTTAATAACAACATACCATGTATATATGTTTTCACAACAACGTTTTCAAGCTTTAATAACAAATACAATGTATATATGTTTTCACAACAATGTTTTCAAGCTTTAATAACAAATACAGTGTATATATGTTTTCACAACAATGTTTTCAAGCTTTAGTAACAACATACAATGTATATATGTTTTCACAACAATGTTTTCAAGCTTTAATAACAAATACAATGTATATATGTTTTCACAACAATGTTTTCAAGCTTTAATAACAAATACAATGTATATATGTTTTCACAACAATGTTTTCAAGCTTTAATAACAACATACCATGTATATATGTTTTCACAACAACGTTTTCAAGCTTTAATAACAAATACAATGTATATATGTTTTCACAACAATGTTTTCAAGCTTTAATAACAAATACAGTGTATATATGTTTTCACAACAATGTTTTCAAGCTTTAGTAACAACATACAATGTATATATGTTTTCACAACAATGTTTTCAAGCTTTAATAACAAATACAATGTATGAATCTTTTCACAACAACGTTTTCAAGCTTTAATAACAACATACAATGTATATATGTTTTCACAACAGTGTTTTCAATTTCAGAAACATACGGAGCGTTGTCAGGTCAAGCATTAAAGGCAATTTATAAACCTAAAGCGTACCTACACACATTTACTAACGTTTCGATTAGGCCTGTTCTAGATCTATTTGACAAACTTATAGCACTTATTTTAAATTATGGTTGTGAAATAGTGTTCATCTTTATTCAAGTTTCATCTAGATTTAATCTTTATTTCAGTATCATCGTTGTACAATTCAATTCAACATAAATGCTCTGGACGAATGGGAATTTATGTGATACGATTTACTGCTATGTATTCGTATTATAGGTATTAAAATTGTCCAATTGTTTTCAGGGAACTAGTTCCAAGCTTTCACCGGTGTGCGCATAGAAATACAGACTTGAGCTGGACTCCAGAAATGGCCAGGTCATTCTACTTACGTAGTTGAAATTCTGCAACACTATTTGGTTCCCATATGATTCCCGGATGTTCCAGCAGGGATGTGGTATATACTATTATGTTGAATAGTGTTTCATTTTATTGTCAACATATTTGCATTTAATTATTAAAGTATATGCACTTTATAATTTATATACATTCACTCACTCAATAAACAGACGGATATGCAGTCCAGTGGTAACACGCTGGACTGGTAATCCAGGGATCGCAGGTTCGATCCCCCGTCTGACCATAATAAAATTAACAGTCTTTCAGATGGGACGTTAAACCGAGGTCTCGTGTCGGTGCTTTACACCATGCACGTAAAAGAACCAGAGGAGACTCTGGAATGGGTCTCTGTCTGTATCATGCACTATCCTCCAAAATCTAAAATAACTATTCTCTTCAGGAGGCGTCGCTCATATGGGCAACCGGTAGCGACGATAAATAAACGTAAAAAACAACAAAATAAACTATCCGAGTGTGTATTATGCAGAGTGAGTTTTCAATCGTCCTTCTATTACATATATGTATATGTAATAGTTGTTCTTGTTATTACATGAAGCACACTATCGTTGCTTATAGTAAACATAGAATTGGAAACATGATTTACAGAGAATCACATGATATACACGTGTATCCTTACAACATGCACAATAGTCAAACATAGTCCAAATTATTAGAATAGTATTTTGTCAACGTACTGGTTGTCCGATTAGCGCAGTGGTTAGCGCGCTCGCTCTGTATGTGAGATGGTATGGTGGTCGCCAGATTGGACAGGTGGGTTTTCTCCGGGAACTCTGGTTTCCTCCCACACGATTGACCATATTTACGCTTATATCCGCACCAACGAGAGTGATTAATATAAGTTGTTAAAACTTGCTTCGCAATCGTTGTAAAATAAATAAAGTTTAAACAAAACAAAAAAAACGTACTGGATCCAACAGTACTTACAGTACTTCCATCACGATCCTACAGTACTTCCAGTATTTCCATCACGATCCTACAGTACTTACAGTACTTACATCACGATCCTACAGTACTTCCAGTACTTCCAGTACTTACATCAAGATCCTACAGTACTTCCAGTACTTCCAGTACTTACATCACGATCCTACAGTACTTACAGTACTTCCAGTACTTACATCACGATCCTACAGTACTTCCAGTACTTCCAGTACTTACATCACGATCCTACAGTACTTACATCACGATCCTACAGTACTTACAGTACTTCCAGTACTTACATCACGATCCTACAGTACTTACATTACTTACATCACGATCCTACAGTACTTACAGTACTTACATCACGATCCTACAGTACTTCCAGTACTTCCAGTACTTACATCACGATCCTACAGTACTTACAGTACTTACATCACGATCCTACAGTACTTCCAGTACTTCCAGTACTTACATCACGATCCTACAGTACTTACAGTACTTCCAGTACTTACATCACGATCCTACAGTACTTACAGTACTTACATCACGATCCTACAGTACTTCCAGTACTTCCAGTACTTACATCACGATCCTACAGTACTTACAGTACTTACATCACGATCCTACAGTACTTCCAGTACTTCCAGTACTTACATCACGATCCTACAGTACTTACAGTACTTCCAGTACTTACATCACGATCCTACAGTACTTACAGTACTTACATCACGATCCTACAGTACTTCCAGTACTTCCAGTACTTACATCACGATCCTACAGTACTTACAGTACTTACATCACGATCCTACAGTACTTACAGTACTTACATCACGATCCTACAGTACTTCCAGTACTTACATCACGATCCTACAGTACTTACAGTACTTACATCACGATCCTACAGTACTTACAGTACTTACATCACGATCCTACAGTACTTACAGTACTTCCAGTACTTCCAGTACTTCCAGTACTTACATCACGATCCTACAGTACTTCCAGTACTTACATCACGATCCTACAGTACTTACAGTACTTACATCACGATCCTACAGTACTTACAGTACTTACATCACGATCCTACAGTACTTCCAGTACTTCCAGTACTTCCAGTACTTCCAGTACTTCCAGTACTTCCAGTACTTACATCACGATCCTACAGTACTTCCAGTACTTACATCACGATCCTACAGTACTTCCAGTACTTACATCACGATCCTACAGTACTTACAGTACTTACATCACGATCCTACAGTACTTCCAGTACTTACATCACGATCCTACAGTACTTACAGTACTTACATCACGATCCTACAGTACTTACAGTACTTACATCACGATCCTACAGTACTTCCAGTACTTCCAGTACTTCCAGTACTTCCAGTACTTCCAGTACTTCCAGTACTTACATCACGATCCTACAGTACTTCCAGTACTTCCAGTACTTCCAGTACTTACATCACGATCCTACAGTACTTCCAGTACTTACATCACGATCCTACAGTACTTACAGTACTTACATCACGATCCTACAGTACTTCCAGTACTTCCAGTACTTACATCACGATCCTACAGTACTTCCAGTACTTCCAGTACTTCCAGTACTTACATCACGATCCTACAGTACTTCCAGTACTTACAACACGATCCTACAGTACTTACAGTACTTACATCACGATCCTACAGTACTTCCAGTACTTCCAGTACTTACATGTGCAAAACGTGTGATTTTGGTAAGAGAATAATATCATGACTATTCATGTTGTCTAGACGATAAACATGCTTACAATACAGTTATATATACTAAACACACTAGTCTAGACGATAAACATGCTTACAATACAGTTATATATACTAAACACACTAGTCTAGACGATAAACATGCTTACAATACAGTTATATATACTAAACACACTAGTCTAGACGATAAACATGCTTACAATACAGTTCAGTTATATATACTAAACACACTAGTCTAGAAGATAAACATGCTTACAATACAGTTCAGTTATATATACTAAACACACTAGTCTAGACGATAAACATGCTTACAATACAGTTCAGTTATATATACTAAACACACTAGTCTAGACGATAAACATGCTTACAATACAGTTATATATACTAAACACACTAGTCTAGACGATAAACATGCTTACAATACAGTTCAGTTATATATACTAAACACACTAGTCTAGACGATAAACATGCTTACAATACAGTTCAGTTATATATACTAAACACACTAGTCTAGACGATAAACATGCTTACAATACAATACAGTTATATATACTAAACACACTAGTCTAGACGATAAACATGCTTACAATACAGTTATATATACTAAACACACTAGTCTAGACGATAAACATGCTTACAATACAATACAGTTATATATACTAAACACACTAGTCTAGACGATAAACATGCTTACAATACAGTTATATATACTAAACACACTAGTCTAGACGATAAACATGCTTACAATACAGTTATATATACTAAACACACTAGTCTAGACGATAAACATGCTTACAATACAGTTATATATACTAAACACACTAGTCTAGACGATAAACATGCTTACAATACAGTTATATATACTAAACACACTAGTCTAGACGATAAACATGCTTACAATACAGTTATATATACTAAACACACTAGTCTAGACGATAAACATGCTTACAATACAGTTATATATACTAAACACACTAGTCTAGACGATAAACATGCTTACAATACAGTTATATATACTAAACACACTAGTCTAGACGATAAACATGCTTACAATACAGTTTATATACTAAACACACTAGTCTAGACGATAAACATGCTTACAATACAGTTATATATACTAAACACACTAGTCTAGACGATAAACATGCTTACAATACAGTTATATATACTAAACACACTAGTCTAGACGATAAACATGCTTACAATACAGTTCAGTTATATATACTAAACACACTAGTCTAGACGATAAACATGCTTACAATACAGTTATATATACTAAACACACTAGTCTAGACGATAAACATGCTTACAATACAGTTATATATACTAAACACACTAGTCTAGACGATAAACATGCTTACAATACAGTTATATATACTAAACACACTAGTCTAGACGATAAACATGCTTACAATACAGTTATATATACTAAACACACTAGTCTAGACGATAAACATGCTTACAATACAATACAGTTATATATACTAAACACACTAGTCTAGACGATAAACATGCTTACAATACAATACAGTTATATATACTAAACACACTAGTCTAGACGATAAACATGCTTACAATACAGTTATATATACTAAACACACTAGTCTAGACGATAAACATGCTTACAATAC